>OZ024821.1:55488697-55953069 GCA_964016985.1 Anodontia alba
ACGCACACATGCACATACATACATACATACATACATACATACATACATACACGCCAAACAAATGACACTGATCAGACTGCGCGGATGCGTGGCATGATCTGTGCCTTAGTTATTCAAATATGCAATTTGTAGGTTCTCTCACGGCAAGGCCCATTAAAAATTACTATGTTTTTCAATTGCAACAACTATCGGGGCGTATCATTTCCAAATATAATAATAATAATAATAATAATAATAATAATAATAATAATAATAATGATAATTATAAAAATAATAATAATAAAATATATGCATAGCAATTACTCGGATCAGTCTGTCCAATCTGATGAGAGCTAACTAATAACTTAAAGACGTATTATGTTCATTACCAATATAGCGCAAATGTAGACTGATCAGACTACTCAGATATACAAGCTTTTCTGAGCCTTCGCTGTGCATGTACTTGGTTTTGTCAGAAATGATGTCCCTACCGCACTCTCTCTCTCTGTCAGACACACACACACACAGACACACACACAAACAGACAGGCATACATACACACACACATGCATACATACATACATAAATACAAACCTCCATACATATATACATACACACATACGTACGTACGTACGTATATACGTACGTACGTACCTACGTATGTACGTACGTTCATACATACATATAAACATACAACATGGAAGTTAGAAGTTAGAAGTAAGAAGTTAGAAGTTAGAAGTTAGAAGTAAGAAGTAAGAAGTAAGAAGTTAGAAGTTAGAAATAAGAAATGTCCCTACCCGCACACACTCATACGCATGCACACACACACGCACACACATACATACATACATACACGCCAAACAAATGACACTGATCAGACTGCGCGGATGCGCAGCATGATCTGTGCCTTAGTTATTCAAATATGCAATATGTTGGTTCTCTCACGGCAAGGCCCATAAAAATATCTATGTTTTTAAATTTCGACAACCACCGGGGCATATCATTTCCAAATATAATAATGATAATAATAATAATAGTAGTAATAATAATAATAATAATAATAATAATAAGAATACAATATATGCATAGCAATTACTCGGATAAGTCTGTCCAATCTGATGAGAGATCACTAATAACTTAAAGACGTATTGTGTTCATTACCAATATAGCGCAAATGTAGACTGATCAGACTACTCAGATATACAAGCTTGTCTGAGTCTTCGCTGTGCATGCACTTGGTTTTGTCAGAAATGATATCCCTACCGCACTCTCTCTCTCTCTGTGTCTCACACACACACACACACACACACACACACACACACACACACACACACACACACACACACACACACACACACACACACACACACAGAGAGTGCGGTAGGGACATCATTTCTGACAAAATCAAGTACATGCACAGCGAAGACTCAGAAAAGCTTGTGTATCTGAGTAGTCTGATCAGTCTACATTTGCGCTATATGGATAATGAACATAATACGTCTTTAAGTTATTAGTTACGTCTCATCAGATTGGACAGACTGATCCGAGTAATTGCTATGCATATATTTTATTATTATTATTTTTATAATTATCATTATTATTATTATTATATTTGGAAATGATATGGCCCGATAGTTGTTGCAATTTAAAGACATAGCGATTTTTTATGGGCCTTGCCGTGAGGGAACCAACAATTTGCAGATTTGAATTAATAAGGCACAGATCATGCTGCGCAACCGCGCAGTCTGATCAGTGTCATTTGTTTGGCGTGTATGTATGTATGTATGTATGTGTGTGCATATGTGTGTGTATGTGCATGCGTATGTGTGTGTGCGGGTAGGGACATTTCTTATTTCTAACTTCTAACTTCTTACTTCTAACTTCTTACTTCTAACTGCTTACTTCTAACTTCTAACTTCTTACTTCTAACTTCTAACTTCCATGTTGTATGCATGTAAGTATGTATGTATGTATGTATGTATGTATGTAGGTTTGTATTTATGTATGTATGCATGTGTGTGTATGTATGTCTTGTGTGTGTGTGTGTGTGTGTGTGTGTGTGTGTGTGTGTGTGTGTGTGTGTGTGTGTGTGTGTGTGTGTGTGTGTGAGAGAGACACAGAGAGAGAGAGAGTGCGGTAGGGACATTATTATTATTATTATATTTGGAAATGATATGCCCCGATAATTGTTGCAATTTAAAAACATAGTAATTTTTTATGGGCCTTGCCGTGAGGGAACCTACAAATTGCATATTTGAATAACTAAGGCACAGAAGTTAGAACTTCTTACTTCTAACTTCTAACTTCTTACATCTAACTTCTAACTTCTAACTTCTTACTTCTAACTTCTAACATCTTACTTCTAACTTCTTATTTCTAACTTCTAACTTCTTACTTCTAACTTCTTACTTCTAATTTCTAACTTCCATGTTATGTGTATGTATGTATGTATGAACGTACGTACGTACGTACGTATGTATGTATGTATGTATGAAGTTTGTATTTATGTATGCATGTATGCATGTGTGTGTATGTGTGTGTGTGTGTGTGTGTGTGTGTGTGTGTGTGTGTGTGTGTGTGTGTGTGTGTGTGTGTGTGTGTGAGAGAGAGAGAGAGAGACAGAGAGAGAGAGAGAGTGCGGTAGGGACATCATTTCTGACAAAACCAAGTACATGCACAGCGAAGACTCAGACAAGCTTGTATATCTGAGTAGTCTGATCAGTCTACATTTGCGCTATATGGGTAATGAAAACAATACGTCTTTAAGTTATTAGTGACCTCTCATCAGATTGGACAGACTGATCCCAGCAATTGCTATGCATATATTTTATTATTATTATTATCATTACTATTATTAATTTTATTATTATATTTGGAAATGATATGTCCCGATGGTTGTTGCATTTTTAAAAACATAGTAATTTTTAATGGGCCTTTCCGTGAGAGAACCTACATATTGCATATTTGAATAACTCAGGCACAGATCATGCTGCGCATCCGCGCAGTCTGATCTGTGTCATTTGTTTTGCGTGTATGTATGTATGTATGTGTGTGCTCGTATGCGTGTGTGTGTGCATGCGTATGTATGTGTGCAGGTGGGGACATTTCTTATTTCTAACTTCTAACTTCTTACTTCTAACTTCTAACTTCTTACTTCTAATTTCTAATTTCTAACTTCTTACTTCTAACTTCTAACTTCTAACTTATTACTTCTAACTTCTAACTTCCATGTTGTATGTATGTATGTATGTATGTATGTATGTATGTATGTATGTATGTATGTATGTATGTATGTATGCAATATGTAGCCATTAAAAATTACTATGTTTTTAAATTGCAACAACTATCGGGGCATATCATTTCCCCCCAAAAAAAAAAAAAAAATAAATAAATAAGAATAAATAATAATAAAAAAAAAAATAATAAAATATATGCATAGCAATTACTCGGATAAGTCTGTCCAATCTGATGAGAGGTCACTAATAACTTAAAGACGTATTGTGTTCATTACCAATATAGCGCAAATGTAGACTGATCAGACTACTCAGTATACAAGCTTGTCTGAGTCATCGCTGTGCATGTACTTGGTTTTGTCAGAAATGATGTCCCTACCCGCACACACATACACACACACATGCACGCACGCACGTACGCACGCATACATACATACATACATACATACATACATACATACATACATACATACATACATACATACATACAACATGGAAGTTAGAAGTTAGAAGTAAGAAGTTAGAAGTTAGAAGTTAGAAGTTAGAAATTAGAAGTTAGAAGTTAGAAGTTAGACGTAAGAAGTTAGAAATAAGAAATGTCCCTACCCGGCTTTCGTTGGACATGCGAGGCTTAAGACTACTTCCCATAACTTACAAAATAGCATTCATCCTCTGCTTTAGAAAAGGACGTAAACCAGTCCAAAACTGACGAAGACACTTCTGTTATCCGCCCATCGCTGCGCTAAGTACAATAAGTTAGCCTGAATTAGCTGAAATGAACCCAACGCAGATAATAAGTATTAGCTTTTGCAAAATAGCATGGAGTATATTAAGCCATCTTAAGCTTTTCGAAAGCCTTTCCAATCAGCATTTACAGATGTACTACAATTCCACACCTCTGATAGGGGGAGTTACCTCTGATAGTAAGTAATTTGAACAGTTGTCAGAGAGTTTGCTTCCTTGCAGTATCGTGGCTGGAAGTTTTGCTGCTCGGCAATTTTCACTCCTTTTTCGTGGGGGAGATTTCGCGTCAAAGTTTTTGGCTTGATGGGTATTTTTCGGTTGACCGTTATCATAAAGCGTGTCTTACAGAAATAACCGTAAATAATCGAACAAAAAGGTGTGAACAAACATGTTAGACCCTGCTCCAGATCAGAATGCTTTCTATTTAAGAAATGATAACACTGACATTGCAGATCAGATCAAAAGCACTAACTACTGTAAACAATCGTACTAATATGCCTGAGCATGTGCCCAGATTAGACCAAATTCGTCCCTCATTGACTTTTCAGACCCCCGCTGCTTACAGATGAGATATCAAAAATAGATTTTCGAGACGGCTACTATGTACTTTGCAGCATTGCCATTAAAAGAACTAGAATTACTGAATAGATTCTGATTATATATCCAAGATAGTAATTACATTGACGAACATTTTCAGATTGCCTCACAAACAGTAAATTTGTTGATTATAGTCTCATCCAGGTAAGAAGTGTAAAGCATTCATACCCATAGACAAGTCTGATAAAAACTTGTCAGTTTTATTTAGATTTCTATTTCAGATTCGCGTTTTACTTTTGCATTCAAGGCAGAATTTTCCATGAAAGTTAATTCTTATATTTTTTCTTCCAAAAAAGGAACTGCTTATATAAATAAAAATGTGACTTTCTGTACACATTTAGTCAAGAAAGATCACTTTTTATCCCCCGATCGATTGGTTCCGGCGGGGGATATAGCGATCAACATGGCATCCGTCCGTCTGTCTGTTCGTCCGTAGATGCATCATTGTGTGCTCTATTATAACTTTGATATCATTTGAGATATTTTGATAATATTTGGTAGGGATGTAGAGGAGGACCAGTAGGCTTACGACAATTTTAATTCAACTATCAGCTTAATTAGAGATTGTCGCATTACCTTGATGGCCTCAAGCCTTTAAACACATTTGCCACACATGCAAAAAGCCAGTTATTCCATGCAATATAGAGCTAAAATTGTGATAAATTTTCTGCAATAACTTAACACCTGTACTTTAGAAGTGGTTGCAAATAACGTCATTAAATTTTGCTGCGCAAACCTGCAAATTTAAAAGAAGATGCGGATCTTTCATTGGGTTATTTTTAAAAAAAGACAACTTGTCTACTTTCACTTTCACAATCAAGCATTCAATAAGGGTATTTTGAGTAGTTAGCTGCAGATAGTGATATAGATTTTCAACACTTTTTTTTTTTTTTTTTTTTTTTTGACAATTATGGTTACACGTTAAACCCAAACATCCTTTAATTAAAATGCCGCAGCTAATGTTAAGCAAATCAACAACCGCGAGAAAAGACATTTTGTAATGCTAGACCAAACAGATCATAAATCCCTGTCCCTTTAATCCGACAGCTACACGTCAATCAAATGGGCAATTGGTCTGTGTAACATTATTAGCATACCGCATTTTGAAATATTTTTTTCTTATTTTCCCAAGGAGACAGCATTTGACATTTCATGCAAATTGATTCCTCTCTTGAGACAATTTGCATGAGACGTCAAATTATGTTTTACGGGAAAAATATCTGCTGAATTTGTCCAGGTTAATTTTTGACATGCGGTTCATGATGCAGCGCCTGTTCTATAATTTTACAACCTATCTTACGCCCTGAACTAATATCAAAGAAAACACTTTACAACATAATTATGAGCACAGTTTTTTTTTGTTTTTTTTTTTATTATCAAGCATAAAAAAATTTCAGAATCTTTATTAAATATGGACAGTAATAACTGATTAGACAGTGTTTATGTTGCTGGTAATAGTAGCCTACGATCTAGTTTCTCGCGCAACGTCTTTAGTCCAGCGCATGCGTATTGATACACAAATGTGTTGATATGTTAACCCTTAAACTGCATATTACGACTGAAGCAGGTGCCAATTTCATTTTTTTTCTCATATTTTTTCAGAAAATTTTATGCGTTTCATCCGCTGGCAGATGATTCACATGAAATGCTTAGTCTGATTTTCCCCGCAAAATAAGGGAAAATTCTAAATGCCGTCTGCTTTAAGAATTTGCACGGCGCTATAAAGATATTAATAGCTTTATTCATTTATAGCATACGTGTTCAGCTTCATGGATATTCATAAGGCACGTGTCATCTGATCATTCATGGAATTTTAAACATAAACCAATACATGAATACAAACATGCGTGAGAAAATGTTAAAAAATATCAAATAAACATAATTTGAGTGAAACTGCGTCCAAAAATGAAAATAGGCCGGACTACATTAATGTGCGGACACATATTTTAATATTCAAAATGGTAGCGTAAGCCGGAAGTGGCTTGAAACCGTCTATGCTAGCTAGAAATGACAGAGAAAAACTGTCATTAAAAGTCGGCAAGTTAGTACCCATCGGTATGCCGATTGTTTGCTGAAAAAAAAATGTTAAAGTGTTACGTCGAAGTTTTTAAAACCCTCATATTTTTTTTTAATCTTCAGAAGGATTTTGTTTAAATTTGGTATTATTATAGATGTTGGTCCAAACTTTTAATGAGCACTATCTCTAACCCTGCGTATGGCCTAGAAATCAAGGTCACGGACCTAGAAATGTTATGTTAAAGTGTTGCGCCTAAGTTAAGATCTCTTAATTTCTAAATCCTTGCATGGATTTACTTTATATTTAACATGAGTGTAGATATTGGTCCTAAATTTAATTCAGCACTATCCCCACCACTGCTTATGACCTAGAGGTCAAGGTCACGGACTTAAAGAATCTACATTTACTCCAGAGAACCACCATCCCATGTTTTATACTATTACGATATACATCAAGACTTGTTTGACGAAATGGAAAAATCCATTCCTAATCTTTGTAGTAAAGAAGGATTACCCACCGTAGAAGAAATGAATGATTTTACCGGAGATAAGAGACACAAACTTATAATTATCGATGATCTGGCACATGAAGTGATGCGGAACAAAGAGATGGAACTATTGTTTACCCAAAGAACCCGTCATAAATGCGTCAGTGTTATCTTGATTACCTAAACATTGTACCCTGGAGGTAAATACTCCTTCGTCTTGAATACTTGGCATATGGTATTGATGAATAACCTTAGAGACGTGTCTCAATTGGGCATATTAGGACGCCAATTGCACCCCGGAAAAGCTAAAAGGGTTCTCAAGATAAATATCGTCTGAGATCCCGTATATTTCCTGAAGAATATCCTATCGCGTACCAGTTAATGTAAGAATACGAAAGTGAAAGGAGGTAAGAGACACCATGGTGGAACTTATTAGACAGCAACGTCACTTTTTAAGGCTATTGGTGAACACTACGCCGAAATAGTGGAAAGCTTTACTACACCGCATCACCAGAAATCAGTTGAAAGCTCTTTGTCAGATCGCCTACAAAGTGCTTCGGTTAACTATAAACTTACGCCATCAGAAAAATCTCGACTTAAAAGACTTGGAAACAAAAAGATCGGATTTCAACATAAAAGGGAAGCTACTCGAGACAAACCACGGACAGTGTACGCTTTAGTGAAAATAGCCTCTGTCTATTTGGAATCCGTATTACGCTAATGGAAAAGTACGTTTTGATACCTTAAGAAAAAAACAACGAATGCAACAGCGGGTCGATTATGCGGCTTTTGCAAAGGCTGCTAGAGAAAAGACGTACAAATCGGGCCGAAAGTGATTTTACCACCACCGAGAGAACCTGACAAGATGCCTAAAAGGACAATGACTCAGAATCCATAAAATGGCCACATCAAGAAATATAATTCTATTGTATATATTCCATTGAATAAAACTGAACAAATGCAGAGTTTGTATTTATTTACATGTTATAAAGCATGTCTGGTCAAAGTACGTACAGTCACTCTCACTTTCATATAACGTACACGGCCCTGGCTTTGTCGATGTTGAGTGTCTCTGGAAAAGTGGCATACATCACCAAATTCACGCTCTCTGAGGCAAATTTAAGCTCCAAACGACAGTGTTCCTACCTTTTGGTGTTGAAAGACTGGTATGAATCGATATCCAAAGTGTATAGACATAGCCCTTCATATAATCTTCTATAGAAATATCGATGTCGTTTCTGTAGAGTCAATGTCCTGAAGCAGGTTACGTATTGATTTCCCGCATAATTAGTTTGCAACGATTGTGAAGGGATAGACTGTCCACCTATAATATAAATTCCCACAAAATTGCAGTCATAGTGATAATAATTAATTGAACGGGTAATTGCCGTTGAAAGCTGCATTGGATACTAACCAGTTTACTCGGCATCAACACGTCATCGGCGCTGTAACTATACTGATTGGAGGCGCTGGCTGTAGACTTTATCTCTGCCATCAGCTGAGTATCTTAAATGAGCTTTTCCTGGGCTAACAAAATGCTACTGCAAAGTTTGAAACAAGTGTTTACAAGTTTCACTCGGTAATCACAGCCAAAGAGTCTGTAACGCCAATATAATGTTGTGTTCTATGTTTGATCATGTATTGAAACAATTTGTGTCTTAATTATTCTTTCTGCATAATTCGCTTTATTCTCTGTGTTCAGGGCGTAGAAGTGGTTGATGTTTTGATCCCGTAAATATTTATTGACTTCTTTACTGCGAAACTGTTCTGATCATTTTAGGTTTTCGTGTTCCGGGTAATACCAGTTTAAGGGCCTGCAGGACATCGCTCCCTTTTCTGCTTTTGATGGTTTGACATTGGCCAAAGCGGGAGAAAATGTCTATGGCGACCAACTCATATGTGGTATCGTCATTCTTCTTGGCTACACCCATCATATTCATCAGATCCATGTCCCACTTACTGTCAATTCCCTCCACTATGACCCGAGACCGAGTGTATTAGCGTCTGGCGCTTCTAGTCAGGGAATAATACTCTTGGTCTTGTAACCATTTACGTATTCTATGTCTTCCAATTAGTAGTTTCCCTCATTTTTCACATACTGATAGAGCTTCTCTGGACCACCGTAACTGGCGGGATGCTTAGCATTAAAATACAAAGAAGACAAATACTGTTTCCAGTTTGCTATTTTAGCTTGCCTGTACGAAAGTTAAGGAAGAGTTATTTCAATACCCCAAAAGCGGCGTCGGCGTTGGCGTTGGTGTCGGCGTCCGCGATGGTGTCGGCACTAACAAATGTTGGAGTTTGACGTCAAGGTTTTAAGACCTTATATTTTCTACATTTTGAGGTAGAATTTGTTTATATTTGGTATGATTATAGATATTGGTCCAAAATTCGGTACTATCCACATCCCTGCTCATGACCTAAGTCACGGAACTAGAAATTTTATGTTAAAGTTTTGCGTCAAAGTTTTTAAAATACCTTAACTTCTAAATCCTTGAATGGATTTACTTTATATTCGGCATGATTATAGACAGTGACAGTGGTCCAAATTTTTATTTGGCACTATCCCCACCCCAACCTATGGTCAGGTCACGGATTTAGAAATTTATGTTAAACTTTTGCGTCAAAGTTTTTAAGATCTTTTCATTTCTAAATCATTTCATGCATTTACTTTATATTTGGCATTATTTTATTCAGCACTATCCCATCCCTGCTTATTAGTTAGAGGGAAAGGTCAAGAATTTAAACATTTATGCTAGTTTTGCGTCAGAGTTTTCAAGATCTTTACTTTATATTTGGCATGATTATTGATATTGGTCCAAAATTTAATTCAGCACTATCCCAACCCTATGACCCAGAGGTCACGTTTACGGAGATTTTGTTTTACAAAGTTCTCAGCTAGCTTTCAAATTCATGCTATTTATTTAGTTTATATTTGGTATACAGATATCTATGGAAGATGTTCTTCATCTAAAATTATATCCAATAAACGTCTCCTCCTTCCTCCCCCTCCCTTCCCCAATCCAGCCTCTATGATCTGAGTTTTAAGGTCATAATCTTAATTTTTTTTATTTGATTGACAAGCACGAGTTCAGGCGAGCTATACGACAGTCTTGTTATTCATTATGTGCAGGTATACATTCTTACAACAATATTTTATACAGAACATTTGCATGTACATTCTTAAAACAATACAAAACTTATAACAACTCGGAACAAAGGTCCATCTTCTAAATAGGCTTCTATAAAATCGATAATTCTGTCCGCGGCATCTCTAGCGTAACTGTCTACATCTCAACCACCATTCCAAGTCTTTGATCAATTATATCTTAACACAAATCAGTCCCAACATGTTCCAAACAAATAAACTCCGTTGACACAGTAATCCTATTGTGGTTTATCTGAAGTTATTTCCAAATGATTGATAACACACATACACTGGCCTTTCTTTTGAGATATTAGCTTATGCTTAGCTAGATGATCTCAAGACTGGTGACTTTTCATACCCAGTCAAGTAAATGAAAAGAGAAGTTCATTTTGAGTGTTCTGTCCAAGGTTCGTCCGTTGATTCCCATGAAGCCATCAATAGAGCTGACTGAAGTCGCTCTCATTTATGACAGATTAATTATGATTTAAAAACACGGCTGATTTCAGCGAAAATTATAAAATTAGAGACGGATTGCCTTTATTTTCCGAAGATTCGTCAAAATATTTATCATAATACTGTGGCCTCCGCGCATGGGAAGATGGTGGCATCCAAGTGTTTTGGCGCCCAATTTTTAGCGCTTATTTTTAGCGCACAAGTTTTTGACGCTCAAGAGGCATACATACTACTTCATTTGTTATGAAACAGAAACGGGTATATAAATTAATATCTATCATGATACTGTAGCCTCCGCGCATGGGAAGATGGTGGCATCCAAGTGTTTTGGCGCCCAAGTTTTTGGCGCTTATTTTTAGCGCACAAGTTTTTGACGCTCAAGAGGCACACATACTACATCCGGGATACATAGAACATTAAAAAAAAAAAAAAAACAAAAAAAACAAACAAACAAAAAAAAAAAAAAAAAAAACAATGGACGGTCAGACTTAAGCTAGTTTTACGGGGTCCTAACCCTCGCCCTCACCCCATTGTAGTAAAAACAAACATTTTTTCGGTCTTCAACTCATCCATGAATCATTATGGACAACAAGTAAATCACAGATAAAGCCTTTAATGAAGCATAGAGGGGGGACTCAACAGAAACAACGTGTTGAGACACCTGGAGATCCCTGGGGTGTCAACAAAACACAACTGGAATACTGGAGCAAAAGAAAACAACCAGTTTAACCCCGGTGGACCGAGAAACAGACATAAAAAGTCCGGCCCAGACAGATCTGAATGAAGTTTTTAAGTCGGGGCCATCAGTCTGAACCCCGACTCACCGGCGTCCAATTAAAGAGGTAAGCAAAATGTCAGCCGTGATTGGATCAACCTCTAAGCATTGTTTTATGACAATTTTACGCAACTGATCAGAAAATTCAGGTTTACCTACATTTTTTCTAAACTTATACACGAAGTTACCATAAAATTAGTTTCCGACAGGCCTTGTAGCAAAGTATTTTAGTCGTTTGGCAGTAGAAAGTTTTTTTGTGTTTTTTTTTTTTTTTTTTTTTTTTTTTTTTATAATTTGCAACTTTATTTTTAAACGGGTTGCAATGACCGATTTGCAATGATCGAGGCATTCTACCCGTTTTGTAATATTATTTATTTTGAGAACTTTATCTTGAATGTCTTACTTACATGTTGTTTATTGAAAATGTAAATCACCTTTACGTCAAAATTCACGGGTGGTTATTTAAGGCTTCAAATTGTGTCAATGTAATTTTGTTCCCTCGACACATCCGGGAACTCTGGAGCTAGGTCCCTCGAAATAGAATTAGTAAACATAGGTAGGCGTTGAAGAATTTTATCAATAATTATTTTGTTATCATCGAATTAAGAAAAAAAAACGATCATGTTGGTCCGTTTAGGTACGATTTAACTTTGTTCTCGGTTAAAATTTATTGCAGGACTTGAACAAATATTTGCCACACCATTTAATCACGGAACTGTATTTTCTCAATTTTCTGTAAACATGGAAATTTGGGCCCTAAAATTTTCATTTTATATTAAATCTACAGCCCTGTCACCCTCTGTAAAAACAAGTATAAAGAAGCTGAAAAATACTGGCGGTGCATCATGAAGAAATTTCTGTCCGAGCTAGTTCCATCGACAAAGGACTAGTTCCGTCGACAAAGAGGTAGTACCATTGCAGATCTACTACTTTAATAAGGGGATCAGCCTTGCTATGCATGTCTTTAGCGATAACGTCATTAGTTAGTCGACAATCTCATTTTGGTGAAGTAAACTTGCACCAAGGACC
The DNA here is from genome assembly GCA_964016985.1 of Anodontia alba. Lineage (NCBI taxonomy): Eukaryota > Metazoa > Mollusca > Bivalvia > Lucinida > Lucinidae > Anodontia > Anodontia alba. The sequence continues at coordinate 55,501,160 of OZ024821.1, forward strand.
TTTCTCGCATGAATACACCAGTTCAAGATCATTGATTAAGAGCATGTCTTGTGCAACTAGGTTGGATGTCCAATGCTACATTGCAAAGAAACAGTCGTGAGTTTGATAACAACATGTATAATCATCAGAAGCAAAAAATATACATTATTGAAGCCCTGGAGGGACCTCTGACTTCCTACTTCTACTGTGACGACTTCAATGTCGTGATTTCTTACTTCTAACTTCTAATTAAAGAGACTCAATCAAACCGAGTCTCCGATTTTCGTGACTGTGTGTGTTCTTTGTTTCCAAAGACAATCCTTTTTTTTACTTTTATTCATATTTCAAACCTTCCCACTTCCTTCTTACATCTAAATATTAGCTTCTATCTTCCGATTTATAACATCTAACTTTTTACTTTCGACTTCTTACTTCAAACTTTTGACAAGGACTTCTATTTTCTACTTTTAAATTCTGGGTTTCTAACTTCTCACTTCCAACTTCCAATGGAAAATGAAAATTTATTGGCCCAAATCTCCGTGTTGACAGAAAATTGAAAAAAGTCTTCCATGATCAATAGCCGAGGAAAATATTTGTTCAAACCCTGCGGATTTCCACAGATGATTCTTACCGAGAACAAAGTCGAATCCACGCGGAATAGCATGGCCAGATTTTTTCATAATTTGATGATAAATAATTAGTGATAAAAATCTTCCTTTGTTTATCGATTCTGTGTCAAGGTACCTAGATCCAGAGTTCCCGAAGGTGTCTTGGAAACAAAATTACATTAATGCAATTTGGAGCTAAAAACTGTTAAGTTTTAAGGTTTATTCAGAAGCTGCAGACTGAAACAAATGTGCAAAAAAAGTTCGTGTAATGGCCCTCATCGTTGAACTTACAGCAGCAAACTGAAACTCACGTGCGAGAAACGTTCATGTAACAACTCTCATCGTTCAACTTATTCTTCCGTATATGGACAAAAGTGGAGTAGGCTGACATGTGAATGGCGTGATTGACAGAATCGAACTTTTGTTTCTGCTCAAAAAGGAAATCGCCATCTAATCAGAGCAAACACTCCAGAAATATGACAATCCATTCTTTAAGGAGAAGTCGGCGGTAGTTCTCCAGAATAACTTTCATCAGGGCCATGTTTCATAAATTCAGATTTAAAAAAGAAATAATTAAAAATCAATTTTAAAAAGAAAAAAAAAATATCGACTTTAATCATGGATCATTATACATGGTATACTGTCATATAGCAGATAATAATCATACTTATGAATATATGATTCTGACATATGAAACTGAACAAATTTCAAACGGGAATTTACCTTTACTTCACTTCAGAAGATCAAAAACATTATATGTTATGGTCTCACCAAAGAGTTTATTATGTTCTTATTTTTATTCTCGAGAGCATTTATTTATATTAGAATCGCTGCTAAACTGGTACTGGCAAATTGTGGTTATTCCTATTGGTAGTAATTGCGCACCGCTTGTTGCGGAGTTGGTTTTATTTTGTTACGAGATTTTGTCTCTCTCTTATTGAGGCTTCTTCAACGTTTTGGCGAGTTGCTTAATATTGATGATATATATTTTGGACTTAATGAACTTCAACTTAACAAAGCAAATTCATCTGATAAAGGAGATATATATTTGCATTTAAACTGATCAATAGCCAATGAACTATAGTCAGCTCCATATGACTTTCCGATTCCACAAAATGCAGGTTTACAGCACCCTTCTATGACACCCAATTTTATACATTCACATAGAGGCTTCCTAAATCCTCGTTTCTGCTTATGACTCAATATAACCGAGACTCCCATTTTCTAATCCATACTATGTTCTTTGTTTCCAAAGGCAATCTTTTTGACGTTTATTTTTTCTTTTGTTACCGTCTAACACTTATAATTGGCGTTAGGCCATTGACTTCCGGAAAATGGTATATTTTGTTCGCCAACTTATTTACTAGTAAACATTTGTCATTTATATTTCATGTATTAGCTTTGTATGTTTACAATAATTGTATTTCGTGTAAATACATGGTATTACTTTTGCTCATTACAGTTCTCATTTCACGACTTCTGGTAAATAAATGACATTCTTTTTCAGAAAGAAATCCAAAACCCTTTTCCAAAAGTCAGTCTTGTAAAATAATGTCTGCTAAATTTTCGAGTCACATGACACAACACTGTGTTAATCAAAATCGATGATAATAATTCGGGATTTAAGAATAAGATATTCAGCCAACCTGCATCCTCTTCATACTCACTTAATACGTATACTCGACAGGAAAACAAACGCATATTTTTACTTGTTCGTTTTACCTTATTAAAATAATAATATTTTACTTTTTACTTAGTAAACAGATTTGCTTATGCGTGGTTTATGGTTTTGTCGTAAAATGTCAAAAAAGGAAAAAATAACCAAACACACGCAACAAACCACCCCCCCCCCCCCCCCCCAAAAAAAAAAAAAAAAAAACAAAACAAAACAGAACAACGAAAATCATAAAATTCTTACAGAATGTGTAAAGAACCCAATATTTATTTCGATTGTGTTGCATGCGGGTTAATCATGATGTAACAAACACGAAAACACATTAGAAAATCTTCTGCACTTTTATCGCACATTGTAGCAACCCCTAATGTAATACGACGCCAAATGTAATAACCTGAGTTTATTACATTAGGCGTTATTACATTTGTAGTGTGCAAGAGAGACAACTCTTACTATCTTCGTTAAGAACTTATCTCCCATGAAGTCGAAATCTTGTGCAGGCCATAACTCCCATACTGTTTGAGATAATTTGATAATGTTCAGTAGGTACATATAGTCAAATAGAAGTGTCGAATGAAAGAAGGACAACTCTTCCTTTATGAACTTATCTCCCCTAAACCAAAATCTTGTGCAGGCTATAACTCCCATACTGTTTGAGATAATTTGATAATACTAAGTAGGTACATATATCAGGTCAAGTAAGAGTATCACATGCAAGAAGGACAGTATCTTTTTTTTTCAATTTATCTCCCCTGAATGAATTTCTAAGCCAAATTCTTCATGTTCTTTATGGTAATATTTTGATAATATTTTGTAGAGGCATAGAAAAGGACCAGTAGGCATGTCGTGTATAAGAGAGACAACTCTGACTTTTTTGTTAGGTAATTATCACCCCTGAAGCCGAAAGCTTGTGACTTTTTGACGGGTTTTTCCAAAAATCTGTTCCTTAAATTAGCGATGTCATGGCCGGCGAGCATTGCGTCTCCCGATGTGTACATTTTAGTTGACCTTTTTGAACAACCCGTTAGGCGTTTTTCTTGTTTTTATATGGTTTTGAATGACATGATGCTTACTATTCGTGTGGCCTTGGCGTCTTTCACTAATTGCAGCCTATCGCCCCTCGCCCACACTACGCCTCTTCCCAGACCCCACATCCCCACTCATTAGGGATATTATATGAGGCACACTTTTATCTTTTCATAGATCAAAGTTGGTTTATTACATTTCGCATTATTGCATTAGGCGTTGTGATATCATCTAATGTAGTAAACCTAGAATTTTTCATGTTGTCTTTAACATAATGTGTATCCGCTTCCCCGTCTCCCCAGACCCTGCACCCCAACTTTCAGCCAAAAAAAAAAATAGGGATGTAATATGGTAAATAATTTTTCATTCAAAATAATATCGTGTCATAGAGCAGACATTTAATTACATTTGGCGTTTTTACATTAGGCTTTCAGTGTAACGCCAAATGTAATAACGCCTAATCAGGATTTTTATAAGGTCGTGAATAACATGATGCTTGCAATTTATGTTTCCTTGGGGTTTCTTTGTGGCAGCCTTTCCGCCTTTACCTATCCCCGTCTTCCCAGACCCCGCCTTCACCCATTCCACATATTACAGATTTTATATAAAGCATACATATTACAGACTTTATATAAGGCGTACTTTTTCTTTTGAGATTTCATCTTGTCATAAAACAATATCAGTTTATTACATTTGATGTTATTGCATTAGGCATTGACTGTAACACCAAATGTGATAGCGTCTAATGTAATAAACCCAGATTTTTTCATTATGGTCTTTACCATAATGTATAAGATTCGAGTTGTCTTTCCCTTTCCTCCTTTTCCCGTCCTCCACCTCCCCAGACTCTTCCAAAATAACGATGTTATATGAGATGCACTTTTTCATTCAAGATTTTAACTTGTCATGGAACAGTCAATTTATTAGGCGTTATTACATTAGGCGTTGAGTGTTACGCCAAATGTAATATCGCCAAATGTAATAAACTCAGATTTAGAGGTTAAAGGTATTGGAGCCAAGCTCCAGTTCGGACTGAATTTAAAGATAAGTGGTAGCAATCAAATTGAGTAGGCTTATAAAGTGACGTAACTCTTTATGTCAAACACAGCATGAACTTTGGGGTCCTCGATCCGTAAAGCCACTGAACAGAATTAAACAAAACTCATGTTGCATCTTTATCATAAAGTGCAATCTACGTATAGTGTTTTTGGAGACAAGATTTTGCCATTAACAACTTTTTATCAGCCTTCAATGTGCGAATACTAAACCAAAAGTGAGCAAAACAATGACAAATTTCAAACCCAAAACCGTGTTTTCAACGATTCCTTTGTCCATAACATTACTTGTTTTTATGCTTAAAGTACCTTATGTTTCTAACAAGTGATAATTTAGACCATTTTCAAAAAATTTGAAAAACTTCGAAGCTTGCAAATCTTTGCATGTGCAATAAAAGTGCAGTGTAAAATTTTCTAATGTTTTACACCGTTTTCGTATATTCCTGTACATGTAGAAAGAGAGATTCGTTATCATGTTCTGGAGGATACTCATTGCCGTACAAAAGATCGTTAAGAGTAACATTTGTGTGAAAAAACTACAATTAAAATCAAGAGGGCCAAGATGGTCTTGTATCGCTTTCCTGATTGCCAGACAAGTTTGAAAATTTGCATTTCGGATCAAGAGAAGTTCAATATAGATTTTCAAGACGGTGGCTATCTTTGAATTCGAATCAGAACGATTTTAGCTACTTTAAATCTACAATAAAAATAAAAAGGATTGCCTTTGTAAACAAAGAACATACAAAATCACAAAAATCGGAGACTCGGTTTGATTGAGTCTCTTCATAAGCAACACTGTAGTTTGCGAGGCTGCGTAGGCCCCATAGCGCCGGCTTAAGCGATATTCGATATTCAAAATAACCAGGATCCCAAAGGAAATAAAATATAACCTGCACTATGACCCTAATACTTCCAATCAAGTTTCGAGTCAAGTGAATACTTCCTTTCACGCCATTTCATTCAGGAGAAGAAGGCTGAAATAGATTTTCAAGATGGCGACTTTCCGATCAGAACAATTTTAACCCCTTTTAAACTACAAGTCATACTGATACTTCCTATCAAGTTTCGAGTAAATTGGCATTTTGGTTCCGGAAAAGAAGTTCAAAATAGATTTTCAAGATGGCGGCCATCTTGGATCGGAATAGTTTATGCTACCTTTGATCTACAAGAAAATTACTTTCGATCTGCAAGTTGCCTCGATATCAAGTTTAATCAGTTGGCCTTTTAGTTAAGGAGAAGGAGCTCAAAACAGAGTTTATAGATGGCGGCCGCGGCAGCCATTTTGGATTTTTGATTGGAATGATCTACAGGTTGCCCCGATACTTCCTGCCAAGTTTCGAGTCAATTGGCCTTTTGGATCAGGCGAAGAAGCGCAAAAAGTTTTTTGAATTTGACTGCCATGACGGCCATCTTGTAGTTCTGATCGAAACGATTTTAGCTATTTTTGATCTACAAGTTACTCAGATACATCCTATAAAGTTAAGAGTCAACTGGTCAATCGGAATGATTTTAGCCATTTTTGATCTGCATGTCATCTCGATACTTCCTTCTAAGTTGAGTCAATTGGCTTTTCGGTTCAGAAGAAGAAGTAGGATCCCCACATCACTCTCTTTACTTCTCGCCTATATTACGTGATTGTGCCTGGAAAATAGTATTTTTATGTCGTATTCTAATACGTCTCTATTACACATCCACTACTCTCTAAGCTCTTAAACTGCACTCTTATTTCGCTTCTTTTCTTTCACCTTTCTTTCCCTTCGTTATTTATTTAGTTAGTTAGCTAGTTAACTACTTGTACATGCATGGTCACAGCGTTTTGATTTGATGCTCAGGAACTGAGGGAAACGAATTCACATAAGCTATATAGCTTTTTTCGAATCCCTTTTATATATTTAACATACTCATGTAATGTCTATGTAGATGTATTGATGTATTGAGAAATATATGAAATAAAATATGTTTAAACCAAGAAGAAGCGCAAAATAGATTTTCAAGATGGCGGCCAGGGCAGCCATTGGTTCAGGAGTAAAAGCGCAAAAAAGATTTTTTGAATATGCTGCCATGGCGGCCATCTTGTAGTTCTGATCGGAAGCACAAAAACAGATTTTCGTGATGGCCGTCATGGCGTCGATCTGGGATTACCGATCGGAATGATTTTAGTTGTTTCTGATCTGTATGTCATATCGACATACTTCCTTCTAAGTTTCGAGTCAATTGGCCTTTCGGTTCAGAAGAAGAAGCGCAAAATAGATTTTTAAGATGGCGGCCAATGCGGCCATCTTAGTTTTACGATCACAACGATTTTAGCTACTTTTGATCTACAAGTCACCTCGATGCTTCCAATGAAGTTTTGAGTCGACTGGTCTTTCGGTTCAGAAAAAGTTCAAAATAGATTCTCAACATGGCGGCTATGACGACCGTCGTGGATATCCGATCGGAATGATTTTAACTATATTTTATCTACAAGGCACCCCGATACTTCCTATCAAGTTTCTAGTGAATTGGCCTTCCATTCAGTAGAAGAAGTTCAAATAGATTTTCAAGATGGCGACTGTGACGGCCATCTAGGATTTCCGATCGGTATAATTTTAGTTACTTTTGATTGACAAGTAAATTACTTTTGGACTACAAGTTACCCCAATACTTTCTAACATGTTTAGAGTCATTTGGCCTTACGGGTTTGGAGAAGAAACGCAAAATTGATTATCAAGCCGGCCGCCATGGCGGCCACCTTGGATTTCCGATCGGAATGATTTTAGCTGTTTTTGATCTGCAAGTCATCCCAATAGTTCCTATCAAGTTTTGAGTCAGTTGGCCTTTTGATTCAAGAGAAGAAGCGCAAAATACATTTTTAATATGGCCGCCATGGCGGACATTTTGGATTACTTATCGGAACAGTTTTAGCTAATTTTGATCTACAAGTTTCCCCGATACTCTCTACCAAGTTTCGAGTCAATTAACCTTTCGGTTCTGGAGAAAAAGCGCAAAATAGATTTTAAGATGGCGGCCCTGGCGGCAATCTTGGATTTCCGATCGGAAGGATTTAGCTGTTTTTGATTTGCAAGTCATCTTGATACTTCCTTCCAAGTTTCGAATCAATTGGCCTTTCGGTTCAGGAGAAGAAGCGCAAAATAAATTTTCAAGAAGGCGGCCATGACGGCCATCTTGGACTTTCAATTTGAACGATTTTACGTACTTTTGATCTAATAGTCTCCTCAATAATTCCTATGAAGTTTTGAGTCAATGTGCCTTTCGGTTAAGGAGAAGTTCAAAATAGAACAATAACATGGCAGCTATGGTGACCATCGTGGATTTCCGATCAGAACGATCTGAACTATTTTTGATCTATAAGTCACCCTGATATTTCCTATCAGGTTTCGAGTCAATTGCCTTCCGTTCGGGAGAAGTTCTAAATAGATTTTCAAGATGGATCGTAATTCCGATTGGAATAATTTTAAATAATTTTAATCTACAAGAAAATTATTTTTCGTCTACAAGTTGCCCCGATACTTCCAACCAAGTTTAGAGTCAACTGGCCTTTTGGTTCAGGAGAAGAAGCGCAAAATAGATTTTCAAAATGGCAGCCATGGCAGCCATCATGGATTTCAGATTGGAACGATTTTAACTATTGTTTGATCTACAAGTAGCCCCGATACTTTCTATTAAATTTCGAGTCTGTTGGCTTTTCGGTTCAGGAGAAGAAGCGCAAAATATTTCTTGCAGATGGCTGCTATGTAGCCATCTAAGATATCCGATCGAAACAGCTTTCGCTAGTTTTGATCTACAAGTGGCTTCGATACTCCCTACTAATTTTCGAGGCAACTGGCCTTTTGGTTCTGGAGTTAAAGCGCAAAATAGATTTTCAAGATGGCGGGAAGATCGGAACGATTTTTACTGTTTTTCATCTACACACATCTACACATCGGTCAACTTGTACTCCGACGGTGTACTATAAAGGAATAAGTTGACCTGTTCCCATGGACCTATTGACGTGTGTAAACAACTTTCCCGAATGCTGATCAGCTGGATAAAATGTGAGTTTATTTACTTATTTTATGTTTTAATAAGAATCGGAGAATGTCATAATGCTGAGATCAAGATTGTTATATTTTAACGGAAAACTCCGTAAATTTCTCGATATATCATTTTTGGCGACCAAAAATCATGCAGTGAACATTCAGCACCGAGGCAAGGGATGTAGTTGTTGTACATTTCTTGACATTTAAGTGAGATGACACAAGTAGGTGTAAAACCATTGGATATTGCACGTTTCGTTTTTCAGGTACAGGTTAAATAACTTCGATGCGTTTACGTTAAATTATTTAATATCATTTTAGACACTGCCATTTTTCCAGAATCCTGGTTAATTGGTATTATAAAACCAATTTTTAAAAAATAAAGGAGATGCAAGCATGGCAGAAAATTATAGGCCAATAACGATTGTCAATTGCATGGGTAAACTTTTTACTGCCGTTTTAAACCGTTTACAAATGTTTTTGGAGACTTAACGAAATTTTAGGGGAAAATCAATGTAGATTTCGGGTTAATTACTCTACTTGGGACAATATTTTTGTTATACACTCTATTATTGAATATTTAAGAGTAAGAAAAATGAAAACATATTGTGCATTTACAGATTTTCAAAGGTTTATGGTCTAAATTAATGAGTATTAATGTTTCAGGAAAAATTTTGAATGTCATCAAGAATATGTATGATGATATAAAATCGTGTATATCTTTTAATGGAATCCAGACGGCATTTTTTGCACGTAAAAATGGTGTAAGACAGGGTGAGAATCTTTCACCTGTATTGTTTTCCATATTTTTAAATAATCTCGAGACTTTTCTCTCAAATCATGATATAGGGCTCCATTTTTTCGAGCAATCTCTACAAGTTATCTAAAAATTGTAGTATTATTATATGCTGACGACACAGTTTTATTTGCCGAAAACGTAAATGAATTATAAGAATTATTAAATTGTAAAATTATGGAAGTTGGATGCCAATACCGATAAATCTAAAATTGTTATATTTGGTGACAGAACAAGAAATCATCCTGACATTATATTTGATGATAAACCTTTAGAAGTACTAGACAGTTTCAAATATTTAGGAGTTTTATTACCTAAGTCGCGAAATTTCCATCAAACTAAAAATCACGTTGCGGAACAATCTAGAAAAGCTTTATTTGGATTATATAAAAAAAATAAGAAATCTAGATCTGCCTATTGACTGTCAACTGAAATTGTTTGATAATATGATTTTACCGATTTTAACATATGGGTCTGAGATATGGGGTTTTGGTGATTTAACAACTATTGAAAAGATTCATACTGTTTTTTTTTTTTTTTAAAGAATACTTAATGTTAAGAAAAGTACCCCCCATGTCATGATTTATGGAGAGCTTGGTCGCTTTCCCGTTTCATTGCATATTAAAACGAGAATTATAAATGTTTGGTCGAATATGTTGCTAGGCCGGCAAAAGATCAAAACTGTCATATTGATTATACTCTGTTTTATATTCAGACTACATTACTGGTAGATGTGATTACCCTTAGTTGTCAAAAGTTAAAGCAATTTTAGAGTAGGTAGGTCAAAACAAAATCCAGATCAATCACTCCAATAAATAATACGTGGATTTCACAAATAACTGAGCTTATCCTCAAAGATCAGTTTAAGCAGTCATGGCTTTCTAGTATAAATGATTTCTGAACATGCCTTAATTACAGAATCGATAAAAACATAACGTAAATTCGAAGAATATCTTATTACAATGCACTATAAATTGAGAAAAAAAAATATTAATTTCCGAACATGCAATCACAAACTTCCGATCGAAACCGGGAGATGGCGGCAAATCGATAAAAATCACAGAAAATGTAATCGTTGTTTAGGTAATGTTATTGGGGATGAATATCAGTATGTTTTTGAATGATCTTTTTTTGATTTGGATAGAAGCGTATTAGCACCATTTATACGCAGAAATCGCGCAAAACTTTATTGTTTTTTTTTAACTTTTTCAATTAAACAAACCCCAATAAGCTTCAACGCCTTTGTAAGTTCTATTTTAGACTCATTCGAAACAAACCCCGGTTAACTACCGGTATTATCTGCTACCTGGTCCATAGGTAATTATGCAAATTGTATTTTTAAAGGGTTTTATGAGATAATATACAGTTGACCCTCGTTCGCTCGAACGCGGATACCTCGGGCTGGTTTACGAGTGTCTGTTTGGATCAAGTCTGGTATGGAGGCATGTTTGTTGGTTTTTTTGTATGGGAAAATCAACCAGGGTGTTTTCAGGTCGGTTTTATATTTCATTTCCTCGTAACCCAAATAAATGAAACACTAAATAGTGAGTTTTTTTCCCTTGGGGTTCGAGTTATTGGGGCTAGACTGTATGTTAAAATATGTGCTGTAAGGTATGAAAAGGTAATATTTCTTTATTGAGAACTATCTCTCTCTCTCTCTCAGCCAAGATTGACGTTATAGTTGTCGTATGTATGATAATTATGGAATTATGGTACACGTACAACCCGTGTTCCTATAAATTTATTTGTTGTTTTTTCTTGTATTTTCTACCTCATATTGTGTATTCAATAAAGTTGTAAAAGTTGCGTACCAGTTGACTTGCGGCGTACAATATAACTAATGTAAATTATATAGGATGTGCTCGAATTTTCAGTCTTTGACATGTACTAAAGTTCTAAAATAGGAATTAAATAACTAATAAGGAAAATTAGGTTGCAAATAAATAACTAAAGCTAACGACGGTGTTAAAATGGTAAGAACAAGCCAATTTTCTTGATATTTCGAAAATGCAGTCGATTTCACAGTAAATGTCATTAGTTAAACTGTAAGTCACCGGTCAAATGGTACGCTTAGAAACATTTCTCTGTGTATCGGAAGCGAATCACTTCGTTTAGGCAAAAGTGTGATAAACTGACTTATTTTAATACGGACTTGAATTTCGGTTGCTAATGTTCTGAAGTTAATGTTTAATTGCCTTTCATGTTTTTCATGGATAGTTTGAGCCATGAATTTTTTATGCCAAAAAAGGATATATGTAGAAATCCTCCGATTTTTTTTGTGATCCTTGTGTCAGAATTATCTCCATTCATTGCCACAGCATATGACATTTTCCGATTTTCGACAAAAAGTAAAATGAAAACATAAACTTACGGTAAACGTAATAACCTTCGCCTCTGGTGTTTGTTTACATACAGTCAACTTGTCTACCGGAGCAGGTCAATTAGTATTCCGACGGCGTACAAGTTGACCGATTCCCAAGCGTAATTTAAAAGTCAACCTGATGCGTCCTACCAAGTATCAAGTCAATTGGTCAAGGGGTGTAGCAGGAGTAGGCTTTCAAAGCAAATTGTTGACGCCGCACGACGTATGACGGACGACGTGCGACCGATCACGACCGGTCAGCTCAGGTGAGCTAAAAAGAAAAAAGAAAGAAATGTTTAGATCTTGCAATTTCATTAATTAGTGTTCATCGTAGGAACTGTTTGGCAGCGATTTTGTTGGCTTTTTATAACAATGTTTGCATAAATACAGATTGCATTATCAAAAGTACCATATTTTACCTAAATTTTTGTGACCAATCACCACACCTTTGGCCAAGAAAAAATATTAAAATTTACCTTTGTATTGTTGAAAATATAAAAAAAACATTGAGAAAAAGATAAACTTTTGAGGCAAATATTATTATTATTATTATTTCTTTTTTTTTTCCTTTTTCTTTTTTTCTTTTTTCTTTTTTTTTTTTTTTTTTTTTTTTTTTTGTTATTAACAAAATTAGTAGTTGTCATTCAAATTTATCATGTTCACCCCAAAACTGCCTATATCGCTTTCTGAGTGGGAGAGCAATTTTCGTTTTAATACATATTGAACAGCATAATAATAATGCATACAAAAAAAATCTTGTTAAAAAAGGCGCTTTAATAATTGAAAAATATTGAGTTTACACAAAAATAAAAATAACCGCTTTCACATCTACTTTTCTTAAATGCACAGTCGTGTTCCATTATTAGTATATTTCCCGCCGTTACAATGAAGAAAATAAGAGGAGGTGGGCTTACATTTTTTCAGGGTTGATTCTCCGAATACTCAGTAAGATTATCGGTTGTCCCGATTTTTCTGTATAATTAAGAAAAGAGTGTTACTAATAGGATGATAGGATATACTATCAATATTATGCGACCACCATGCTCAGTGGTTAACCCAATTAAGGTTAACAGCACTGCACACCTCTTTAATAGCTGGAAGATGGGTTGGGCACCAGACTTAACGACGGCTCAATCCGAAATGACCTTACTCGTCTGGGCTCACAATTGCTCTAATAGTGGTTTTCTTCTACTCTGACTTTCAGCTTGTAGTTGAGCCTTCATCTATGTTTCATCATAGTGTAAAAAAGTTAATTTATATGTATTCCGTGTTGATCCATTAATGAGTTTGGGAACGCCTACACGGACCAAACAGGTGGGAATGTAAACCATGTAGTTGAGGGATGAGTGTTCGTCATACCCCATCATCCCACATTTTACATATGTTCCAGGGCGGTATTTCTATTGCAGTTTCGTTTCGTTTTGTTTGTTCTGTTATCGTTGTTTCTGTGTTGTTTTTCATATTATTCTAGCCTTATTTGTGCCTTTGGAGGACTGTGTTCCATGGTTGTGGCCTTTCCTGGGTATCGCCCTGTTTATTTTATCTTTTCAGTAATAGAATCAAGTCAAAAATCATCACTGATATCGGGATATCGGATGAATACTTCTGAGTACTCATTTTTAGATAAAGAATTCATTAAACACTTGCAAGTTGGACGAGAAGTTTAAAGTTAAAACCTCAACTTACTTTTTATTCTTTCTTTCATTCCCGCAGAGTACAATACACAAAAACTTTGTAGACAAAAGGGAACTCTGCCTCTCCTAACCTACAACGCTGCTTTTCATTCGTACTGAACGATGACAGTTCAGCATAGTTAAGTCACCGATTAATGTGAACTGACAATTACATGTACTTGACACTTAAATATTTAACTGCATGTTTCAGGGCCGCCAATTATAAATTTACTATGTGACATTTACATATACACTTTTACATATATTTATGTTTTTTTTATTTTTTAAATTTAGTTATTGTTTGTTCCTATAGACGAACATAACTAGAATAACATCCATATCATAATGCAGCTTTTATTTTTATTTTCCTTGGGATCATTGAGGTCATTCTCTATCTAGTTTAAGCCGCTGCTAGGTTGGGGACGGGGCGTATGCAGTAATGCAAACTACATTTTTCATATGAAGCGCCTTAATATTACTCTATTTTTTTTCCTTTTTTATGTTTCAATGAGCAATCTTTGTAGGCTTTATTTATGACAAAAGTTAACCCAATGTTGTAGAAGCTTTTATTTAAACGTTTTGACATTCAGATGATTTATAAATTATTGATAATTTTTTTTTCACAAATGGTAAAAAAAAACAACAACAAAAAAAAACAACAACAAAAAACAATGAAGATCGTCGCCTACCTCCGATACCGAGAGGAATCGTCAGAAAGAAGAGAATCATCCTCAGCCTACACATATAGCTAAATGACTAGCCAAGCGACTAGTCCGGCTTCATCTGATAAAGTTATCAAATTTAGAAAGGTATCAAATTTAGAACGGACAAAACAAACACAAGATCCGTGTGGTGCCTTACCACACAGTATGGCACAGAAATACCTTCGCAGCCAGGAACCAGAATTTCAGAGCTACTTCAGCACGACGAAAGCTGAACTTTACCAACGTTCCGATGGGTACTAAAATTTCGGAACATTCAGAAAGGAATTGGTTACCACATGAGTCGGTGAGTCGAACCTCAGACTGAACGACGGCTACATGAGTTCTTAGACGACGGTGAGTCGGACCTCAGACCGAACGACGGCTACATGAGTTCTTAGACGACGGTGAGTCGGACCTCAGACCGAACGACGGCTACTTCCTCTGTTTCTGAAGTGTCGGGTCCATCGATACTCTACTTGTGTTTTTTAAGCTCTGGCTTCCGATCGCCATTTAGCAATCACGTGAAATTTCCCATAAGTTTTGACTCCTCTGTGTCCTCATATTTACTATATAAAGTGGTAAATCGGTGGGTTTACCTGATTTCTGAATTAATGAAGCATTTAAAAAAAAAACACCAAAAAACCCCCAAAAAACAAAAACAGTTGTCTATAAAACCTATAAAATGATACTCATAACAGCATACGGGTGCAACAAACTCGCAATTTAAGCCACATATTCCAAATGATAAGACCTACCTTTTCATTTAAATACTTTTCGAAGGAGACAATTTAATTGGAGTCAATAAAAATCTAAAAGATTGTCTTTGGAAACAAAAACACACAAAAGGAAATAAAAATATAATCTGCACTATGGTGAAGTTCGGGTAACGTCAGTTTACACCACACTTGGACAAGTTACACCATCAAACCATAGTCATGTGTAAATTATCACAACTTTTCATTTGATGAGTTAATCTACAGTGATTAAGCTGAACCACGTAATGCGTCTGTTGTTTTATCATAGTATTAATGATTATATGCATTTTACAGTACTGTTATTTCTTTTTTTTTATCAACGGTTTGGCATATTCAATAGATTCTAAAGAAATATGGTCCTTGAGAGAAATGAGCACACTGACAAAACAGAAAACAACTGAAGCAACTGAAACAATTGAAGTTTTCTGGACCAGGCAAAAATCCATGAATGGGTACAATGATCACAAAGAATCAGAAATAACTACTATTACTGCACTACACTACACTATTAAGGAATTGTTACGCACATGAGACGAACAACCACTTAAGTCACAGTGGTTTGGCGGGTAAATATATATACTACAAAGAAAGCTTGTGTATGTGTATCAGAGTAATCGTAGTGGCAGCAATAGAAATCAAAAAACTACATCACATATCATACACAGACAGAAATGCACATCAGTAAGACGTGGGCAAACAATATTATAAGCATGATAAAAGTCTAGCGAAAACAAGCAAGAAAGGTTTGCCATATGTAACATTAAAAAATCCGTGGTTGCAGAACTTGATTTCCTTGACAAAGAGTACTGAGTACCTTAGATGTGGCTGATAAATACCTTGAGGAGTCAGTGATGTCATACAGAACCATATCCCCTCCTTCAGAGTAAAAACTCTCTTTTCCGGTCCCTTTGTAGTACCCGGATTGTTCTGATAGCTGTAAGGACTAAAGCGGTCAAACAGCCACATCAGAATACTAAACAAGAAGTAGGATGCAACGATGCAACCCCAAACTTCAAACTTGAGGACACTTAGAAACTTATGGAGAGAGTATTCAAACGTGCTCTTCTTCATTAAGATTGTAAGTCCCACTGGTTCGTGGAAAGGCACTGTAAAGTCGATGACATTTTCTCGTTCTGACATTACTGATATGGGTCCGACCGCAATATCCGCATGCTGAAATAAAACATTATGCAAGAAGTTAATTATAATTCAACGACTAGGTTGGTGAACCGCCTTCTTATGGACTACTATATTCCACAAGTCACCGGCTACAGTTGTTTAAAAATGTAGTTATATATGAAAGCGTTTCAACAATGTTTGCCTCTTTTTTTTACTTGTTTAAACTGTAAAACTGGTAAAAATCCAAGCAAATCTGCAGTAGATATAGGCCAAAATCTATGTAACAATATCACTGGTCGGGCCCATCATGGTCATGTTTGTGGTTTTCTTGTGTTCTGACTTCAGATCGCCACTGAGCCCTCTGCACTGTTTCATGACAGTGTAACAATATATGTTCATTGTAATGTTACAAGGATGAGGTAGAAGACACTACGCGGACCGAACATATGTTAGTAACTTAAAGCTGCATCTGAACTGAGGGTGAGGTTTCATGCGTTTAAAACTGGTTTTAGCTCACCTGCTTAAGGTGAGCTATCTTAATAGGCCAGCTGTCCGTTGTCCGTCGTCCGTCTGCCGTCGTCCGTTGTCCGTCGTCTGTTAACAGTTGACATCTCCTCCTAAACCACTGGGCAATTTTGAACTTCACAAGAATGATCCTTGGGAGGTACTAACTGAAAATTGTTCAAAGATTTGAAATCTAAGCAGAACCCTGGTTGCCATGGCAATGAAAAGGAAAACAAAAGAAAACTTTAAAAATCGTTTTGTCATAAACCATTGGACCAATTTCAATACATTTAGCAGAAATATTTCTTTGGTCATAAAAAGAATTATAATAGTTTAAAACTAGAACTGTAATACTCGACCATTTCATCCTCTTAACCCTTATGTATGTATATAAAAACTCTAAGAGACTAGCGCCAAAAGTGGTATTGCAGGAAGAATTTGATAACTTGCATACCTATCATTTGTGTACATTTATCCCCGGAAGTTGTTTAATTACAGTGCGTGTGGTTGGTACATGATCTTATTTGATCCAAACGAAAGAACAAAAAAGATGAAATATGACAGTGATTCTATAGAAGTTAATGCATCCTGAGTTTAAAATACAGGAACTTTTTCCCTAACACGAGTTTGTTTATAAGGTTTGCAAGTCTCGAGGGTAATATAACTTAGAATGTATTAACGTATATATTACATATCATAAAAAGGAATTTTTCTCTTCGGATTCTTTTAAGCTCTTTCAAATGACGTCACTAAGTTTTGCGACGTTACATCACCTACCCTCGTCATACGGCGTTCTAAAAAAATTATATTTCCCGCACAAATTACAAAACATAGCTTCAGCCATGTAATATATTCACTAATTGCGGTTTAAAGAAGGTTGTATTAAAGTACATCCACGCAAAATCTGGCCACATCTTAGATGTATCAATATCAATCTGACAGTGAAGTTCACAACATTTCAATCTGATTTCTAAGTAAAATGAATAGTAACTTTATTGATATCTTATAAGGGTATCAGCATAAGATTTTCCCCCAATGAACACTGACTCTTTATTGCACAAGTTAATTACCTTTTCTATCAGCTCATTTATAGCACCATTCCAACTCCCATCGTCCTTAAGGGAACCAAAGAACGTGTCAGGTGTCTCATAAATTTCATACGTAAAGTCCAGTACTTTTGCAATTCTGTCAAAAAGATCTATGCAGAACCCGCTGTATTTGTATTGTGGTTTGGTATCGTTGTTGTCTAGGAGGTATTTATAGATGAAAGGCTTGTACTGCAAATACATATAACAATAATATTTGGATTCTGACGACAAAAATTGCCGCTTGTCTTTTGACTGATTAAACAAAAGATTTGTCAAATGTGTTCCTTATTAAATATACAAACAATTATAACAATTATAAAGTTCAATATCTTCTATTAAACTGTGTACATTGCAGCAATGTAAATGTACAGACAAATACTGATGTTAATCAAGTTATAAACCGGTACAGTTGCCGACCGTGTTGTGTCCATCTGTAGCCAAGCCTAAGAGTCTAGCTGATGTGGTTGTTTTGTTAATGTTGTATCTGTATTTGTAAATAGTATTCGTCAAAGAAAGTTGTAAAACAAATCTAACTTTGTTACTGTGTAGTGGTACAATTAGGCACCGTTCAACCCGAAGCTTAATCAAATTGGAAGTCACCCTCGGTGCGTCTTGGCCGCAATTGCGTAACAGAGGTCTAAATGACTGTTGGTAAGAACCATAACCATCAGCAACCAAATTAGATTGCTTACTTTCAAACTTCTGTTCTAAAGCTTTCATGTGACCCATCAGTCCAGATTGTTGTTTCAACAGCTGTTTCTTTGTATTGTCTGCTTCTGCTGAAGCTTGACCCTGTATGTAGTTACTATGTATTGTTATATAACAGGGTGTTCAATTATTTTAAACATCATGTTTACTATGTTTCCATAAATAGCTTTATTTACTATGTTTCCAAAAATCACTTTCTGGAACAACAATAACATGTTTATGTTCTTGATTCTAGACTGAGTTATTTTGGCATATCATAGAATATTTGGAAGTTTCTTGAAGGAACCTGGAAAATAAGGGATGCTTGTAGTAAATTCTTTTTCTAGAACGTTCTTTGATATTATATAAGGAGAAAAGATTTTCATCTGGGCATCTTTGTATACTTTCATCGGAAATTATTCTATACTGGATTACTTTAATATTTTATTCATTCTGGACTTAAATTCTGAATTCAGGAACTTTAAATTGTGGGATCAGAAACTGTTATTCAAAGGATTTGATTAATAAATTCTTGTGGATTATTTGTGAGGGACTTTGTGACATAAACTTGAAAGGTACTGTTTACTTACATTATTTTGTTTTGAATCTTGTCTCTTTTTTTTGTGAATAAATATTGTTAATAATTCAAAGCTTGTTGCTGGTTTCACTTTCATTTCTTTCTCGTTACGCCTGGCTCGTAACAGAAATTGGGGGCCCGTCCGGGATCCAACCTTTTCTTAAGCTAAAACAAGTTTGAGCTTAAAAAAAAAATTTGTTTGCTATAAAACAAGTACTGACTTTTAAAACAATTCAGTTAATATAAAAATCTTTATTTTGGTAAAAAACAAGTATTGACTTTCAAAAAATATAAGTAAATAATAATAATAATAATATTAATAAAAACAAACAAGTATTGACTTTTGAAAAATATCAATAAATAAACTCTGATTGATAAATTTACTTGATAAAACCAGCAAAAAGCAATCATGTCATTAGACCTTCAAGCTTTCATAGCTGCGCCTTCGCAGGAGCTGTTAAATTTGGCCAAAAAGTCAGATTTGTTGGACATTGCTGCTCACTATGAATTAACTACCGTCAATAAGGCCATGTTAAAACAGGAAATAAAAAATAGTTTGGTCCAATTTTTGGTTGATTTGGAAATTCTTGATTCTGCTGCTTTCTCTCTTGTTCTCGTAACTCAGACAGGGTTGCAAATGCAAGAGCTTGAAATTCGGAAGCAAATTTAGTTAGAAAAATTAAGATTAGAACAAGAAAGACAAATGCAGAAAGAAAGAATGGATATGGAAGAGAGGGAGAAGAAAAAGAAAGAAAAATGCAGAAAGAAAGAATGGAAATGGAAGAAAGAGTGCGGAAAGAAAGAATGGCAATTGAAGAGAGAGAGAAAGAAAAAGAAAGAGAAATTCAGATAGAAAGGGAAAAATTAAAATTTGGTACAGAATTAAGAATGAAAGAATTAGAAATGCAAAACATGACGGTAAAACGGCAACCTTTAGACTCTGGCACTCATTTTGACGTTACCAAACACATCAGATTCGTTCCTCCGTTTCAGGAAAAAGAGGTTGACAAGTATTTTCTTCATTTTGAAAAAGTAGCAGAAAATTTAAAATGGCCAAAAGAGCATTGGACCTTGCTTTTGCAAAGAGTAATAATCGAGAAATATATACTCAGCTGACTGTCGAGCAGAGCTCCAGTTATGATACTGTAAATGAATTAATTCTTAAGGCTTATGAGTTGGTCCCTGAGGCTTACAGGCAAAAGTTTAGGAACTGTAAGAAAGAAAATGAGCAGACCCATGTAGAATTTGCTAGAACTAAAGAACAGTTATTTGATAGGTGGTGCTTTTCAAAGAAAATTGGCTCTAATCATGAAAAACTTAGGCAGCTAATGCTTGTAGAAGAGTTCAAAAGTGCATAAATTCAGACATTTTTTAGACGAGAAACAGGCTGAAACTTTGGAAGCTGCAGCTCGACTTGCAGATGATTATGCTTTAACACATAACGTTTCCTTTATTAATAAGTCAAATCCCTCTAGAATAAACGCCAAAAAGACTGCCTTTGGCAACAAAGAACACACTACAGATTAGAAAATGGGAGTCTCGGTTTTATTGAGACTCTTCATAAGCAGTAATGAAGTTTGCAACACTGCTTACGCCCTCTAGCGTATACATGAGCAGAACTCCATTTTCAAATATACCACAATGGGCCCAATGATTCCAAAGGAAATGAAATATAATCTGCACTATGGTAAAGTACGAGGAGACGTTCTACCGCCGCCATACGGCACTAATACAGCTGCAGTGTAGTAAAATAAACGTCAAAAAGACTGCCTTTGGCAACAAAGAACACACTACAGATTAGAAAATAAAAGCATTTTTCTCACAATCTGGATCCAAACATAGTCCCAGTAATCCATCTGGCGGTTATAGCCAAACAGTTACTCCCAAACCCAAACCTTCTGGTGAAAACAAGGATCAAAATCCCTTATCTCAACCAATTTGCAATTATTGCAAAAAGACAGGTCATATTATTTCTGAATGCTTACATTTAAAAAGAAAGAAAGAAAAACAAGAGGGGCTTAAACCTACAGGCCTTACCTCTTTACGGTCAAAACCACAGTCATGTGTTAAGGAGGAAGATCCTACCCAGACCGAAAGGTCTGAGACTGATTCTGTCATGGAGATTTATGAACCATTCTTATCAGATGGTTTTGTGTCACTAAATGGTGACTATGCCCAGTCTACCCCAATTAAAATCTTACGAGATACCGGAGCTTCTCAATCCCTTATTTTAGCAGATACTCTGCCATTTTCTGAAGAGACTTCTTCTGGGACAAGTGTCCTTATTCAGGGTGTAGAGTGTGGATTTGTTAATGTTCCTCTTCATAACATTTATTTATCCTCAGACTTGGTAACTGGTTTAGTGGCTGTCGGTATTCGACCTTCTTTACCTTTTAAAGGTGTTCAGTTACTGTTAGGCAATGACTTAGCGGGAGATAAGGTTGTGGTAAACCCACTTTTGACTAACATACCTTGTATTGATCAGCCACCTGATCCCATTGAACAGGAAATCCCTGATCTTTACCCATCTTGTGCTGTTACAAGGGCCATGGCTAAGAGAGCAATACAGAATAATGGGGACATTGATTTAACTGATATCTTTTTGGGTCAGTCTTTTAAACATGAGATTACAAATTCTCTTTCATCCAGCCTGTCTGACAAGCAGACAGACTTAAGTGACAAGTCAGAGTCCAGTCATTACTCTTCAATATTAAATGACCAAGGTCAAGGTCATGACTTGGTGTCAAGGTCACAACTTTGCAAGGAACAGCATAATGATCCTGAAATTTTGCCTTTGCTTGAAAGGGCTTTTGATGAGAAAGAAATAGATCAAGTCCCAGTCTGTTTTTATGTCAAAAATGGCATTTTAATGAGAAAGTGGCGTCCTCCTGATGTCTCAGCAGAAGACGAATGGACTGTTAACCACCAAAGAGTGGTTCCGAGGGTTTATCGCCCTGAAAGTTTGTACCTGGCCCGAGACTCCCATGTCAGGTCATTTAGGTGTAAACAAGACCTATCATAAAATTCTTAACCATTTTTACTGGCCAGGGTTAAAATCTGACGTTTCTCAGTTTTGTAAATCTTGCCATACTTGTCAGATGGTAGGAAAACCTAACCAGACAATACCAAAAGCTCATTTACAGCCCATACCTGCTTTTGATGAACCTTTCAGCAGGATAATTATTGACTGTGTTGGTCCCTTGCCCAAACCCAGGTCAGGAGAATTTTCTCACTATAATGTGTGCTTCTACACGTTTCCTAGAAGCCATTCCATTTAAAAACATTAAAACTAAGAACATTGTTAGGGCTCTGGTAAAGTTTTTCACATTTGTAGCCTCCCAAAGTCTGTTCAGTCGGATCAGGGCTCAAATTTTATGTCTGGAATTTTTCAACAGGTCATGCATGAGTTGGATATTGCTCAATTTAAATCGTCACCTTACCATCCTGAAGTCAAGGTGCCCTTGAAAGATTTCATCAGACACTGAAAAATATGATCAGATCATACTGCTTTGACACTGAAAATGATTGGGATGAAGGCATTCATTTATTGTTGTTTGCCGTTAGAGAATCTGTTCAGGAATCTCTTGGTTTCAGTCCATTTGAGCTGGTATTTGGCCACACTGTGCGTGGACCTTTGAAACTTTTGAAAGAGAAATTTCTCTCAAATGATGAGAGTTCTCTGAACTGTATCAGATTTTAAAGTTCGACTGTCAAAAGCTTGTGAAGCTGCTCGGACCAATCTTAAGTCAGCACAAAGGAAAATGAAACGTTGGTATGATGAAAATGCAAAAGAAAGAAAATTCATGCCTGGAGACAGGGTACTTGCTCTTTTGCCTATTCCTGGCAAACCATTGCAAGCCAGATATTACGGCCCTTACACTGTAAATAAAAAGATTAGTGATGTAAATTACATTGTTAACACTCCTGGGAGGCGTAAACAAAAACAGTTATGTCATGTTAACATGCTTAAACAATACATAGATAGGGATAGCTCTTCTATTACACCAATTAGTGTTGTTAGTTCAGTCCCTCAGGAACAAAGTGAAATGAACTTTGAAGACATGAACTTCACCAAATCTGAGCCTGCTTTATCAAAACTCCAGAATTCTGACATTCTAAAGGATCTCGACCAGAAACTTTTACACCTAGATCCAGTCCAAAGAAAGGAACTGAAACAGTTAATTCATCAATACGAACACTTATTTCCGGGCATTCCTACAAGGACTGACAAAATTTATCATGATGTGAATGTTGAGGACACATAACCTGTCAAACAACATCCATATAGAATGAACCCAACAAAACAAAGATATCTTAAGGAGGAAATTCAGTATTTGCTGGACAATGATTTCATTGAACCAAGCCAAAGTGAATGGAGTTCACCTTGCATTCTTGTGCCAAAACGTGGCGGATCATATCGTGTGTGCACCGATTACAGGAAGGTCAATAATTTGAGTAAAACAGACACTTTTCCCATCCCAAGAATGGATGACTGTATTGACAAAATTGGAAATTCAAAATATATAACTAAATTTGATCTTTTGAAAGGATTTTGACAGATTCCTCTCACAGAAAGAGCCAAAGAGATCTCAGCATTTGATGATGGATTATATCACTATAAAGTAATGCCTTTCGGAATGAAAAACTTTCCAGCAACATTTCAACGCTTAATCAACACTATAACAGCTGGAATCGAGCATTGCGAGGCTTACATCGATGATGCCATCATATACAATGATGAGTGGAATCATCATCTAGGGACTATCAAAGCATTCTTTGATAAACTAAGTGAAGCAAAACTGACAATAAACCTTGCTAAAAGTGAATTCTGCCATGCAACTTTAACATTTCTAGGACATGCTGTGGGTCATGGTCGGGTTAAACCTATAGAAGCTAAAGTTGAAGCTATTTCGGATTTTCCGGTGCCCACATGCAAAAGACAACTGATGAGGTTTCTTGGTATGGCTGGTAATTACAGAAAATTCTGTAATAATTTTTCTGTCATTGCTGAGCCACTGACTAATTTACTTAGTAAAAGAATGATGTTTAAGTGGACCAGTGATCGTCAGAATGCCTTTGATAAACTGAAAGATATACTGAGGAGTGAGCCAGTTCTCTTGGCGCCGAATTTTAATAAAGAATTTAAGCTAGTAGTAGATGCGAGTGATGTTGGTGCAGGTGGTGTATTGCTGCAAGAGGATGACAATGGTGTGGATCATCCAGTTTATTACTTTTCCAAAACGTTTAGTAAACATCAAAAGAATTATTCTACAGTAGAGAAAGAATGTTTGTCTCTCATTATTGCTCTTCAACATTTTGAAGTTTATCTGACTTCTTCATCCTCACCTATTGTTGTTTTCAGCGATCACAATCCACTGTCTTTCATCCATAAGATGAAAAACAAGAATCAGAGGTTGCTCAGATGGAGCCTGTTGTTAAAATCTTGACATCAGGCAAATCAAGGGGGTGGTCGGGTGGTGCGAAGGTGCTGTGTATCTTACATCACTGGGGCGTCCAACTGATATTGGCTTACAGTTGGGCAAGGCCTGCTATCCTTGTAGTGGGTAAGGGTAGAGGGGGAATGTTTTTATTTCTTCTGTTTCTTCACTTTCATTCCTGTTCCTCTTTCTTCCCTGTCCCTCTCTTTCATCTCCTCTACTCTCTCTTCTTATCTCTTTTCTCCCTTTCTCTGGGAGACGACACAAAATGACCCTCAAGGGTTGACGTGTCGTTAAACCCCAACACAATCAATCAGGCAAATCAAGGAAAAGATAATATTATTCCTGATGCCTTGTCTAGAGCATGATGTCTTGATCTGTGGTTTCCTGTAACTTGCTGTATATAAGATAATAATTGCCTTTATCAGTATTTTATTTTATGATAATTTTATGGCAAAAGAAAGCTTTATTACATAAATCTTTCTTTTCCTTGAAGAGGGGAAGTGTTATATAACAGGGTGTTCAATTATTTTAAACATTATATTAAATGTTTCCATAAATAGCTTTATTTACTATGTTTCCAAAAATCACTTTCTGGAACAACATGTTTACAATAACATGTTGTTTATGTTCTTGATTCTAGACTGAGTTATTTTTGTCATATTATAGAATATTTGGAAGTTTCTTGAAGGAACCTGGATAAAAAGGGATGCTTGTAGTAAATTCTTTTTCTAGAACGTTCTTTGATATTATATACGGAGAAAAGATTTTCATCTGGGCATCTTTGTATACTTTCATCGGAAATTATTCTATACTGGATTACTTTAATATTTTATTCATTCTGGACTTAAATTCTGATTTCAGGAACTTTAAATTGTGGGATCAGAAACTGTTATTCAAAGGATTCGATTAATAAATTCTTGTGGATTATTTGTGAGGGACTTTGTGACATAAACTTGAAAGGTACTGTTTACTTACATTATTTTGTTTTGAATCTTGTCTCATTTGTTTGTTTTTTTTTCAATAAATATTATTAATAATTCAAAGCTTGTTGCTGGTTTCACTTTCATTTCTTTCTCGTTACGCCTGGCTCGTAACAGTATGGATACTATTATACACAATTATGACTGAAAATTGTTGATGCTAAATATTGTCATATATATAGCTAAAATTTGTCAAAATTAGACAAACACTCAAAAT
This sequence comes from Anodontia alba, assembly GCA_964016985.1. NCBI lineage: Eukaryota > Metazoa > Mollusca > Bivalvia > Lucinida > Lucinidae > Anodontia > Anodontia alba. The sequence goes on from OZ024821.1 coordinate 55,526,422, forward strand.
ATTCAGTTTCTGAACTTATGTTTGTTTCTGTATGCTTGGTTAATCAAAATATTTAATCACCAGTACAACTCTAACCATGTGTGGTGAACAATGGGCCAATGCAAAGAGAAAGATGATAGTTCTTCTTTACCAAAGTAGTTACATAGAGGTCCCATGGTGTCAGAAACAAATGGCAAGTATAAACATAAATTACGCGCAGTTACAAGTAATAATACTAGGCTGAAATGACTGTCAAAAATATTACAAAATAACGGACGCCACTCTATGCTTGCCTTTTTAAATTCATTACCCATTTCTGATTTATGTGTTCTAGATATTGAGGCGAATAAATTATACGGTAGTTCTAATCAGTTATATGACGCAAATCTCTTAACTAGAGGTTATACTCAACATGCTCTTTGTCCTTACATCGATTCTGAAATTAATCACAAACGTTATTTTATCACAATTACTTTCGTAAATAAAGGGATGGACTTTATTAAATTGCCTAGTATCTGCCGGTCTATTCCAACTTATTTTCAAAATACTGAAACACCCATTATTTGCTATAAGTATAACGAACGTGTTCTATCATTTTTAATTTTAATAAACTTGTTTCAGATCTCGATATTGAGACAAATGCTCCTGAGACCTGAGATTGTAAATACTCAGTGTATTGCCATCCAACAGCAGGTCATATTAACACTTGGAATTTATTTTTTTCCCTGATTCTAGAATCCGAAATATAATTTCTAAAGGACCGAAATACCGATTTCTTTCTGATATTGATTTCAATAAATGTAGGGCAATAATTGCCGCTGCCTAGAATTAATTCGGTAATCAATGGTGCTACCCTTAAAGAATGGAAACTGAGAACTTTGAGAATAGTTAATAAACGTACTTCTTTTTATTGTCAAAATACTAATTTATTGTGATTTTGTGTATTCTTTGTTTCCAAAGGCAATCCTTTTTTACTTTTATTTTACTCTACTGTAGCTGGTGTTATGCCGTGTGGCGGTCGTAAAAAGTCTCCCCGTACATCATCATAGTGCAGGATATTCCTTTGGGATCATTGAGCCCATCATTGTTATTTTGAAAATCGAATACCGCTCAGCCGGCGCTAGGGGGCGTATGCGGCCTCGCAAACTAGCGTTGCATATGAAGAGACTCAATCAAACCGAGTCTCCGATTTTCGTGATTTTGTGTGTTCTCTATTTCCAAAGGCAATCCTTTTTTACTTTTATTACCTATACAAGAATTTCATGGAAGTATGATTTAGCTCTGGCAGCAAGGCAGCAAAACATGTCGTCGTTGTTTGAGGGCTCCATTACGTTAAATTCCTGAGCAATAACTTGAAGGTACAAAAACTACATCCCTTGATTAAAGAGAGGTCTGTGGTTAATGATCATACCTACCATTTAGCCACCGAGTTTGCTGTAATTGTTAAAGAATGCCAAGATAAGATTCCTACATTATATTGGTTGCCTGAACTTCACAAAAGACCATTCAAAGCACTGTTTATTGCAAATTAAAGCTCTTGTACCACTACTGAACTTTCTAAATTGTTGACCTCTTGCCTTCCAGCTATCAGAAAGCATGTGATTAAATATTGCAACAATATATATGAAATATCAAGTAAGGATCTGTTTTGTCCATAAAAAATTCGAATGAAGTTTAGAATAAACTAAAGTCTTTACACCTACTACCTCATAAAGTTATAAAATTTAATGATTCAGTTGAATGAACTACCTCAAGTTATAAAATTTGATGATTTAGTTGAATGGACATCTCATAGGGAAGGTTCTCTCTATCTTGCATGTAACGGAAGAAATGCTTTTTTTCACTTTCGAAAAGCATAGAAATTATACCTCTTTGTTATGTCAGAAAGTGTGAGAAGCTCTCACTTTTCTACTTGGCATTATTTATATAATATTTGGTACTCAGCAACCTAAACAAATTATGTGTATTCCGAATTGCGCACCGCTTGTGGCTGATTTGTTCTTGTTCTGTTATGAAAACGATTTCATGATTTCTCTTTCTGAAGAAAAGCAATCTAATTGAAACTAATTCGGTTCGCCAGAGTGTCTTCAACACTCGAAATAAATTATTAACTGCTAAACTTCTAAATCAGGGTTATTGGTACCATAAATTCCGCAAAGCCTTTTCTAAATTTTATAGACGTCATTTGGATTTAGTTTCAAAATTCAACGTTGGACTTCTGCAACAAGGCCTGTCGGAATCTGAATTTTATGGTGATTTAGTCCTTTTAGCATTACGATTACCTCGCTAGGGGAAGAGAGAGCTAATCTTAGTGCTTTTCGTTCGTTTGTTTGATTTGCGCTTTGTTGGTTTTGTCTGTTTCCTCTTCCTCTTGGTGTCTGGGAAGGGCTGCGGCTAGTGATTGTGGCATTCCCTGGACTTTTCTCTTACCTTTTTAGTATATAAATTCAGAAAAAAAAATATATGCTTGCAATGATTGTAGCACTCAATTTCATAAAATCATTTTTCAATAAATAAAGATTGGGTACAGCATAAATGTAATACGACAATTTGCATGCATGGTACTTAACCCTATTACGGTTAATAACTTTGCTTCCCTCTTTAGGCGGGTCGGGCCTCAGAATCTATGACGGCTCCGGCCTAAAGACTTGCCCATTCTGTTATTTTGAAAATCGAATACCGCTTAAGCCGGCGCTAGGGGGCGTATGCAGCTTTGCAAACTATAGTGTTGCATATGAAAAGACTCAATCAAACCGAGTTTCCGATTTTCGTGATTTTATGTGTTTTTTGTTTCCAAAGGCAAGCCTTTTTGATTTTTATTTTACTCTACTGTAGCTGGTGTTGTGCCGCGTGGCGGCAGTAAATAGTCTACCGGCATATCATCACAGTGCAGGTGGTTATTTTTATTTCGTTTGGGATCATTGAGTCCATTCTGGTTATTTTGAAAAATCGAATACCGCTTAAGCTGGCGCTAGGGTGCGTATACAGCCTCGCAAACTACAGTGGTGCACATGAAGAGACTCAATCAAACCGAGTCTCCGATTTTCGTGATTTTGTGTGTTCTTTGTTTCTAAAGGCAATCTTTTTTTATTTTTATTTTAAGTTAGTCGGTTGGTGCCTAATGCTCTGGCTCTGATCGGGCCCACTGGAGTCCAGCTGTTGGTTATATTTTGCTTCAGCATTTCAGTTATTTCTTGCTGTCGTGTACTCATCGTTGTTTCATCTCTGTATTTGTTTGATTTTTATGTTCTCGGAGATGATTCGTTGATGAGACAGGAACCTTTCACGCGGACTGAACAAATGTCTTGTGTATAGCATGGCAGAAATTAAGGGCGAGGTTTGTGGCTATGTGAAGTCGATAAACCACCCCCCGCCGACCCTCCCCCACTCCCCGAGTAATATTTTTACTGACCGTTCCAAGTGCTTCTGCTGTGGTTTATTATTTCTGTCGTTGTATGTCTTTGCATATGTCCTGGTGAAATTTTTATATTGGATAGCCGTTTGGCCAATTTTTGGAAAGAACCTAGCCTTTTGGCTTTCTCTTTGTAGTGTTTTGATTGTCGTGTTGTTGCTTTCAGTGCGTCCTTCTTTCCCTTTGGTGTCTTGGACAGAAGGTGTTAGGTAATTGTATCGATTCCTGATCATTGCCTCCTTTCTATTTATGTTCCCTGAATAGTGTTTCAGTTACTGACTCTTGGACTCTTGATTTATCACAAAAGAGTTGGATATTTCAGCTGATACAAACAATTTATCAACTGAACAATTGCAAGAAGTTAAAAAAGTGCTTTGTAAATGGTCACATATATTTTAAATACAATCAAGTATAAAACTAAATTAACTGACAACATTCCCTTCAAAGAACCCTACAGAAGAATTCTACCGGTCATGTTTCGTCAACATCTGAAGGAAATCCTGGAGTCAGATACTATTAGACCTTCATAAAGTCCTTATTCTTCTAACGTAGTGTTAGTAAGAAAAAAGGACGGTAGATTAAGGTTTTACATTCACTTTAGAAAGCTGAATAACCGCATGATTATTAGAGACGATACCAACGATACTTTGATTGGTGCAAAATACTTTTCGGAATTAGATTTGAAAAGTGATTACTGGCAGGTGGAAATGAACAAAGAAGACAAGCATAAAACGGCTTTTACTGTCGGTAATCTAGGGTTCTTTACATGTAACAGAATGGAGCGTTGCATTGGTAGGTTAAATCTCAAGGAATTTTATTTTTTCTTGACGATATTCTCATGTTTTCTGTTACATTTGAGGAACATATACAAAGGATAGAGGCAGTTTTCTGTCGTCTGCAGTCGTCGTGGCCTTAAACAAGCCATCAAAATGTGAGTGTTTTAAAAGCAGCGTTAGGTACTTTGGTCATGTTGTAAATGAAGATGCGTGGAAACGGACCCGGATAAAATTCAAGCATTGTCTTGAATGGCCAGTCCCTCATAAGTTTAAAACATTTAGGTCATTCCTTGGCTTTATCGGTTATCTCAAAGAATATGCCAGAATTGTAAAGCCATTGAATGATCTGCTTGTTGGTCATTTTACAAATGGATATACTCCTAAAGGAAAGAGAAAGAAGAAGAACAGTATATTTTGGGGAAAGCACAGCAAGATGCTTTCGATATGTTAAAATTAAAATTGAGTACACCCCCAGTATTGAAATTTGCCGATTAAAAAAACCTTTCATTGTACATACCAATGCATCTATAGAAGGGCTTGGAGCGATGCTATATCAGGAACAGGATGGTGTTCAAAGAGCTACTGCATATTTTATTTGTATAAATACAGATACAGCACACATGAACATATTTCAACCGAGATTTAGAAAAAAAGTCAAAGACTTATATGAATCGTTTCCCTCTGCATATACTAGTTGTGGACTGTGTAAAAGTAAGAAAAAAAATATATCCGGCCTATAATTTTGATTTTTTGTGCTTAAAATGAGGCCATTATGGAGAAACGACACGATAACCTATATGGTAATGATTCTTAATGGATAATAATCCGCTTACATTTGTGCTTACTTCATCAAAGTTGGCGAAGCTACCTACAATTTTACGTTAAAGTACAAAACCGGTAAATCTAACTGTGATGCTGATGGTCTTTGTAGGAGACCACAGGAGAAGACTGAGCTCTTTCTTGAAGTTGTTAAGGCTATTTTTGATGCCTTTACAGTCAAAAGGGAGACTTGTCCTACGCTGAAACTCCACTTGTTACCAGTCTTTCTCAACTTGCGGAATCCGTTGATTCCAATATAGAATATGTTGATTCTGATAAAATAACAGATACAGATATAAATACTGTAGATTGAGTTAAAAAACAATTGAGAGATCAGTCTATTGACAGAGTAATTAATTTTGACAAAAGTGGATAGTGTCCATAGAAAGAAGATTTAAAGGTTGAGCATCCAGCGATTAGCAGATATTTGCGCCCCTGGAAAAATATGTATTAGTCAACAGTATTTTATACCGAAATACAGTCTTAAATGGAGACAATGTAATGTTTTACCAGATTCTTATCGTAAATTTGCACTAAATCAACTTCAAGTAACTAAAGCAAGGTTTATTGCTATTGCAAATTCAAGCTCCTGTACCGCAACTTACTTTTCTAAATTATTAACTTCTTGTCTTACTGGCATTAAAACTCATGTAATTAGATATTGTGAAAAAGTTTACGAAAGATCAGGCAGGAATTTTTTTGATCATTTACAAATTCTGATGAGGTATTTTATAAACTAAGGTCAAGAGGATTTCGCGCGTCAAGTTTTTTTTTAACATACAACTTTGCCTTATAATTTAATCAAGGAGACTTTACTGAGAGTATTTTTCAAACAGAAGGCTCTCTTTATCTTGCTTGAAATGATAGGAATGCATTCTTTACTTCTGATGACAAAAAAAAAAAAACGGTTTAAACTTTAGTCTTGTGAAAACGTTTGTGACGCATTATTATATCTTTTAAACAATATTTTCAGTAGATTTGGCATTAAGTTACACATACAAATTGTGGAAATTCCGTGCTCCTCTTGCAGCAGATTTTTTTTTCTGATGAGATCCCACCCCCTTTCTGATGGGATCCCCCCCACACACACACACACACACTTACACACAGACACACAACACACACACTACCAAAGGGAAAGACAGACCAATTCAATAAAGCAGCGACAGAATGAATAAATGGCCAGCAGAGTTGGCAACTCTATCCCAAAAAGGTGGAAACCCTGTTACCCAAACTTAACTGAATCAACCTACATAATTGTTAAAAGAAAAACATTAGAAAGTGACGCTTTTAACTCGAACTTCCCGCTATTTGGACGACCTTTTGAATATCCACAATCCTTACTTGAAGAATTAGTCACTCAAATTTATCCTACTTAACTGCAATTGAACAAAGCTAAATCTACTGATATCGAAGCTGCATTTTCAGATTTGCATTTATTAATTTCCAACGGTTTTGTTTCATCTAAAATTTATGACAAACGCAATGATATGATCTTGACATTGTTTCTTTCCCGTTGTTGGATGGCGACGTTCCTCGTGCCCCCTCTTATGGTGTTTACATTTCTCAACTTATTAAGTTTGCAATAGTGTCTAGTCATGTGGCTGACTTCAATGCAACCAGGGTATCGGTATCATAAACTTAAGAAAGCTTTTTTTTTCTGAATTTTATCGTCGACACTACAAATTGGTTTTTAAATATGATACCGGACTGAAAACACTTCTGCTGCAAGGCCTATGGGAACCTGAATTTTATGGTGACTTGGTGTATAAATTTGAAAAATTGTAGGAAAACCTGAATTTCTGATCATTTAAGTAAAATTGTATAACATTGATGCCATAAAACAGTTCGCTTGCTTAGTGGGTGATCCAATCATGGAAACCACTTTGGTTACCTTTTTAACTGCATGCCGGTGGGTCGGGGGATTCTATGATTGCCCCGACTTAAAACTATTCATTAAGAAGATGGTCCAGGTCGGGAATTTTTATGTCTGTTTCTCGGCTCACAGGGGTTCAACTGGTGGCTTTCTTTTGCCTCGTTATTCCAGTGGTATTGTTTGACAACCGGGGGATGTCCAAGTGTCTCAATACGTTGTTTCTGCTGAGCCATCATCTTTGTTTCATTATAGGCTTTATCTGTGATTTATTTGCTGTCCGTAATGATTTATAGATGAGTTAGAAGACCTCCACACGGACCGAACAAATATATGTTTTTATTACTATGGAAGCTGATGGCGAGTGTTGGGATCCCGTAAAGCTACCACCTCCACCTCCCCACTCTACCCAGTAAGTCATTACTGACCGTTCCCAAAGCGGTAATTTCATCGTGGTACTTTTTGTTAATTGTTATGTAGTGTTTGACTTTGTAATGTTTTCCTTTAAACAACTCTGTATGTTTAAGACATATTCAGTTAAGTTTTGGTAACAGAGTTGCCACCTTTTAGGGAAAGAGTTTCCAATGCCATCTGTTCATTTTGTGGCTGCTTAATTGTATTTGTCTGTATTTCCCTTTGGTGTTAGGGGCTTGATGTGGATCTGGTTGTATGAGTTCCCGTGTTCACTTATTTAATGATAATGAAGGCCAAGACAGAATTTCATTAGTAATATCTCGTTTCCTTAATTTGTCTGAATTGTTTGAGCATTGAGCTAATGGAACTTTCTGAATAGAATTTTTGTCTTTGAAAAGATCCAAAGGTGGGCTGAGAATATTCTGATTACAGATATGCTCAAGTTTTTCCTTCAAGAAATCAACTAGCAGAGTCCCCTACAAGAATTGTTTTTGACAAGTTTATTGTACATTATGGCTTATCTGCTCGTTTACTTAGCGATCAGGGAAGAAACTTTGACAGCAGTGTCATAAAAGAATTTAGTTCTTTGGCTGGTTTGAAAAGACACCTACTATGCTATACCACCCTATGGGGAATGGTATAGTTATTCGATACTGGATATTCTCCGTACTTTGCAATGTTTGGACGTCACCCATTACTACCGCAGTCAAAAGTAAAGATCATTATGCATTTATGAGGGATGTTCAAAATGAATTGCTTATTTCTATCTGGAGACTTCAAATTTCAAGTTAGCCCAAAAGTACTCATTTCATGCCCTCGAAGTACTCCCCGTGGCTAGAAATGAAAAGTTTCAGCCGATGTATCCACTTCTTGAAGGCGTCACGGTACGCTGATTTGGGCACAGTAATAAGGTACTGATGAATGGCAGATCCAAGTGCCTGTCGGGACTAGTATTTCCGCCCAGCAAGGAATGCTTTCAGTTTCGGAAACAAAAAGAAATCACATGGGGCAAGGTCTGGGGAATACGGGGGGTGAGGCAAAACAGTTACTTTTTCTTTCTTCAAAAACGCCGTAACTATTGCGGAGGTATGAGCTGGGGCATTGTCATGTAGAAGACGGACATGTTTAAAACCAGTGGCATGGCGTCGCTTCTGATAATACTTTTTCAGTTTCTTCAGTACTACGTCTTTGTAGTACTTTCCGGTGATGCTTTTGCCCTTTTTCACTGGCACTTTTATTGCGACTCCTTCACCAGAGAAGAAGATTGCATACAAAACCTTCTTTGTACTCAAAGAACGTTTGGCAATTATTGGGCGTTTGCTGTGTTTAGTGGCCGAGGTCTTATTGCTTACCTTTCTGACGGGCTCAAAATAATGGACCCAGGTTTCATCACCTGTGACGACATTGGCAAACTGCTTTTTGTCATATTTTGGAAACATTTGACGCAGCTTTTTGGCCACTTTAACCCGTTGCCTCTTTTGCTCGTCAGTCAACAGATGTGGCACCCATCTAGCAGAAAAGCTTTTTGACTTTCAAATGCTTCTTCAAAATAAGGTGAACCGTTGATAGTGATATGCCTACCTTTCGTGCAATATCACGAACTGTAAATCTGGCATCACCTTCAATGATTTTCTTTATTTTGGAAACGATTTCTTTACGAGATGCAGATTTTGGCTTACCTGATTTCGGTGCATTTTTTATGGACTCTACACCAGACTCAAATTTCTTTTTCCACCGCCGAACTGTGTCATGACACACAAGAAGGTCCAAAAGCAGTAGAAATTTCAGTCATCAGCTTCTTCAAAGAACAACCAAGTTTAGAGCGAGCTTTGATGTAAGCCCGTATTTCATTTTTTTTGTCGACGCTTCTACCAACCATTTTTACTGCAGTGGTCAATGACTGCGTGTATTCAAATGGCAAATTTTATGTCTTACACTTAGTCCAACATGTACATTTATACACCATTGTGTAGATATTGAATAACCCTATACAGGTATGTATTGGTTTTTATCGTGCCCCACCTGGATATCGAGCTAGAGGACAATAAGCAATTCATTTCGAACATCCCTCGTAAATTGAGAAACAGGTTGCAATTTGCTCATAAAGTAGCTTTAAAGGAGGCACAGAAGTCAGCCCAACGACATTAAAATAAAAGTAAGACAATGATCAGGAATCGATACAATTATCCCTCACCTCCCATCAGAGACATCAAAGGGAAAGAAACACAACCACGAAATAACTGGAAAGCTCGTTATGATACTAAAAATTTTCATTTCCTTTGGGATCATTGGGTCCATTGTGGAATCTTTGAAAATGGAAGCGTCTCAATAAAACGGAGACTCCCATTTTCTTATCTGTAGTGTGTTCTTTAGTTTAAACATATTTTATTAGTATTCTTCAATACAACATAGTATTCACAACACATGAAATGAAAACAGGATTAGAATGGAAGCATATAAATACTTAAAAGATTCTTCTCCTGTAATATATATTTATCAGCTGTTGATTTGAATTCTACACATTTATTATACATAAGAAGATATTGCTAAATGATAAATATCATATTTCAGTATATATATATATAATAACTATATGACATTTTGGAACAGAGAAAAATTAAAAGAAAGAAAATTAAAAGGAAAGCTACAAAAGTAATACCAGTGGAAAAATGTGTGCAAAGTGCCAATGCAAAGAGAAATATTGCAAAAATACATTACAAATTTATTTTCGGAAAAAAATAGAATACTATGAAGAACAATTTTAGAGCGATTAAATAAAAGAGTATAATAATAATAATAATAATAATAATAATAATAAAAATAATAATAACAATAACAATAATAATAACAATAATAATAACAACAACAATAATAATAACAACACCAACAATAATAATAATACTAATAGTAGCAATAATAATAATAATTATTATTATCATTATCATTATCATTGTAAGGGCTGGAGAGAATAAATACAAACTTTTTTTTGAAAGCTTTACTTGTAAGAACATTTTGTCATAATTGAGTTGCTTCCCTTAAATTATAACTGAGAAAGATCTATATGACTGTACATGTTTTTATGAAAAGTTTGTGGACAGTTTAGGTAAAATATGATCAGTTTGCATCGTTTGCATTATATTTGCCAGTAATACTAAACACTTGGTTTGATTCTGGAAAGTAAATTCTGGCAAATATAAATGCAAACAAGTGCAAGGTTTGGTCACCTTAATTTTATATTCTTTATTATAACATATATACCGTGTTGAAATAAGGTAAAAGGGAGAAGATTTTGATTAAACTATACTTTGACCATATAGGTGGTTATTTCAAAAGTACCAAGTTTTACCTGAAATAACCGTGTTGGTAAAGAGTACCATGTTTTACTTAACCAACACTTCATATACCTCTCTCCTGCTCATGTGGGGTCAGATTTAAAATGTGAACAATAACATCTGTTTGATTTAGACTGGTTGCATCGAATTTTATGGTCGAATTTTATGGTCACATTATGATATATGCACTTCATTATTTCACTTATGCGAAATAAAATTCACTTCTAGGTACTTTCTTTCATTCTCCCATTCTCAGACAAGCTTAAAAGAGGAACCTGCGGATAACATATCTGCTTGTGTCCGTCCGTCCGCCTAGAAGCGTACCCTGGGCTATATGTTTTATCTATCTATTTGTACGGTACTGATACTCGTGCATTCACTTCATCTGGTAGGGTAGAACCTTTGTCTGTGCGCGACTGTTGGGTCGGACCCATGAAAGGTGATTTTTAAGAAATCTGAGCGGTTCAGACGGATAGGGAGCAGATATTTATGTTTATGTCAGGGGAGATTGTGGTAGCTATTGTGAGGTAGGGGTTTATTTATCTGGTATAAAAGCTTTAAGAGCTAAGCATCATATTTTGTTCACCCTATCATTTTTTTACAAAAATTAAAAGTTCTTCCTCTGCCTGTTACAAATTTAGGGGCTCGTCCGATCTTTTAAGTAGAAACATGTCTGAGAATGAGATTGTGATGGATATATCCCCAAGTGAGGTATTATCAGGCACTACATGTACTGGATCAGTCATGCAGCAAGCTAATAATGTAAATACCCAAGCAGCTCATGATTATAGTATGAACTATACAGAATACGGAGGCGCTAAGGCTAAAATATACACATCTACACCTGTCAAATTTACTCCTGAAGATAGCGTTTTCTCTAAAACAGAGGTAGAAGAGAATCTGAGTAAGTCTGATGTTGATTCAATTATTCAAAAGCAATTGCATAGAATTCAAGAAATCAATAAAAAATATGAGGAGCTAGCAAAATCAAAGCTTGAAAGAATTAAAACTGAACATAGCTTAGATTTAAACCTGCCTTTTAGCTCAGAAATATATGATAAGGTAACATATCAGGATATTTATTCAAAAAGTCTAGAAAACCCTATCACAGGCAGCAAAATTGTGACAGTGACATGTCCATCTATTATAGCAAAGTCACAAATAGGTAGATACTCACCAACAGAAACAAAGTTTAACACTAACACTAGCAGGTTACCACCTTATAAAGATCATCTTAGAGTTACATTTTCATTGCCAAGTGCAATATGTTCTGTGAATGATACAAATCAGAATACCCCTCTGGTACACACTTGTACTCACAATAGTCCAATCTTAGCTAATTCTGCTGGCACAGGACTACAGCCATCACAAATTAACACCACAAATGAAAATACTTACATTCATATACCGCCGGCAAATAATATTCTACAGTTTACAAGTACTGCCAATGAACCTCTTTCTGTACATGCCCCGATAACTGCACATGAACATCAATTGAAAAGTGTTAAAAGAAAAGAGAAAGAGCCTGACAAATTTGATGGCAGAAATGTAGAATGGCGTGACTATATTGTTCATTTTGAACAAGTTTCTGCCTGGAACACCTGGTCAGACATAGAAAAAGCGCAACAACTTGCAATGTCACTTAGAGGTCAAGCACAAAAACTTCTCGGTGAGCTAAAACAAGGCGAAATACACAAGTATGAGGATCTAAAGAAAATTCTGTCACAACGATATGATCCACAAGAACGCAGTGTTGCATATCGTTGTGAATTTCGTACAAGAAAACGCAAGAAGAATGAAAGCCCTGCTGATTTTGCCTTTGCACTCAGACGTCTTGCCGCTTTAGCTTACCCTGATATGCCATACGACTATAGGGAAATTAACGTGCTCGAACAATATTTAACGTCGGTGGGTAGTACAGAACTTAAAAATCATGTAATATTCCAACACCCTAAGTCTCTTGATGAAGCTATTTCTCATACAGTAGAGTACGAAGCAGTCAAAGGCAATCAAACAGTTCCATCAAAACCAAACACCCAGAGTGATGAAGGTTATATTCAAGCTGTAAAACAGACTAAAAATGAAAATTTAAGCCCAACATCAACTACATCTACAGAACTCAATAAGTTAATCCAAACACTAAACACATGTATGGATAAGTGGAACAAAACACTTGAACAACTTCAACAATTAAACCAAAATAAACCTGTAAAGAAAGATTATTCTAACTATACCTGTTTTGGTTGTAAACTGAAAGGTCATATAGCCAGAAACTGCCCAAACAAAATTAAGTTTCAGGAGCAAACTCCATTCAAAAAGTCGGAAAACTAGCTAAGGCTGACTTTGAGGCCGAAAAGCCAGCCTGTAAGACTAATCTAAAATGGCCACAGATTAATAAGATTTCCCATTCAAGCTTACTTGCTAATGTAGTTATTAACGGTCAGCTCTTCAAGTCGATAGTTGATACTGGTTCTGCATCAACACTTTTGTCAACCAATGTCGTTAATAAGTTGTTTGGCAACATAAAAGAGGTTCAGCCCATGGATACCTCATGCAATTTAACTTCAGTTGATGGTACACCTTTAGCTATAAAAGGAAAGTTAGATTTACAATTCAGTCTGGATGACTTTATGTTTCAGCATGAATTTCTTGTAGCTAATATTGATTTACCAGGCATCTTAGGATTAGATTTTTTAGAGCAGTATGACATTACAATCAAAGTTTCAAACGCAAGTTTACAGATAGGTGACAAATGTATTGGTTTAGAACGTGAAGATTCTGTTAAATGTGCAAGAGTAAAGATGTCTAAAAGGGTAGTTATTCCTCCAGAGTCTGAAATGTTAGTTAGGGCCTATGTCAAAGATCAGTCAGATTCGGAAAGAGAATGTTTGTTCGAACCCTATAAGACTTTAGGTGTTAAGGGTCTTCTAGTTTCTAATTCATTAGTACAACCCAAAAATGTACTATTGTCTCTTATCAATGTAACAAAGAAACCAATCAATGTAAAGCAACATAGCATAGTGGGCAGCTTAACACAAGTAGCTGATGTTAAAGCATTTCAATCGGTTGATTTTGAAAGTGCAAATGTGCCTGTAGGTTTCAACCATGTCCCAGAACATTTGCAGTCACTATTAGATAGTGCTTCGGATAGTTTAACGGATGAGCAAAGAAAACTTCTAAGCTTACTATTAGTTGAGTATGCGGATGTACTTATGGGTCCTGACGGAAAACTAGGTAGAACAGACTTAGTCAAGCATACAATTAATACAGGAAATGCAAAACCCATTAAAATACCACCAAGAAGAGTTCCCCAAAAGCAAAAACAAATTATTGAAGATGAAATAAATGCCATGCTAGAAAAGGACATCATAGAACAAAGCATAAGTCCTTGGTCTTCCCCTATTCTGTTAGCCACCAAAAAGGATGGTTCCATTCGCTTTTGCTTAGACTACAGACGTCTTAACTCTGTTACAGTCAAAGACGCATACCCATTACCCAGAATAGACGATTCTTTAGATGCTCTGTCTGGCTCAAAATGGTTTAGCACGCTTGACTTAGTCTTTGGGTATTGGCAAGCAGAAATTCTTGAAACTGACAGACCAAAGACTGCATTTCCTAGCCACAAAGGACTTTTTCAATTTAAAGTTTTACCATTTGGGCTCTGCAATGCACCTGCTGTCTTCGAACGCTTGATGGAACTTGTCCTTAGAGGCCTAACATGGGAAAAGTGTCTATGCTATCTGGACGATGTAATAGTTTTTGGGAAAACTTTTGAAGAGGCACTTCAAAATCACAGAATCATTTTCCAAAGACTAAGAAATGTCAACTTGAAACTTAAACCTTCCAGGTGTTCCTTATTTCAAACACAGTGCAGATTTCTTGGACATATTGTCTCAGAAGCAGGCATCTCATGTGATCCCACGAAACTTGAATCAGTTCAAAGTTGGCCAGTACCTACTAATGTTTCAGAAGTCAGAAGTTTCTTGGGCTTAGTGGGATTCTATAGACGTTTTATTAAGGACTTCTCAACAGTGGCATATCCATTAACAGAATTAACACATAAATCAAAATCCTTTATTTGGACTGAAGCCTGTCAGATAGCATATGAAACACTAAAATCAAGTCTGATTTCTGACAATATTTTGGCTTATCCTATAGAAAATGGCGATTTCATTTTGGACACGGATGCAAGTTTGCACAGAATAGGTGCAGTACTCTCTCAAGTGCAGTGTGGAGAAGAAAAAGTTATTGCATATGCAAGCAGAACGTTGAACAAATCTCAACAGAGATACTGCACAACTTACAGAGAATTGTTAGCAGTAGTAACTTTCATAAAACAATTCAGGCATTATCTTTGGGGACGCAAGTTTACTGTCAGATCGGATCATTCCTCCTTAAAATGGATCAAAAACTTTAAAAATCCCGAGGGAATGATCGCAAGATGGCTCAGTGTTTTGTCCACATATGATTTTACTATCGAATATCGCCGTGGCCCATTTCATACTAACGCTGATGCCTTGTCTAGAAAACCTCATCGTACTTGCAAAAATCCAGACTGTTTCGATTGTGTACTACCTCCCATTTCTTTTTCAAAGGTACTCGATACCATACCTGTACACCAGGACGACGTTTTGGTTAACTCTAAAGGTACTATCATGCCTGTTGTTAATCAAACAGATACTGACTTGAATGACACTACCTCTTGCATAGCAGATAATGGTGAGGATACATATGATTCAGATTTACTTCAAGGTTTTTGGGTTCAGAGTTGGTCCAACAGTCAAATTAGACAGTGGCAGGTACAGGATAGTAGTATTTGTAGACTTATAGACTTAAAGAGTAGGTATGGAAAACAACCTCCTAGAGAAGTAGTTGTACGTGACAGTAAAGACACTAAATGTCTTTGGTCCCTATGGGATCAGTTACTAATCGAAGATAACATTTTGAAATACAAATGGTATAACACTGCTAGTGATACTTTCCAAAATGTACTAGTAGCTCCAACATAGCTAAGAAAAGAGATGTTCCACAAGCTACATTGTGACAAGTCAGGTGGTCATTTTGGCAGACGCCGTACAATAGAACTTGTGCGACGTCGCTTTTACTGGCCAGGCATGTCATCGCATATAAGACGATGGATAAGACAATGTGATTTATGTGCTCGGAGAAAACCTGGTCCAGGCAGAGGTAAATCACCTCTTCAACAAACAAAGACATCTTATCCACTGTCTCGAATTGCCATTGATATACTGGAATGTCCTCAGTCAGAAAGTGGCAACACTTACCTGATCGTAGTCTGTGACTATTTTACAAAATGGGCAGAGGCATACCCAGTATCAAACCACACCGCTCTTACAGTTGCTGATAAGCTAGTAACCGAATTTATAAGCAGATTTGGTGTTCCTTTAGAGATTCATACAGATCAAGGGAGAGAATTCGAATCAATCTTTTTCTCTAGACTCTGTGAATTATTACAGACAAACAAGACAAGAACTGTTCCCTATAGACCTCAGTCTGATGGTTTAGTTGAACGTTTCAACAGAACTCTTTTGCAAATGTTATCCATGTACATCAACAAAAACCATTCAGACTGGGATGAACAGGTTCAATTTTTACTTATGGCATATAGGTCCACCATGCATGAAAGCACTGGCTGCAGTCCAAACTTACTGATGCTAAACAGAGAATGTTCCTTGCCCATTGACATCATTGCTGGAAATCCCCCAGTGCATTATGAAACGTCATGTCCAATCCAGTACATCGAATGGCTGACATATACAATGA
Source organism: Anodontia alba (assembly GCA_964016985.1). NCBI lineage: Eukaryota > Metazoa > Mollusca > Bivalvia > Lucinida > Lucinidae > Anodontia > Anodontia alba. The sequence continues at coordinate 55,542,811 of OZ024821.1, forward strand.
GAAAAACATATGAATATGCTTTCAGGAACATAGAAAAAGCGGCAACATTGCAAAAGAAATTCTATGATGTTGGCCTCAAAATCCGACAATATAACCCAAATGAATTTGTCTGGAGATGGTATCCTCCAATAGCAGGGTTAAAACTTGGTTTAGGTTGGACAGGTCCATACAAAATCCTGGCTAAATTGTCCAGTGTAAATTACAAAATTCAAAGAGATCCCATAACCAAACCCATAGTGGTACATGTTGACGACATTAAACCATATCTAGGGGAAGGTATTCCGACAGCTTGGCAACAGTCAGGATCAGACATTCCTTCAGGAGTATCTGGATCTGATAAAGCAGACACAGCTATACCTATGATAGCTTCTGAACCATATTGCTCTAGATATGGTCGTCGAGTCAAACCACCAGATTATTATGTCTCATAAGTATTTGTACTTGCACAGTGCATTACACAGTATTGTCTTGTGTCCTGTGTATCATGTATGACACATGCTAATATCAATAACAACTGACCTCTGCATAGGTTTTATACCCATTTTCCTGGTTGAATTATTGGAAAAATCCTTCCTATGTTAACAGGATGCAAAAAAAAAAAAAAAATAACTTATTGTTAGAACAATAGTACCTATTTAAGACAGTAGACCATGATTTTCGATGTAACCCAGTGTCATATTGTAAATAGTCATTTTTCTCATTAAATCATTTTCAGTCAATATATTATATACTTTGTCTGGAAATATTCATCTGAATATTGAACACAATGCGTTGGTTTACATCATGTCTTCATGCTGCAGTATACAGATTTGCAATGTCTGATATATAATATTAGTTCCTCATCTACCACTTTACACACTTACTATTCATACAAACAAACTTAAATGGCATTATTGCACTTCTGATTCAGGATTCCTTTCAGAATCAGGTGGATTCTGTCCATGATTTGAATATGGCACATTATCATATAAAGCTGATAGTTCATTTGTTTCCTTTAATCATAAGTGTTATTTTACCTTGTTTGATATGACCTCAGAATTTTCAACTTAAAGTGAAATATTGCAAATAGTCGACAAGTCAGTCCATAAATTTAATACGGTCAAGACTGTATAAAGTCAGATATTTCTGCATATTCACTTTTTATCCCTTCTTGGATCACTTTTAATGTGTAAAAATGAATGTCTGCATGTGCTGGCATATTGTGACAATATATATCTGGTGACTTTAGTGAAATCATCACTTGGAATTGAGATCTAGTATACGTGTCTTTTGTTATGTCAGTGTATGTTGAAAAGAAGTATGTTTGCTTCATATTTGGAAGTCACATGTTTTGTAAATCCAACATGTGTCAGTGGGTTTATGTTGATCAGTTTTTGTGTAAAACTGTATTGTTTTAAAATATGTGGTTTTTCATTACGTTGAATTTGGTCCATCTCCAGGCATAAGTTTATGCCTTTCGACACAAGTCCCATCCCTCATTTACACTTATTTTTCTTTTTATACATTGACCATCGAATTTGCAACATTAATTCTTCCAGTCTATTAAAGTATGTTTCATACAATGAAACTCCTTTCATTCTATGGGATATACTTCAGTGTTTACATCATCATTGTTTTATAAAAGCGCTCATAGTACTAATAACGCGGATGATGTTGTAAATGCTTATTGTGTTATAATGATAACTTCAAGTGTTATTCTTTTGTGTGTGTTCTTTATCTTCAGAAGATATGGCATTTGGTAGTAGAGATCCTCTCTGCCTAGAGCTAGATATAAATGTCTCTGAGAATGAAATGTCATCAATAGATGATGATTTACGTCCCACTTTCTATCCGGGTATGTCTTGCCCAGTAGACAGCTGCCAGGGGAAGTCTTATCAGAGCATCAACACGCTGTGGAAGCACTGGAAAAAGATTCATAGGGAAAAGGTACCATTGTTCAAGTGTACCTTCCAGCTTACTAATGGGCTCTGTGGATTTGTATCAACAGACGTAGGAGTCGTTAGAAAGCATCATCTTAAAAACCACAAACAGCATGAAAATATGAAAATTTCCAAAGAAATAGTAGTCAACAAAAAGTTTATTTCACCAGGAGATGCTAAATGCCCTAAAAAACCAAGGAATTTAAATGTAAATGGGAGAGATGCAGCAGCAGCTGAAAGACGGTCACAACCTGTTGTGGGAAATATTCAGACTGGCAATTCAGTAAACAGAGATGAAAGTGTAATTCTAACAGAACGGACAATACATGGACAAGTACAGTACAAGGCATATACTTACATGAAAAAGCATTGGCAACCTAAATTCCAGAGAAAGTGATAGACGACCTTTATGCGTTAACATAAACAGTCTTATTTTCAGTTAAACAAATATTGTTTGTAAATTAATATTTGTTTGGGAGGGGGAAGTGTAAGGGCTGGAGAGAATAAATACAAACTTTTTTTTGAAAGCTTTACTTGTAAGAACATTTTGTCATAATTGAGTTGCTTCCCTTAAATTATAACTGAGAAAGATCTATATGACTGCACATGTTTTTATGAAAAGTTTGTGGACAGTTTAGGTAAAATATGATCAGTTTGCATCGTTTGCATTATATTTGCCAGTAATACTAAACACTTGGTTTGATTCTGGAAAGTAAATTCTGGCAAATATAAATGCAAACAAGTGCAAGGTTTGGTCACCTTAATTTTATATTCTTTATTGTAACATATATACCGTGTTGAAATAAGGTAAAAGGGAGAAGATTTTGATTAAACTATACTTTGACCATATAGGTGGTTATTTCAAAGGTACCAAGTTTTACCTGAAATAACCGTGTTGGTAAAGAGTACCATGTTTTACTTAACCAACACTTCATATACCTCTCTCCTGCTCATGTGGGGTCAGATTTAAAATGTGAACAATAACATCTGTTTGATTTAGACTGGTTGCATCGAATTTTATGGTCGAATTTTATGGTCACATTATGATATATGCACTTCATTATTTCACTTATGCGAAATAAAATTCACTTCTAGGTACTTTCTTTCATTCTCCCATTCTCAGACAAGCTTAAAAGAGGAACCTGTGGATAACATATCTGCTTGTGTCCGTCCGTCCGCCTAGAAGCGTACCCTGGGTTATATGTTTTATCTATCTATTTGTACGGTACTGATACTCGTGCATTCACTTCATCTGGTAGGGTAGAACCTTTGTCTGTGCGCGACTGTTGGGTCGGACCCATGAAAGGTGATTTTTAAGAAATCTGAGTGGTTCAGACGGATAGGGAGCAGATATTTATGTTTATGTCAGGGAAGATTGTGGTAGCTATTGTGAGGTAGGGGTTTATTTATCTGGTGTAAAAGCTTTAAGAGCTAAGCATCATATTTTGTTCACCCTATCATTTTTTTACAAAAATTAAAAGTTCTTCCTCTGCCTGTTACATCATCATCACCACCACGATCACCATTACCATCATCATCATCATTATCATCACTACCACCACCACCATTATCATTATTATCATCATCATTGTCTAGTGTTCTTTGTTGCCAAAGGCAATCTTTTTTACGTTTAGTTAGATATTGGAGACAGAGAATTGATAAGAAATGTAGGCCTTAAAGGTAAAAATAATTTTAGCCGACAGTGGGGTATTGACAAACCAGATAAAATAGTTCTGTTTTCAAAATGAAACAATTACCTGGTTATGGCACCGTAAAAACATTACATAGAAATATGTTTCTGCCATTTTCTTCTATTCCTTCTGTTTCTAAAGTAAATTTGGGGATAACTGTATTTGCGGCGGTATTTTCTGCAAATACCTTGCTTTTCATCGGCTGGCATTTGGTTTTATGTAGCTCACAGCGTTTGCCGCCTTGTGCAAATAGTGAAAGTTTTTAAACAAAAGAAATGATTGAAAAACCAGTATTAGAGGTACTTCAGGGGTTTTAAAACTGACAAGTGCATTAGCCGTCATGAATATTTTCATTTGGGGAGGTGTATCGTCGGTTTTACGGTCGGAAATTTCATTTTACGGCGACGCGTCAGTATATCGTCGGGTTTACGGTCGGAACTTTTGTTTTACGGCTCCGCTGACGCGTCGCCGCAAAACAAAATTTCCGACCGTAAGACCGACGATAAACTTCCCAAAATGAAAATTTCATGACGGCTATCCCCATTCTAATGCACTTTTCAGCTTTAATCAGACGCCGTGTTACATATGCGAGTGAATCAAAGAAAAGATGCCCCTGAAAAAAGTACAAACAAGGAAGCATATTCTAGTACCATCATCATAATCTGATGAAACATCTGACTCTGAAGCCGAATCAGATAGCATACCTAAACATATTATACCGCAAAGATGGGCTAGAAATAGATATGTTTCTGATTTCACCGGTAACAATTTCTTATGGAATCATATTTCTGCTAAGTCTCTCACCCAACTGCTAATATATAAGCAGTACAGGGTCAGGTAAGTCAGTTTTACCTACTGTTGACCATAATAGCGTTGACCATAATAGTTGGTATCAGTCAGACTTAAATATGCCATCTGCACGAGTCACCAAAATGTTGTATAAGCGCCCCGCCGGATATGTCGAGCGACGGTTACTGGGTATGCGATCAACATATTGCTGATATGTCAACACAAATTGTATTGGTCTCCATTCATATGCGATGACTTTACTGTTATACTTGATGTTTAAATATGTTTTATTTTTTATATGTCAGTATTCTAATTTTGACCTATGCAGAGAAGAATGTCACAGAAGTTTTTGATTGTAGATAAAATACTTCCATGTAATTCTGGCTGATGAAGTGATTATAATGTTTGTTTGTTTGTGTTGAGGTTTTACGGCCCAGTCAACCCAATAGGGTCATGTCGAGCGCGGTCACTTTACCTAACCACACGTTTACTGGGCAGGCTTAGTCCTCTAAGCGGTTAACCGGTATTGTGCACATTCTTTCGCCAGAAACTGACAACTGCCCTTCTTGAATCAGCGGAAGGGAGAGAATGGCCGTAGAAAATATTTCACGATCAATCTCCACGAAAGAATATTGCCAACCTCGGCGGGGGTTGAACCCGCGACCTCCTAGTCACCAGTCGGACGGCGCATCCAACTGAGCCACCGAGGCCGGCAAAGTGATTATAATAGTGATTATATAGTGATTATAATGTAGGAGTGTAACAATAGTTTTTTCATGACTGTATGCCATTTATCAGTGTTTCAACGCATAAACACACGAAATGAAGATGTACACGTTAAGTTTTAGACTGAGATTATTTTGTGCATCATTTATATGTCATGTTCATGTATAATAAGCATGTATGACAATGAAGATAACAAGCGTAGATGAAATAACATATGTTTTAATTGTTTGTCAAGCCAATATGTTCACTTAAAGGTAGCTGTCTTTTTGAAGGATCTCTTATTTATTGTGTGTGCACGGTTCATCTACTAAGTAGTTTGTCGCCTGTTAGCCCTATATAGTATTCTTTGCTTCCATTACATTTCAAGACGTAAATTACATTCTTCACGTCACATGCCATTTCATTAACGTAAAACATTTTCCTTTAGAGTTGTATGAGTGACCTTGTTCTAAATACTTACAACTTTATATGTAGTCGTAACGTCTTGCTCTAGAAATTTTGCTTTAGTTAGAATCTTTAAGTTTGGGGGTTGTCGCTTGCTCTTAATTATTTTCGACTTAGAAAGTGCGTCACGCATAGTTTGGTCAATTGTTAAAATATGAAAACTGCTTTTTAGAACTCCGAACATTTCTGTATTATTTGGATTAATTGTGGAAACATATGGAAGCACTTCTTCCGCTTTCTTTACACTTTGGGTCAAAAGTAAATTTCTTGGTACTGATGTCGCTTTTCTAAGGCCTTCAGAAATTACCGTATCTGGATAATTGCGTTTGCGTATTGAAATGCGTAATTCTGATAATCGCGTTTTCCCAGTATTTTAGTCAGATGCAATATCACAGATTCTTCGGGCTAAATTATAAGGGATACTTGTTTTTGTATGTTTTGGATGGCAAGAATGAAAGTCGATATATTGTTTAGAATCTGTTTCCTTGGAGTGTATATCAATGAGTATGCGATTGTTGGATTTAAGTAGCAAAAGGGAGATTTTGTTTTCACTATATTATAGCGTAAAAGTTAAATTAGTATGTAATTTATTTAAAATTCAATGAAATGTTTTCAAAGATTCTTCCCTTTCGCCCAGAACACAAAATAGTCATCTAAAAATCTCTTCCAATTTTCCTTAATATAAACGGCAAATTCTTTTCCAAATTTTATTTCTATTTCCGAGTAAAGTTACATATTATTCAGAACGACATTGTGACCCTCCAGAATACTTTTTTTTTTCAGCAAACACCTGTTAACTTGTCAAAGTGTCCATATTTCTTCATCTTGATACAATCTATGGTAAAAACTTTAATCCAGTCAAATAACACTTACCAATGCAACAGAAGATTTCCGTAAAACAGAAGGGTGACAGAAATTGTGGACTGTACGTTTTCAAAGCAAGTGCGATTTTCTCTAGAATCAGAAGGTGACAGGAATGGTCTGCACAGCATGTGTTGTAAAGGTACATTGTTTTACAGGGAAGTGGAGTTTTGGAGAAAACGGCCCCCCCTTCAACCACACTTATATATAGTAAAACTGGGGGTTACAGGAGTATACATTATTTTTCTTATTTCTGCTTAAAAACATAGATTGTGGTACTCGTCAGAACCGCCTCGCCGATGCAGTTCTAACGAGTACCCACAATCTATGTTTTGAGCAGAAATAAGAAAACTATCAGAATGTTTATCTGAAAATTTTCATTTTTTTGGTGGTACAGTTTTTAGTATATTTGAATAGGCGTGTTTTCGTAATGAAATAAATTGGCTATCTGTCTACAGGTGACCATTTGGAACGTAAGTTAATTGCAATAGTTTATAATTCAATATCTTTATGGTCTGTCGAATGTTTATTTTTTTATAGTGTGTGTGTGTGTGTGTGTGTGTGTGTGTGTGTGTGTGTGTGTGTGTGTGTGTGTGTGTGTGTGTGCAGCTTTTACATAGAAAACTGAATAACATCATTTTTTCTGGGAGAAAAATCATTCCAAAATCTTTACTTCTAAACTAGACACTGAGTTCAGTTACTTCTCAAAATTATGAGTTTTACCAAGAAAAGAAAGTTTCTTTCTGTTGATGATCTTACGACATGTAATGATAGTTGTAACAAAGGAAGGCACCTCGCCAAGGCACTTCTAATGAGTGCCCATAACATAATTATGTCTTTATGGAAAATCAGAAGAATTAGCCCAGTTTATCACCAGATACTCCTCCTTAACATCTCCTCTGCTCAGTGAGCAAATTATCATTTCAATTGTTTACCCTAATCTTGAAACACATACTAAAGCTCTTTACCATACTTCTTCTAAAGTTTAAAAAGTCAATTTTATTACCTTTGTAGGGTCTAAAATACTGTTGTAATCCTGAGAAAGCTGGACTCAATAAACAGCCTCGAATTATTTTGTCTAGAAGCCAAGAATTGGAGTTTAAATTTTAGGCTGGATCCACAGATTGGCACTTCTTAAGTACTAAATGAGTCAGCAGGACGGAATATATTTAAACAAGATGACCGACAACACGGACTTGATTAGACAAATCAGTCAGAAATCTTGAGTAGCAAACCAGACTCGAGCTTACCAGCGAATAAACCTAAAACTTTTTGCTATAATGAGTGAACTAACAAATGAAAAAAATCCTGCTGTATTTTGTTATTTCCCCTTTTCTACATATTTACAACATGTAAAACACAAAGCTAATTAATAAAACATTGCTAAGTTCCAAGAACCCTTAAAAATGTCAAAATAACCAGAAATGTTTCAGAATTTCAGATTAACTACGGTTTCAGAAATATAGAAACAAATAATTTACAGAAACACTGCAAAGTCCGAAAAATGATGAAAAATCTCCAAATGGCTGGAAAAACCCAAATATCCACTAAATAATTTTTGCCTCTTTTTCTTTAAAAATAGATATTTAATTCCAATAATTTTGATATGATTAAGCCCAAATCAGCCAATGCAAAGCAGCACAGATGTAGAGGGTAAGTCAAAATGAGTATCGACTATCAAAGCAGTCCAAAACGTGAGTTGTTTTACACACATAGAGTATTACATGTACCTGTCAACCCCAACATGTCAATATAATAATCCAATAAAACAGAATTATGGCGAAAAAATGGATTAAATAGACAGCTGTTAAAACCGCAACATTATTGAACATGTAATTTTCCAAATTAAAATCATAGCTCCAGATAAGGCACTTATTTAAACTGAAAAGTATATATATATTTTTTTTCTCACTTGTCTATGAAAGAATAAATTGTGGATACTCATTTGAAGTGCTAAGGCGCTTCTAATGAGTACGATTAACATATTAACATATGTTTTTGTGGAGAAATAAGAAAAATATCGTGTGGATACACTCTCGTATCGGGAGCTATGTAAATATCTCATAAAATGCAGTCTAAAGGCAAGAATACCTGCTTGGCCTAATTTGGTAATGGACTCTTCCATATCAAGCAGAGAAAGGCACAGACATTTTCCAATAAAATCAAGTTTTCTGAAACTTTAAAACATTACCAAAATATGCCTATAAAGTGCTGAGTACTTACAGAATTGCACATATGAAAACTGAAGCATAAACACTTTGTAAGGGAATTACACAATTCTCAATAGTTATATTTCTTGACTATGTAGCATTCCCATTTGCCCTCTGAAGAGGTTTTTTTTTTACCAGCAATTTCTGTCTTGTACCCCTAAAATTGAAGAAAGTTATGCTGCTATAAATTGGGGTACAAAAATAAGAAAACAGGCAGATTTACCTCCAGTTTCAAAATGCATTTGGAGCCCTACAATGACTTAGGAGATAACAATACTTAAACATGGCCAGAGTATGTAACAAACAAAAAGATCCCTTAATGAAAAACTTGAACAGCGATTCAAGATATTTTAAGGACTTTCTAAGTAATCATAACAGTCACAGCACTGAAACTTTTAGGATACTTGTTTCAAATGTCAGTTCATAAGAATATCCTAGTAAACTGAACATTCAAGTATTTTCCTCCAAAACTACTGTAACTAAAATATGACCAAACCCAGGTCCTTCTCAACACTTAATGGCAAACAGTGTAGATTCTGATCAGACAAATGATGTCTAATCTTGGTCTACAGCGTTTGCTCGGATCAAAAGGGGTTTCAGATATAACAGAAGCCTGTGTATCATAGATTTGCTAGTTGAAAGGATTATCAAGAAATTGTTTTTCCTTATTTCTCCATGGATATTCACTGAGACAATTCCAATGAATACCCATGGAGTGTGTTTTCACAGAGAGATAAGAAAAATAACAACTGTAGAGATGTTTGAACATTTTTTCCTACTTTCTACTTTTCAGGACACCCTCAAAAGAAAGGCAGAGTATCTGGCTCACGGTGACAACATTGATAACCCGGAAAGAAAGCGACAGAAAAATGGCATTAGTGCCAATGAACACCTTGGTAAATGAGTGCTGTAAAAATGATGCCAACACAGGAAGATCAGTATTTCGAGTCAATTTATTCAAAGGGAGCTTAAAAGTGTGAAAAACACTTGGCTGTATGTAATTTTAAGGCCCAACCTTAGTGTTTCAGTACGATGGACTCATTTCCCCTTCCAATGTCTTATGGGATCAATAAGAAAAGTTGGATGAATAGTAAACTGTTCGATGAATGGGTTAGGACTGTGGATATGCGTATGAACAGGACAGGTTAGAAAAGTCCTGTTGTTTGCGGACAATGCTCCTTCTCATTCGCAGCTGAATCTGGAGAACGTACATCTGTTGCTTTAGCCTATAGATCAAGGCATGATTCAGGCTGTGAAACTTAAAGAGCATATTCTAACATAGGTCTACAAAATGAGGCTAAGAACTGTTAGATGTCAATGTTTTAAATGCTGTCTACTTGGTGAGCCGGTGGGCCTGACACGTTCTCGTCTGCACAATATCTTCTGAACCAAGGTTTGAATTCTTTCCAAATTTTCATGGATATATAATTGTGAAATACCAAAAAACTGATTAGATTTTGGCGACCTTGACCTAAATTTTAAGGTCACAGCTGTGGAAAAATTGAAAATCCGTAGTTAAGGGACATCTGTTTTATCTGCGAACACCATTACTAGAAACTTAGAGTCAAGTTAGTGATATCAGTGCATTTATATATAAATTGGAAGGAAGGAAGGCAATGCTCAGGAATCGATACCTCATGTCCAAGACACGAAAGGGAAAGAACGCTCCACAAACAAAATACTACAAGCAGAAAGTCTAAAGGACCGTTTCTTTCCCACATAAAATTGGCCAAACGGCTATCCAAAATGAAAAAAAAAACAACAAAAAACACAAAAAAAACAACAACAAAAAAAAAAAAACACAAAAAACAAGAGGACCATGATGGCCCAATATCGCTCATCTGAATCATGTTATACATAGCAATGCTAACAGAGATGCGGTTCTAAAGGTCATGGTGACTTTGACCATGATCTTTGGCCTCAGGGTCATCTTCTGGTGAGAAGAAACATCCCTTCGACGTTTGAGGGTCCTTGCCCCAAACATTGCCGAGTTATTAGCTTGTTTTGTATTAGAGGTCACTGTGACCTTGACCTTTGCTATTAGGGTCATCTACTTGTCAAGACCAACATCCCATCTACGTTCAAATGTTCTAGCCTCAAGCGCTGCAGAATTATAAGATTTTTAGTACTAAAGGTCATGGTGACCTTGACCACGACCCTTGCCCGCAGTGTCATCTACTGGTAAGGACCAACATTCCTTCTAAGTTTGAGGGTCCTAGCCCCAAGCATTGCAAAGTTATCAAGGTTTTTAGTACTAAAGGTCCTGGTGACCTTGACCTTTGCCCTCAGGATCATCTACTGGTGAGGACCAATATCTTTACTAAGTTTGAGGATCCTAACCATACGCATTGCAGAATTATAACCTTTTATGGTACTAAAGGTCACAGTGACCTGGACCTTTGACTTAAAAGTCATCTACTCTTCAGGTCCATCCTCCCTATTAGTTTGATAATCCCAGGCCTAATCATTGCCAATGGCTTTTTGCTCTGTGTAAAATAAGTGACCACACCCATCCCGCCTGTGGGCGGGGCCTCTTATCACCCCAGGGGCATAATTTGAACATTCATGTCGATGGAACTCTAGGCAATGTTACATACCAAATATCAAAGGCCTAGGCCTTGCACTTTCAGACAAGAAGATTTTTAAAGTTTTTTTCCTATATAAGTGTATGTAAAACATGTCGGCCCCGAGGTGGGGCCATTTTTTTGCCCCAGGGCTATATTCTGAACAATCTTGGCAGATGTCCACTAGGAGAATCAATTTTCCAAATATCAAAGACCCGGGCCAAAAATAGTAAACCACAGTAGAAGCACCGCCTTGGAACGGTCAGTAGGAAATTTTTACAGGGAGGTAGGGGTGGGGGGAGGCTTAAATCGATTTTACATGGCCACAACCCTCGCCCTTAGTTCTGTCTACACAACACATTGGTTCAGTCCGCGTGAGGGGTTTCTAACTTATCCGTGCAACATCTCCGAGAACATAAAAATCAAACGAATACAGAGATGAAACAACGATAAGGACTCGACAGCAAGAAATAACTAAAATGCTGAAGCTAAGCAAAACCAACAGCTGGACCTGTTCTCTGGATTTATTTCCACGAAAACTTGTTATGAGTACTCATTAGAACTAATTATAGTGAGTGGCTCAAATGAATACACACGTATAATTTTGTGGAGAAATGAACAAAAGCCATCATACCTAGATCTATGATTTTCATGCCCAGAGGTATGATTTTAATGGTGGTAGTCTGCTAAAATATTTTCAAAGGAGTGTCCCACAATTTTATTCGGTTTTAGCTGGATTTTATAGTGCATTAACAGTGGCAGTTCAGATGTGCTTATACTTCTTTTTAAATCATGGACATTCTTTTCCATTTTATCTGGATTTTATACAGTGTCTTAAAATCCCAGGGGATTATAAATAGAGTTCATTTGGTTGTTTTGACCGATTACGAAGAAGTAATTCACTAGTGTTCTAAGACTTGCGCAAAAACCGAGTGAGTTCTCAGTAAATCACTGCTGAAAATGTAATAAGAAATAATAGTTCACATTAAAAATCTAGTCTTAGGACAGCTCTTGATCAGGTGTTTGTTTAGGTTTTAGAAAGTATCCTGTTGATCACAGGTCTAGATAACAGTCGGTATCACGTGAATATTTTTTCTTATTTCTCAATTAAAACATACGCTGTTGGTATTCATTAGAATTGCCTCACTGGGTAATGAAGTACCTCACCGGGACGCTTCAAATGAGTACCTGCATATAGCAACATATGTTTTCAGAGAAAAATAAGAATACTTTTGGATTGCTAAAATAGCATCTTATCAAGAGCTATTGTATTGATATTTGTCTGCTTTCTCCACAAAAACTTATGTTGTGGGTACTCATTAGAAGTAACTTACTAAGGCACTTCTTATGAGTACTCACAATGTTTTCGCAAAAAAATTCTGAATAGCCATTTTATCTACAGCTCTGGTCTGAGCTTTTGTTACAGAAACTTGCAAAGTCTGTACAGTTGAACTCATTTTTTCTTATTTCTCCTGAAATGAAAAAACAACAACAAAAAACTGGGGAATCTAATTAAAATCATCTGGCAGATGATTCCAGTGAGACCCAACATCACATTTTTATGGAGGAAAGGGAAAGAAAGAAAATATATCACAGACAAAGAGGACAATATCAGATAATGTAGGACAGAACTTACAACTTGAATTTTTATAGTATAAAATAAAGACTATGGCCTGTTCATACAGACAGAACCATTAGAGATCTGTTGCTATTGGGAAAACTGTTTTTATAAATTAAAGATTAGAAGAGATTTTCATAAGATTATTGCGTCATGTATTCTTATTGGAATTTTTACACTTCAGTACATGCATGTCGTATTTATAAATTAAGTTTTCCTATTAAATAGTAAAATAAAATGCATTTATTTAAAGAAATCAAAGAGTTTCAAATTATATCTTAATTTTCATTTCTCAGAAAAGAACTTGAGAAACAAAGTAAAGCACAATGCAGGAAATAATATAAACAAATAGAAATTAGCATTCAAAAATCGGTCGCGCCGGGACCGGAAATCGAACCAAAGGCCTCCTGCTTGCCTGGAGATGTGCTAACCACTACACCATCGCGGCTCTTCCGACGTTAACTCCAATTTTAACATTTATAAACCTTACGTCATTATTTATCCATGCCCCTATGATAAACAATGACGTTAGGTTTTGACTTTCAATGTCGGAAGAGCCGCGATGGTGTAATGGTTATGTAACAAACTTGGTTGCGTTTCGAGCGGTTTTAATATATTGCACGGCTCAGAGAAATCTCAATTTAGACAGAGCTGCTTGCTTTAAAAAAGTGATTAGTAAAACAGAACGAAAAAACAGATGAAATGATTAGGGCTATTTCTACAATAATCACAATTACTAATTTATTAATCACTATGTCTGTGCGGAGCTGTCGGAATTCTAATACCTAATAGAATCCTATTCTCGGCGCAACGGTCACTTTCGCGGAACACCAGGGCTTGCGAATATCAATTACTGGCTACGTACACGTGTTGAAAATATGTCTAACGCCATAAGAACTATACCCATTCAATCAATAATTACTTTTCAGTAATTACCAATATATATGTTTAGTATACTCATTTGTTTCTTTTCAGAAACAAATATATTCCTTTTCAAGAAATATTTAACCTTACCTATATTAAGTTCTATCTGTTCTCTCCGACTGTCAAGAGGAAAAATCCCCCTCCTTCTGCTTGAGAGTCCTTTATATACAGGTATTTGTCACGCGCGTGCGATTCACGCGCTGTTCAACGTAATTACCTGGTACCCGACCTCTTTAGGCATTAATATATAGGAACAAGAACCAGACTATGTACTTTAAGGTAGCGGGATACTAAATTATGTAATCGTGGGATACCCTGATAAATCCATTACATTACCCACGCCTCCGATATACGTCGTCCCGACGTATACGTCTACCTCAAAAGGACAGGACAAATTAAAACAAGACTCTTCATAATAGCAAAAAAATATTAATTATCTATATGGAAAATCAAAATATAACTGTTTGTCCAGAACTGACTATCCTTGACAAGACCTCTGACAAAAATATTTTTATTTATTTATTATTATTATATTTTTATTATTATTGTTTTTTTGTTTTTGTTTTTTTTGTTGTTTTTTTTTTTAAGAAAAAGATACAGTCTTTCATGTTTCACTACTCAGCCCTCCTCTTACAATACTTTTCATTCTGCAAATCTGTTAGTCTATTCCACCCATTTTGTCTCGTGGACCTCTTTTTTGGTTATCTCTGCGTCACCTTCTTTATACACTTTAACTGTTTCAACAACACGATGGTGTTCAATTTTGCTGAAATTCACTTGAACTCCGTAACTCCGCTTGCCCACTTTTCCTGTAGCTGTCACTGAGTCACTAACTGCTGCTGCTGAGCTTATCACTGGCTGTTCTAACGATTTAATTTCACCTGCCTTTCAGGAACAATTGTTGTTTCTACTGTGACTGTCTTTGACGGCAACGTGGTGACATTATTGGTCACGATCTTATCTCCGAAGTCAAAAGATTGTCCAGTCAAGGACACCAAGGGCGCCTTCAGCCCTGATACTACTGGCGGTGGCCTCGTTGGCTTTCGTTTAATAACCGACTCTATTGGCGTTGGACTAAAATCACCATCTTCTGCCAGAATCTCAATATCGGAATCAGGTCCTAATTCATCACAAGGCAGTGTGCTAGGCACAGCTATACTAACAGCTGAAGTATTTTCAGTTATCTGGGTATGGGTTCTTCTCATATGGCGACGTAAGTCCGACATCCTACCAAACAGTTTTGAACAATATTCGCACATATTTGTACGTGACTCCTGGATGCCAACATCTGATTTCTGCCTCTCTGGAACTGCCTTTTCCTGTTCCCGCTTACAGTCTCGTACATGCTCCTGTAAGCCTGACATCTCCCAGAATCCTATCCCGCAGTACAGACATCTATATCTCTGTGATGAATACCGAATCTTTGGTGGCATTTTTCTGAAACATAAAAGCATACTGTAGCTGTTTACAATATATAGTCAGACAACTTCTCGGGCACCCTCTTAACTCTTTTTCCCCTTCCCAAGCACACTTCTGGCTCCCTATCTTGACTCCCATCTCTTTCATTATTTGTCTCATTCAATTCATATTCACTGTCCTCCTTATCAACTACGTCACACGACGTTTCCTCGGATCCTATTTGATTTAGAACCCCTAGTCGGGGATGACACACTTTCGATCAATGTGAACAACCTGCTCAACGTTCCTCTCTTCATCTTTCACTCTGTACGTTACATCAGACAATCTCTCCACCACTACAAATGGTCCACGCCAAAAATTACACAATTTTCGCGACCTGCCAGGTTGCCTTGCTGGATTGTAAATGAAAACTTTATCACCCCTTTTAAACTGTTCCCAGAAATCTTTGCTATCGTGATATCGCTTTTGCCTCAACATTTCTGAGTCAATATTATTCCGAGCAATGTCATGTGCCTGATCAAACCTTTCTCGCAATTTCTTCACCTACTCACTTGCATACTCAGCTTCTACTGGCGATCCAAACTGAATATCTAATGGGACAGAAGTCTCCCGACCCAACATCATCATATTTGGGGTGAAGCCCGTGGTCTCATGTTCAGAGGAGCGATAGGCCATCATGACATAAGGCAGAAACTGGTCCCAATCGGAGTGTTCTGCATTAACAAAGGCACTTAACATTCTAGCTAGTGTTCTGTTGTAACGCTCCACCATGCCGTCGCTTTCGGGATGGTAGGGCGTTGTTCTGGTTTTCTTTATGTTGAGGAGCTTACACATTTCCTGATAGACTGCACCCTCAAACTGCCTACCCTGATCTGAATGAATATAAGTAGGCGTGCCAAACCTACACACTACTTCTTCAACGAGAGCACTCGCCATTGTGACAGCCGTTTGATCAGGAATCGCTATAGCCTCGACCCATTTTGTAAAATAGTCACTTATAACCAAAATGTATTTGTAACCGAATTCAGTCTCAGATAACGGTCCCATTATGTCGGTAGCAACACGCTCCATTAGATGACCAGCCCCTACTATCTGCATAGGTGCGCTTTTTGTCGTTTGTGGGGCTTTTCGCCTCGAGCATATCTCACAGCTCTTAACCCAGTGTCGGACATCACTTTGCAATCCTACCCAGTAATATCTATTTCGCACTCGCCAGCGTTTTTCGAACACCGAAATGACCTGCAGTCTTCTCATCATGACAGTGCTGTAAGATTGTTGTGCGTATCATTGACGGAACAACAATCTGCGTTCTTACTGGTTTCCCCTTTTCATATCACAATCTACACAACAGACCATTCTCAACGACAAGTCTGTCAAACTGTGACCAATAAGATTTGACTCTAGCACTATATTTACTGACCTCTTTCCACAACGGTTTCTTATTACCTTTTACCCAGTCCCTTACCAACGCGATATCTTTATCTTTTGCCTGGGCGTCAGTTAAGTTAAGGTCTGCATAGTGTTTTGTTTCTGCAGCTGTCACTATATAGCCATTTTCTGATGCTTTCTCTTTGTAACTGCACTGTCTACACGGAACACGGCTTAGCGAATCTGCATTCGAATGTTTGCGCCCCGGTCGATGTTGTACTTCCAAGTGAAAGGATGACAATGTGTATATCCATCGCGCCAACTGATCTTCTTAATTTTTAGTTCTCATGAGCCAGCGCAACGAATTGTGATCAGTTCTAATTTTAAAGTTTTTGCCCAGTAAATAGTGTCGGTAATATTTAACAAAATACACTAAAGCGAGCACTTCTTTTCTGGTCAAACAATAGTTTCTTTCTGATTTACTCAGGGACAGACTTCCATAACAAATTACTCTCTCAGTGCTATTGTGATTCTGAGAAAGCAATGCCCCAATATCACTTGTGTCCGTGTCTAAGATGAATGTCTTAGATGAATTGAGAAATCGGGATAGGCTAAGACTGGTGCCTCTGTCAACTTCTTCGTCAAGGTTTCAAATGCTGCCTGGCATTCATCTGACCAAATGAACTGCTCTACCTTTTCAGTAAGTCGAAATTGATGAGAATCCAGGTATAAATCTCCTGTAATAGCTACAAAGTCTGAGGTAACTACGAAGGTCTGAAACAGTCACTGGCACAGGCCATTTTTGGACCGCGTTAATCTTATCTGGGTCAGTCGCGATGCCCTTGATATCACATGGCCAAGAAAGGAAACTGATTTACTAAATAGTTTGCATTTTTGTGGCTTGAGTTTTAATCCCGCTTGTCTTAGTCTCTCGAACACACTTTTGAGATTTTGCAATGTCTCTTCAAACGTCTTTCCACACACAATGACATCATCGATGTATATTAGATAGATGTCCCACTGCAAACCAGCTAACACCGTCTCCATCAGGCGCTCAAAGGTAGCTGGTGCATTACATAAACCGAAGGGAAGAATGCGGAACTGAAATAAGCCCTTTCTAGTTATAAATGCAGTTTTAGGTCTGTCCTTTGGATCGACGCCAACCTGCCAATATCCACTACGTAAGTCAAGAGTTGAAAACCTTGAGGCCTCTGATAGGCTGTCGAGCGTCTCGTCAATTTTCGGTAGTGGATAGGCGTCTTTGGTTGTGACTGCATTAAGTGCTCTGTAATCAACACAAAATCTTAATGTATTGTCCTTCTTTCTCACAAGGACGACACCAGCTGCCCACGGACTGTTAGATGGTTCTATTATACCCCGTTGAAGCAGATCTTCAACTTGGCAGCATCCTTGACAGCATGAGGTAACCGTCTAAGCCTTTGCTTTATAGGTATTGCATCACCCGTGTCAATTTCATGCAAAACGACTTCAGTTCTGCCAAGGTCTTTTACTGTGAAAGCAAAGACATCTTCATATTCAGTCAGTGTCTCACTGACTCTTTCAATCTGAGAATCACTAAGGCTCCCTGAACACTGATTTAACAAGTCTTTTAGTGGTTCAGCCAAGGCAACACTTATTCTACTTACGGGATTTTGAGGAGCTGGTATACTCTCTACTTGTTCAAACTGTCCAACAATTGTTCCCTTGTGTACCACAACCGGTTCATTTGAAGGATTCATAAGGCGTATAGGAACACTTTCTCTTGCTGTCGCCAGTATTCGTCCTATCAGCGCCTGACCATTTTTACAGAATTTTTCCGTAGGCTCTATTATCCCTATTCCCTCTATATCATTGCAAAACTCGTTTATTTGACCAGAGGTGATTATCTCATGGCGCGGCGGTATACTGATAGTTTCAACTAAGCTCACTCTGTAGCACCCAATCTTACCTTTGATGGTACATTTTATCATTTTGCCATCCAGGACAATGACCTTATGGTTCATGTTTATGTCACAGTCATGAGCAGATAAGAAGTCAAGACCTAAAATACCTGTGGTAATTAACTTAGCCACAATAAATGTTGATGGGTAGCAAGACCCTGCTACATCTATATCAAATTCACCATTGCCCAAAATTTCCAATGTCATGCCATTTATTGCAACCATTTCACCTCTAACTGGTTTCAAACTAGGACGCCTGTCAGTGGGAATACTGTAGTACATGTCTGTTGATAGTAATGACGCTGTGGCACCAGAATCTATCAACATACTCGTCTTAACCCCAAAGACACTTACGGACAAGTACATTCCGGCCTCAACAGTTTGTTGTGGGCTAGTATTACTTCCCACCGAAATGCGTCTCTGTCTACGCCGATTCCCGTTTTGCACTGATCTCTTATCACAAAATCGACCCACTCTTTTAACGTCTATGGTACTATCAATTTCCCGTTTACCACTAGCTCTTTTAGTACTTTGATTATTTTTAAGCGGGCAGTTTCTTTGGACATGACCTAGGCCTTTGCATTTGTAACAGCGTACTTTCCTCCTATTATCTCGCTGAATTGTATTGCTTACACGCGGCTCTTTGTGTTGTTGCTGTATTAACTGATCGATGCGCTTGAGGATTTCTTCATTACTTACTTCAGGCGCATTTTTCTCTACATGTTCAGGTATGTGCGAAGCACCTCGTATGTATTTGTTTGCCTGGCGCTGTCTCTCAGCCTTGTCAAATGCTTCTAATTCTACAGCAACCTTGACGGCTTCATTTAACACTTTGGGCCTTGACTGCTGGATTTTCAAACGCATTTCTGCGTCTGATATTGCATCAATAAAGTTCTCCATAGCCAAAGTATCCACTAAGGCTGAACTAGCTCCAGGGTACGCCAATGTTGTTTGCCTTAATATTCGCTGACCAAACTCTGGAATATTGTCGCCATGTTTCCACTGTCTTTCTTTTAACTGCGCTCTATATAACTCAGTTTGACTATCTGGTGAAAATCGCTCTGCCAAAGCTTTGCTCAACTTCTCGAAGTTGTTTCTTTCTTCTACAGGCAGATTGCCTAACACACCTTGTGCTTGTCCACGTAAGATTACTGCTAGGTACAGTCCTTTCTGTCTAGCATCCCATTTGTTTAATTCGGTGCACATATCAAAGTGTGTCTTGTAATCTATCCACGAAGTGGAACCATCAAATGTCGCAGGCTTCATTTTCACCCCGGGGTTTGATGTACCTTGCTTTGTAGCGATTTCTTTGTCCTGACTCTGCGATACTGCACTTGCATGTTCTGTTTGAGAGTTTCTCAAGTTACTCGTTGCAGACGTACTATGTTTATCCTCCATACGCAAATCAGAAGTGTTTTTAGCATTTCCAGTCGCACCTAACATCCCCTGGGTATTAAACTTTCCGCCTTGTCGAGGCCCTGGGGGCTCAATTCCCACTGGGAACGTTGCTAGCTTGGTGAGCAGTAATTATCCCCTTTGGGAAGAGCGAAGAGGAAATACCACCCGTTTGCCGTGGGTGGCAACCCGTAAGCCGGAAGAAGGGATCCTGGAGGTTGAGAGTTATTGGGAGTTTGTTCTCTCCTGATGGCTCAACACGCCTCTTTGGCCTGGATTTCGGTGTAGAAGGGTGTCCGTGAGACCCGGCACGGTCAATCGGCTGGTCGCGTCAAGCCCTAGGAAAAACCTTTTCTTTCTCTTCCTTGTCTTTTGTATCATACTGATACTCACCGTTTGCCCATAATTCTTATTTCTCAATCTTTCCAATCCTAAGAAGGCGGCGGCTTAACGGGTCAATCGTGCAGCATTTTGCTCGTGCGAGTATATCTTCTGTGTATCTCTAGCACATGTGAGTAGGAAAGCCACTCCATTTATGTGTTCCCTTGTTGGGCTCCGTGGTGGGCGGAGAGCACGGAGGACGAATTTTAATACAACTTCATCATGGGTAATGATAAAAGAAAAAGAACTAAACAAACCCCAGACACTGATAATTCAGATTTTGACGAAAATTCTCAACCTCCAACTACCTCAACAAATGATACGTCTCATCAACATTTTCCACGCTTCATTTTAGTTGAAAGCAAAGAAGAGGGCAGACAGATAACATCTCTGTCTCCTTTTTTGATACAAAAGGTCATACAGAGTATAGCTGGTGAACCGGAAAACATAAAAAAACTAAACAGATCGAACCAGTTACTCATTGAGGTATCCAAGAAAGCCCATGCCGAGAATCTTCTTCGTGCACAGACTTTTCACGACTTGAAAGTCCGAGTGTACCCCCATACCTCGCTTAATTCCTCAAAAGGGGTAATTCGTTGTCCCGAATTGAGGAATTGCGGCGAGGAGGAGATTCTCGAGGGCACAAAATCTCAAGGAGTTACTGGAGTAAAAAGATTCAAAATAAAACGAAACGGAGAGTTAAAAGACACAAACACCTTTGTTTTTACTTTCAATACGCCAGTTTTACCCAAAACGGTCAAAGTGGCATACTTTAGAGTCAACGTAGAAGTCTACGTACCAAATCCCTTGCGTTGTCATAATTGTCAAAAATATGGACACCATGAGGATAGGTGTTCTAAAGACCCTATCTGTTCGAAATGCGGTCAAACAGGAGAACACCTCGAAAGTAGATGTAGCAACGAATTACACTGTGTCAATTGTGGTGAAAAACACAGTGCTGACTCTAAAGAATGCCGAATTTGGCACAAAGAAAAGGAAATTCTACGTCTTAAGTTTACCAGAAATATTTCTTTCGTTGAAGCGCGGAAACTTGTTGAGACCCCCCCCAACTCCAATACCTGGAATCAGTTATGCCAACATCACCCAGTCTTCTATGAGAAAGGTTTCCGTGGTTGATACTGCCACTCAAACTGATCCGATCACTATTCTCGACTCTGCAGTACAATCAAATACAACAAACACAAACAGCAAAACAGAAGATCTGCAGAAACAAAAAGGTCAAACAAACACCACAAACAAAAATCAAACAAAGACACCTATTGAGGAGAAAAAAGGAGAGGGTGGCCTGAAAAAAGCCACCATTGAGATGATAAGGAAAGATTGGAAGAAACAACAACAGAAAGAAAGACAAGCAAGAAGTCATTCATCTCCACCTACGAAAGAAACAAAATCAAAATCTAGTCAAGGAACACAAAGACCAAGCACATCAAACAGAGAACGAAAAGGTTCAAATAATGTTATTCAACAACATAACAGATTCGGATCTTTGAGTGACAGTAGCGATGATATGGAGTTAGGAGAAGCTCCAGATCGCCCACGAACTAATAGAAATAGATCGAGATCATCAGAACAAAAACACGTCAACAATAATAGATCAAAATCACCAATAACATATCCTTAGTTGCTAGTCTAACTAAAATTTAACAACTCTAAAATGAATTCAAATCACAAAATAACACAATGGAACTGTCGAGGTCTAAAGTCAAACTATAACGAGATCTTATTACTTTTATCTTTATTGAGTCCATCAGTTTTTTGCTTGCAAGAAACTTTTTTAAAAACTGATGATCAATTACATATCAGAGATTTCATTACATACAATTATATATATTCAGAAGGCCAGAGGCCGTCTGGTGGAAGCTCAATCTTAGTTCACTCTTCATGTCCCCAGCGAGAAATTAAACTTGTAACCAATCTTCAAGCCGTTGCGATTTCTGTCACTTTAGATAAAGAAATTACTATTTGTTCTGTGTATATACCTCCAAATTTTCATTTAGAGACCGAACATTTAGACACTTTACTCAAACAACTCCCTTCACCCTATATACTAGTTGGTGACTTCAATGGTCACAATATCCTTTGGGGATGTAAAGATAACAACCCTAAAGGTAATATTATTGAAGACTTTATAATCAAAAACGATCTTTGTCTTATGAATGACAAATCTCACACCTATCTCCATCCTGCAACTGGAAATTTTTCTTCTTTAGATCTTTCCCTATGTCATCCATCTCTTCTGCTGGATTTCGATTGGACGGTCAGTGAAGATCAACATGGAAGTGACCACTTCCCTGTTATTATTGAAAGCGTAAATAATTCCACGAACGATCACAACGCAAAGTGGAAACTAAATAAAGCAAATTGGGAATTGTATCACTCATTATGTGAAGAAAGTCTAAAAATAGATAAGTTAAACAATTCCTTGGATCCTCTAGATGATTTTACTTCTTCTCTTCTCGATATCTCTAACAAAAGTATACCGAAAACCTCGACAAATCCAAAGAAAAGCAAGCCATGGTACAATGATGAATGCAAAGATGCCATAAAACAGCGCAAGCAAGCATTATCAAAGTTCTGCAGATATCCAACAAAGGAGAACCTGAATAAAGTAAAGAATTTCAGAGCAAAGGCTCGTCGAACAATAAAGGCCTCCAAACGCAAATCATGGCAATCTTACGTTTCGAATTTAAATTATAAAACTCCAATTAAAAAGGTTTGGGACATGATACGAAAAATATCTGGTAAATCAAAATCACCCAGTTTCACCCACTTAAATACAAAACGTGGAACAAAGGCCACATCAAAGGAAGAGATAGCAAACACACTTGGGGAAACTTTTTTGGATAATTCTTCATCTCGGAATTATTCAGAGAAGTTTCAAAACATCAAAAAACAAGAAGAAAAGATCAAACTTAATTTCACCTCTTCAAATACTGAAGAATATAACAGCCTGTTTAACATTACAGAACTTAAAGATGCTATCGCAGTATCAAAAGATACAGCTACAGGCCCTGATGACATCCATTACCAGATGCTTAAACACCTTCCCGAAACCGCCCTTGACACACTTTTACATATTTTCAACGGTATATGGACAACAGGAGTTTTTCCAGAAAGCTGGCGTTTGGCCACAATTATACCTATTCCCAAACCAGGGAAAGATCATGCAGAACCAACAAACTACAGACCAATAGCGCTAACAAGTTGCCTTTGCAAAACACTAGAGAGAATGATAAACAAACGACTTGTTTGGTACTTAGAATCTAACAATCTGATAACAAAACTTCAGTCGGGATTCCGAGCTGAACGTAGTACCAATGATAATTTAGTTAGACTAGAAACTTTTATCCGTGATGCTTTTATCAAACGAGAACATGTAGTCGCTGTATTTTTCGATTTGGAAAAAGCCTATGATACCACTTGGCGATATGGAATTTTAAAAGACCTACATAACTTTGGTATGAAAGGAAGACTACCAAACTTTATTAAAAGTTTTCTTGAAGATCGAACAATACAAGTGCGTGTAGGATCGACCCTGTCTGATCTCTATGATCAAGAACAGGGCGTTCCTCAAGGAGCCATACTTTCAACCACGTTATTCAACGTGAAATTAAACGATATTATAAACTGTCTGGATTACAAAACAGATGGTTCTTTGTACGTTGATGATTTCTGTATTTGTTTTCGCTCGAAAAATATGCGCACAATAGAAAGACATCTACAGCAATGTCTAAATAGAATTGAAGACTGGGCAACTAGAAATGGCTTTAAATTTTCCAAATCGAAAACTCAGTGCGTTCATTTCTGTCAACAACGGAAAATACACAACGATCCAGCGCTCTACATATATGGATCTCAAATACCAGTTGTTGCTGAATCTAAATTTCTTGGGGTTATATTTGATAAAAAACTCTCCTTCATACCCCATATAAAATACTTGAAAGCGAAATGTTTAAAAGCATTAAACCTTTTAAAAGTTTTATCTCACACAAGTTGGGGAGCGGACAGAACAACTCTTCTTCACCTGTATCGTTCTTTAATTCGATCAAAACTTGATTATGGGTCCATCGTATATGGATCTGCTAGAAAATCTTATCTACAGATGTTAGACACTGTACATAATCAAGGACTTCGTTTAGCATTGGGAGCTTTTCGTACATCTCCAGTATCGAGTCTTAACGTGGAAGCAGATGAGCCATCGTTATGGCTACGCAGAGAAAAATTGTCCCTTCAGTATGCCATCAGACTTGCTGCTAACCCTTCTAACCCTGCTTTTGAAGTCACATTTCCACCACAATTTCAGGAATATTATGAAAGAAAACCTAACGCTATTAAATCCTTCGGCCTTCGTATAGCACCACTTTTAGAATCTACTAATATTAACATTAAAAACATTCAAAAACACTCGTTTTCTGATATTCCATCCTGGTGCATTACTAAACCAAATATTCTTTTCGATTTACACAACAGCAAAAAGTCACTTTCTGATTCACATCTCATGAAACAAAACTTCCAAGAATTACAGTCGCGACTTTCAGATTATCAACACATCTACACTGATGGCTCAAAAGTTGAAGATAAGGTTGGCTGTGCGTATATATCGGGCAGCCACCATGAAAAGATCCGTCTTCCTGATGGCTCATCTATTTTCACTGCTGAATCCAAGGCTATTGATATGGCTTTGGATTACGTTATGAATAACTCTTTAGAGAACAAATTCGTTATTTTCTCTGACTCCCTTTCTGTTTTGAAATCTCTAAATCATACATCTTCAAAAAATCCCAAAATCCAGAACGTGTTAGAAAAACACCACGAGCTATCGAAAACTAAGGAAATTTTGTTCTGTTGGCTCCCCAGCCATGTGGGCATAAAAGGTAACGAGGCTGCCGACGTAAAAGCAAAGGCCTCACTCGGTCTAGAAATTTCGAATTTTAAACTTCCATGTACAGATTTTAAATCTTTTATCAACAGGTACATCTTATCCAAATGGCAGCTGTCATGGGACAGAGCGACATTCAATAAACTACATGAAATAAAACCGGTTCTTGGTAAAAATAATATTTATCGGTCATTAAGGCGAGAAGAAGTGGTTCTTACTCGTCTACGTATAGGTCATACTAGACTCACAAATTCTTATCTACTCAAACGAGAAGATCAGCCATTTTGTATCAGCTGTAATGAACCTTTTACGGTAAAACACTTTCTGATCGATTGCATTGAATTCTCTCATGTACGACGTCAATTCTTCCAAACAAATGACCTGAGATACTTATTTGAAAATGTATCAAATGATAGCATACTTATGTTTTTAAAACACATCAATCTTTTTAACAAAGTATAACTGCTTTAATTTTTAAATTCGTTCTAGTTTTACATTTTATGCATTTATGACTTATCATTATAATCGTTTCACTACAGAACCATGTTAGTTCACCATTTTGACGCAAATGACCCTCATGGGTTGATGCGTCGTTAAACCTGAACTCATCATCATCATCATCATCGCACCTAACATAAAGTCATGGCCGGTGGAGACCTGTGATTTTGCTTCTTGCTTCACTACAGCCGGCTGCTCTTTGCTGGCTACTTGCTCAATATCTGCATTTGTCAACATGTCAGTTGCCAACAACGTCCTTTTATCTTTCTGCAATTTGTCAGTCTTTACCAACCTCTCACTTGTCATCATGTCTGAAGGCATTTGTGTGCCTGACTTTGTATCTATATCATCTTTACTGCGCTCTTTTGAGCTGTCGGGAAATCCACTTTCAGACGTCATACTTAATGGAGAAGCCATTTGTTCCTTAATAGCAGCAATAAGTGAAAATATTATTTCATCCTTACGCTGACAGTCAGCAATGAGTCTCCTAATATCTTCGTCTTTTCGCTCGTCACGCAGTCTGATTTTTCTTCAGTCATCCTACGCATTTCAGACATAACTAACCATGTTGTGGACTCCACACTGCCTTCTGCACTTTGCTGATGCTCCTGTTGACCTACTGTGCGTAGTCCTGGTCGCACTGCATATTCATTGAAAGAGTCATCTAGCCGCTTAGCTACTGCTGGCTCTCTCCTCAGTGTAGGTGGCGCACCATGCATGTCCCCAACATCCCTGGACAAAGGCGTTGCCAACGTTGCATCCTCCGAAATTGCTGTTGTTATATCGCCCATCTTTAAGGATTACAAAGAACAACAAACGCAGGCGGATTTCGGCACTTTCAGTTTAACACTACTTTTAAGCACTCTGAGCGGTTTCGGCAAAATAACTGATCTATTTTCGAATCTCTCCGCTGCCTCCAAAATGTAACAAACCTGGTTGCGTTTCGAGCGGTTTTAATATATTGCACGGCTCAGAGAAATCTCAATTTAGACAGAGCTACTTGCTCCAAAAAAGTGATTAGTAAAACAGAACGAAAAAACAGACGAAATGATTAGGGTTATTTCTACAATAATCACAATTACTAATTTATTAATCACTATGTCTCTGCGGAGCTGTCGGGATTCTAATACCTAACAGAATCCTATTCTCGGCGCAATGGTCACTTTCGCGGAATACATGGGCTTGCGCATATCAATTACTGGCTACGTACACGTGTTGAAAATATGTCTAACGCCATACAGAACTATACCCATTCAATCAATAATTACTTTTCAGTAATTACCAATATATATGTTTAGGTATTCTCATTTGTTTCTTTTCAGAAACAAATATATTCCTTTTCAGGAAATATTTAACCTTACCTATATTAAGTTCTATCTGTTCTCTCCGACTGTCAGACGAAAAATCCCCCTCCTTCTGCTTGGGAGTCCTTTATATACAGGTATTCGTCACGTGCGTGCGATTCACGCGCTGTTCAACGTTATTACCTGGTACCTGACCTCTTTAGGCATTAATACAAAGGAACAAGAACCAGACTATGTACTTTAAGGTAGCGGGATACTAAGTTATGCAATCGTGGGATACCCTGATAAATCCATTACAGTTAGCACGTCTGCCCGACGTGTGCTCACAAAAGAATCAGTGTGAAGGAAATTGCTTTATGGTAAAAGATGTAAAAGATGTTCACTGAAAAAAAATATCCCCTTAATTTGATTTCAATGCTAAAATCCAAAATTTCATTGAGTACTTTTTTCCCTCTCAACTTCAATTTTAAGAAAAGGTTAGAGAAAAGTCCAGGGAGTGCTACAATCACAAACCGCAGCCCATCCCAGACCACAAAAGGAAGAGGAAACCGACAAATCTAAACAAGCACAAACCGAACAAACGTACGAAAAGCACTAAGATTAGCTCTCTCTTCCCCAAGCGAGGTAATCACAATACTAAAAGGGCTAAAAAACACAAGAACAAAATGGCACACGGAAAGACATACAACAAATCGCCTCGAAGAATAAACCACAAAGCAACAAAGAGTAAGACTAACATCGGGACCACCGCCTTAGAACGGTCGGTAGAGCAAACCACCGGGGGTTTAAAGCACTTTTACAGCTAGCTAACTTCACCCTGGGTCCCGATGCAACTCTTAATACAGAAATACATAAAAATTCGGTTCGCATAAAGGCTCCCAACTCAGTCAATGCATCAAAGCAAAAACATAAAAATCAAATTAATCACTATAATAAACAAAGACGAGTACTCATGGCTAATTATACTGTATGCCAGAGTAAATGAAAACCAATAGTTGAACCACGGCGGGCCAAGCCAAAGACATATCGTCAAGCCCCAACCCACTGGTTAAAGTTTTACGAAGAGGCCGTCATTGAGTCTGAGGCCCGAACCGCCGTCGTGCAATTAAAGAGTGAAGCATAGCCATCAACAATGATTGGGTTGACAACTAGGCATGCAGTCTGTCGCTTAATATACAGGCTATAGCCAATTCTTTTATAACGGTTAATAAGTTTTCTGAATTGCTCCGAAAAGTTAGATTTACCTATAATTTTTCTAAATCTGTACACTAAGTCACCGTAAAAATCGGGTTCCGATATACCTTGTTGCAGAAGTGTTTCAGACTGACGCTATATTTTTCTAACAAGGCACTGTGTCTGCGATAAAATTTCGAAAACGCCTTACGAAGTTTAAAATAACGATAGCCCTGCCTAAGAAGTTTGGCAGTAAGGGCTTTATTACGGTAGTTAAAGTCATTATGATTTGAAGAAGCTCTGGCGAATCTTATAAGTTGAGATATATATACCCCATATGAGGTACGCCGGGGGACATCGCCATCCAGAAAAGGGAAATTTTGGTGGAAACTGTACCATTAGATATACATAGATTCAAATCCAAAAAAGGTGCCTCGCTATCGGAAGAATTTGCTCTATTTAATTGGAGTTCTGTAGGGTATATCCGGTCCACCATTTGGTCAAAGTAAATATTGTCAATATTTAATAAATAGTCAAGGTATCTTGAAGTTGAATTGAAAGCCTCAATAATGTCAGCTTGATTTTCACGTGAGAGAGACTTCATGAAATCTTTCTAATAACAAAAAAGAAACAAATCTGCAACAAGAGGAGCACAATTAGTTCCCATCGGAATACCAATAGTTTGTCTATAAAGTTCAGTTCCAAATCTAATAAAAATATTATCCAAAAGATAAACAAGGGCATCACAGACTTTTTGACACGACCATAAATTGTGATTATTATATACATCAGAAGTGAAAAAGCACATTCTTCGTTGCAAGCCAAATATTGGGTATTCTCCCGAATAAACGTTCGGTTAATTTAATCAATAAGTTTATCTTTTATAAGATGATGAGGTAACGTAGTATACAGTGTAGAAAAATCATATGTAGACAATTTAGAAGCCTGAAAGCTTTTAGATTTAAATTTATTGAGAACATCATTAGAATTTTTAATTGACCAAAAATAGTTAATTCCGTCCCTTTCGTAAACAGTATCATAGTATCTAATC
This sequence comes from Anodontia alba, assembly GCA_964016985.1. Lineage (NCBI taxonomy): Eukaryota > Metazoa > Mollusca > Bivalvia > Lucinida > Lucinidae > Anodontia > Anodontia alba. Next base: position 55,571,986 of record OZ024821.1, read on the forward strand.
CAATGTTTTTTAACAGCAGTAAGGCATGAAGTTAGCAGTTTGGACAAAACAGTAATTTAAAAAAATCAATGCTAAATGCATTTACTCCCTCTTATCTAGAGCTCTGTATATAGTAAATATAAGTCTTGCAAAAATGTTTAGTCTGATGCCAGTGAAAAAGCGTGTTGGTGAAACTCTCCAAACAACAGCCACCTCCCTAAAACAATCAATTTTGGCTATTCCAATTGCTTTTTGTTGACGGTTCCACTGTATACATATGAATGATACATGAGGGCCCGTTCTAGGGCCTTTTGAATATAGGCTTTATGTGTTGTTAGAGACATACGTGTAGCTTCCTAAAATACGAAAAAAGCAAAGGTGAAAATTTTATCTATTTTTATAGCTCTAGATAAGAGTGGGTTTCAAGTAAATAGTTTCCTTTATAGTCATCAAAAATGTATGTTGTGGGTACTCGTTAGAAGTGGCTCACTGAGGCACTTCTAATGAGTACCCACAACATATATTTTCATTGAGAAATAAGAAAAACATCGATACTTTTTTGTTGGAAAAAGAGCCTTATCAAGAGCTATGCATTTTGTGCGTGCTGACAATATTGAGCCACCATACTGAAATAACTGTGTAAATCCAGTACTACTTTACTAGTTGTCTGTGTATTATTCATAATATTAGGATCAACGTTTCTGGAAGGGTGTGTCACTTTACATTCAAGATGATATTTTGTAAAAAAAAAACAAACAAAAAAAACGGCTTCTCTGTCCACAAACTATATACATTAGACTTAGTTGTCCCAGATTTAATTTTATCATAATAATGGTACGCTGTTTGTAGTACTTTTTTACATTAGAAAGCATGCATTATTTTGCTGTAAAGCATTATTTTATGAATGTCAGCAAGGCCTTAAAAAGTTGTGCCACGCATAGTCACTGATTTTGCTGAAAATATCTTATTGACTTTTATTTTTATAAAGTCTAACACAGAACCAAGCCAACTACACTCCTTTCAGCCCTATCGATACGCGTTGCAGATGAACATTTTGGCTAAAATTGTAATGAAAACTCACATAAAATTGACAAATTTCCAACTAAACTAGTTGTTATCCGACAAATGACATGTTATTCATACAAATGAATAAATGGCTCACCCTGAGCTGAAACAAGAAATTAAACGTAAATTCCGAAAAAACCCGTCCTTTAAATGGGCGAGGGTTTTTGTATATTAAAATATGTGATATTTAGTAGATTCAATGGTATTTCTAGAATCTATACATCAATTTGCACAGTTTACTTTCTCTGTATACAACAAGGTCTCTGGAATAAACTTATGAAAAGTCATAATGGGAATGCATGTTTCCTGAAGCGTTACAATCATAGTACAGTCAAAAAAGAAAAACTTCGATGTTATTGAATATCTAATATTGTGAAGTCATACTGCAGGAACATGTCAACTTTATACTTAGCACATATACTGCTGACTTAACTTTTATTCAGAAAGTGTAGTTATACATTACAGTTTATCTATATCATGTCAAGGTCACTGAAACAAGAATAGTGGTAAAACACATATATTTGTTCGGACCGCGTGGAGGTCTTCTAACATGAACGAATAAATCACAGATTAAGTCTATAATAAAGCAAAGATGAGGATTCAACAGAAACAACGTGTTGAGTCACTTGGAGATCCTTGGGGTGTCAAACATCACCACTGGAATACTGAAGCAAAAGAAAACCACCAGTTAATCTCCAGGTGGGCCGAGAAACAGACATAAAACGTTCCGGCCCCTAAGATCTAAATGGTCATTTTTAAGTCGGCGCTATCACACAGTCGGAACCCCAACCCAGCGGCGTGCAAATAAAACAGGTAAGCAAAGTGGTTAACCGTGATGTGGTAAACCGCTCAGCAAGCAGAATATTTTATGTCATCAATGTTATACCCTTAACGATTATAACATATGAAAATTTTATTAAATTGATCAGAAAATTTAGGTTTACTTACAATTTTTCTAAACGTATACACTAAGTTTGTTATTTGTTCGGTATTGTATTGAAAACTTTCCGAAGTTTATGATACCGATGGAGAAGTCCCATATTTAAAATGGAACGATTCAAGAAACTGTTTATCACATGCATTTGTATTTGTGCCGATCGTATCGATTCAAAATGAAATGGGATACAGTTGGTTAGTCTGTTTTTTTACATGCCCGCGTAGAAATACATCAGCTGATATCAGCTGAAACACACACACACACGCACGCACGCACGCACGCACACACACACACACATAAAACAAAAACCGCCATCATGAAAGTATGAAAGTGGGGCGAAAGGACTGAAGACATTCATGACAAATATTGGATATAATTTATGAAATTGGGTGTCATTTTAAAATAAAGTTGCAAACGAAGTGAGTGGAGTCGAGAGAAAAGAAATAATCACTACATGCGTTCGGCGAATGTGGCATGTTAAAATCGACGATGACAAAAAAAAAAAGAATTTTACGCTTGGTGACTTGCCTTCTTCTATATAAGTGAATTTAATTTTTGAATGAGTGAATTTAATTTTTAGCAGAAACAATTTTAGAGTTTGTGTCCTTCCAAAACCACGCTTTTGATGTGTTGGCCATTCTTTACAAATGTTTCCAAGGAAAGAGGTAATGATATTCCGTATCAAAGAAGAATCAACAAAAGAGACAAAGGATGATACAACAACAACAAATTTTCTCATACCATCAGTCATTTAATTTAGTTATATGTATTTGTAAACATTGCATTTATATCTCTGTTTCATAAACATGCAGCTGGTGTTTGAATTTTGCTGCAACATCTGACAGTTTTGAAACAGGTTTTAAAGAAATGTGTTTATAGTTCAGTGTCTTTGGGATATAGGAATACATATGAATTAATTGAGAAATGAAGAAGCAAATGACAGCAATAACGGAAAACTTCTAATATGTCAAGAGTCCCAAGAAAAAATAAATCACGGCTCCAGATAAGGAGCTTTTTTCAACCGACTGATTACTTTTTCTTATTTCTCCTCAAAACATATGTTGTGGTACTCATTAAAAGCGCCTCATCGAGGCTGATGAGTAGACAGCGTATATTTTCCTATCGAAATAAGAAACATATTATGTGGATACCACCTCCTATCTGGAGCCATGATAAATCAATCTCAGTTTTATCGTGACACATTATGAAACATGATCATTATTCCGAATCACATTCAGAGTCGATCACGTTCAGGATTCTATGTTGATCGAGAGACAACACAGGATGTGATCGTTTTGCTGCTGTTTAGAAATTAAACACGCGGCTAGTGTATTGAAGATAAGTTTAACTGGACAGATTGTCTTTTATACGACATATGACTGATTCGGAATTCTGGAGAACCTGGATACTGAATAGTTGACACGGCAGCTGTGACCGCTGCAGGGACTTTGTCATTTGGATACTATTTTTGATACTCTGTCTTTTTAATGTCATTGATAAGCGCTGTTGCAATTTTTTTTTCATTTAGTTTTTGAATAGAACCTTTTACTGTAAGTTTTTGTGTCCACAGATTTGAACTGTGGCGGCAGTAAGTCATTACATTTTTGAAGCAGGTGCTTTCTCACACTGTGCTTAGCTAGTTGCCTACAATCATTACTTAATGCTTTACAGATGGTTCTTTCCTGACGGACAGTTCTTGTACCAACCCAGTTTTGAGTTATTTGGGTTCCAGTTATGATTAACTGATGGAAAGAATTTGCGTCCGGTTGGTCCATTTCTTTGGGTCTGTGCTCTTGGTACAATTTGTAAAAATACAGGTAAAAGAAAAGCCCAGGGAGTGCCACAATCACGGGCCGCAGACATTCCGAGACACCAAGAGGAAACAGACAAAACCAAAACAGCGCAAATCAAACAAACGTACAAAAAGGACTAAGATTAGCTCTCTCTTCCCCAAGCGAGGTAATGCAATGCTAAAAGGACTGAAAAACACAAGAACAAAATAACACAAAATAACGAGTGAGCCTCGTTTCATGGTGGTTGAAATTTCCTACCATCTTTGGGGTCACTTCCACATCTTGCCTTTGTTTTTAGTATGGCATAGATATTCATCTCCATCTTCATCAGTGCAAAGCTGCATATCACCCCATTTTAATTTCCTTTGCTCAATACTACCTAGCACGCCTTACACTAAAGAAAACGGCGTATGAAATCAGTTAATGACTTGAGATGGAGTCTCCGTTGGAAGCTCTCCACATTCAAAACAATTTCTCAATGTCCGCATCAGTTAACTCATAAGTTCATTTTGTCTTTTACCATGTCCTTGGAACTTTAGATACTGTATTTTGGCCCTGAGTGCCTGGTTTATATGTGAGAATAAGTTCTTTTTATGACCTGATTACGATCTCTGGGATATATTTTTTTATTTTTTAGTCAGCTTTGAAGTGTGTTCATCAATCTTTGAATAACCTAGACTTTGCCAGGGTCTGAATTTGAAGATCTGACTGCACCGGTTGGCAAGTGTCGGGAAATTTCACAAATTCTGACTGTGTTGTAATGTCAGTAATTTCAGCCATTGTCATATCGTACTGAAATTCTACCATGTTTATCAATATGTATGTCTGTCCACAGAAAGTGCTTAATAGATGAAATAAATAAGCAGAAGACAAGGAAATAGGATTGCTTTTGATATCAATTCGTTATTTGTTTACATTGAATTTTTGTAATTCGTTTGTGCTTACCGGGTCATGTATAAGATTAACAAGTCCTGAGTGACAATGTTATATTTAAACTATATTTATCATTGTATCTTTTTATCAATGAAATGTTTTCTTAAACACACACACACACACACACACACACACACACACACACACACACACACACACACACACACACACACACACACACACACACACACACACACACACAAACATCTTCAAACTGAGTATAAGACCACTAAATAAAGTCAGAAAACGACGTTATGGTGTGGATATTTCTCTATTGTGAGCAGAATTTCTTAAAACTTAATTTCAAAAACACAGAAAAAAAATAACAATAAAAGCAATCCAAAATAATGTACTGGTTACTGATACCATATGAACATACATTTCAGTATATTACAGAAGAAATTAGTACATGAGAAAGCTATATAGCTAATGCTCAAAAACATTCTTGACATTAAGACAAAGAACATTCAGGTTTTCTTTCTTTTTTTTAGAACTTTATTTTTTAAAGACATAAATCGAATTCATTTCCCTAACAGCAATAATTTCCATTTTGATAAAGTAATAAGACAAGCTGTTACTAACCTCTGGGACAACTACAACGCGGTAAAATTTCTGGGATTTTGCTTTTATCAGTGATTCACTTGAAACGTTTAGGCCGCCATCTTCAGTCCATGAACCAAGCTGAAATAAATAAGACTTAAAAAGATGAAGAAACGAATTATGTACATTTTCTATAAACGTGCATAATATTCATGTAAATCGATATAGTATTCTTGTTAATTGTATCGTTATCTTTAAACAATTAATTGACACAGTGATTTAATGAATATTATTCTAAAGGTTGTTTTTATACTAAAACACTATACAAAATAACACAGCAAAAGAACGACAAACACCTGTAAAACTCCACATCTGGATCTTTCAGCTCCGTTCTACAAATATTTAGGCAGATAAGCCTCAGCTAGTAACGGCATCAGACAGTAAAACATATGATTAATCGTAGTATTTGGCACCCATTGTGTGCGGAAAAGATTCAGCCTTACATTAATCTTTTATTTAACTATCAAAGTTAATTTTAAAATGAACGACATTTCCTTCTTATTGTAATTGTATGTGTGAACAGCGAATACTGTGGATATGCAATCTGGTCAAAATCGTGACAATTTCCTGTATATTCTCATAGATCCTGCGCAGGTATCCCTGTCGCATCTGATATAATTTCAACGATCAAATTTAGAAAACGGTGCCAGTAGCTTATGATACCAATAGTTCGAGATGGTAAAGTACGGGGAGACTTTAAGGCCGCCACACGGCAATTAACACCAGCTGCAATGAAGTAAATAAAATAAAAGATTGCCTTTGGAAACAAAGATTTTACAAAAGAATGAACATCGGAGATTCGGCTTTATTAAGTCTCTTCATATACAGCAATGTAGTTTCATAAACGAATAGATCTGCAACAAGTAGTGCAAAGTTTAATCATTGGACTGCCAACTTCCGGTCTATATAATATATTATAGCTTACTGCTAAATGAAAGCATCTCATCGATACAATCAAGACAAAGTCAATTTTCCTTTTTGACAATTAAATTATTTTTTTTTCTTGGTAGAATCATGAACATCACAGAGAAATCATACGTTGACACATTCAAGTTTTCGTTTATCCTAAACTTCACCTGAATTTCTGCCTTGTCTGTCATGGCAAGATCAAATATACCCAGGTATATATACCAAGATCAAATTAAGTCCACAGTCGCAGACCAAAGGCTTCGTAAAGCACCGGATTAGGACTGAATTACAAATGACATGATAAAACAGTACTTCAATGAAATCAACAAAATGGAATGAGCAACAGCAAAATGTCTTTGAATGGGCAACAGCAAAACGGCTGTCGGTTGAAACCTGCTTTTATTAGCACCGAATCCTATTCCTGAGATCCTTCCAGCTACATAAATTTGTTCAATTCTGACCCATCAAGACAAAATCAGATAAATAAACTTCTCTTCTGAACACTATGATGAAACGATGCTGAGGACGCAACTACAGATTGAAAAAAAAAAGATAAGAGAAAAGTCCAGGGAGTGCCACAATCACAAACCGCAGCCCTTCCCAGACCCCAAGAGGAAGAGGAAACCAACAAATCCAAACAAGCACAAATCGAACAAACGTACGAAAAGCACTAAGATTAGCTCTGTCTTCCCCAAGCGAGGTAATCGCAATACTCTAAGGACTGAAAAACACAAGAACAAAATGACATACGGAAAGACATACAACAAAAGCCACTTCAAAGAAGATCGGTGACTCGGTTTGATTGAGTCTCTATATATGCAATACTGTAGTTTGCGAGGCTGCACACGCCCCTAGCGCCGACGTAAGCGGTATTTGATTTTCATAATAACCAGGATAGGCTCAATGATTCCAACGGAAATAAAATTTAACCTGCACTAAGATGATGTACGGGGAGACTTTTTACGGCCGCCACACGGCACAACACCAGCTACGGCAGAGTAAATAAAAAGTCAAAACGTAGAACCATGGCGAGTTCTACCAAAGTCGAGAGCCGTCATTGAGTGTGTTGCCCGACAACACCGGCGTGCAACCAAAGAGTGCCACAATGCTGTTAAAGTAAATATGGAGATACTCAGGCACTAAATAAGGATTGAATAAACTATGACATTACACAAATGGCACAGCATCGAAAAATAGAACAAACAAACGAGAACCGCTACAAAAGAAATACCACATTGGAACGGTCAACAGTATAGCTATTGGTGACCTCTACTTTTTTGTATTATGAAAAGTCAAAAAGCAAGATACCCACGCACAGTAATGACCAGTAAAGAAGGCATTATTCAAAATGGACGACATTGATTTGTAAGATTTTATTTCTCCCAAGTAGCATAATGGAATCCATTTTTGGTCACATTTCAGCCATTGGTTCAAGAGACAACACACAAGTTTTCTTGTTTTATAAACATGTGAGTTTCAGAGTGCCAGCGTGACCTTGAAAATGAGATCAATGTCACCAAAATATATAACCATTTCTTTTCCCCGCCCTGATTATGCTGGTTTGATCAAATTCCAGCCATTTATTAAAGACATAATGTGCACACAATTTTTGTACTGTATCATTTTTTTGTCACAAATGACAATAACCTCAATTGGCCCTTAGCCCTTACCTTTTTTATGCAGGCACACCTTACCTGTGCTAGTTTGGCTCATTTTTAGAGTCTTTATAATATAGTAACCTTGAAAATAAGGTCAAGGTCACCAAAATCTTATCTCTTCTTTCCCCAATCCTAATGATGTATCTATGCTAGTTTGGTCAAATTCCAGCCATTGAATAGTGTGCACACAAGCTTTTTACTGTATCAGATTTTTTTTGATTTTTTTTTAGAAACGGAAATAACCCTAAGAGAATCGTTCCATGGCCCCTATGTTTTCTAATGTAGGCACATCTTATTGGTAACTGCAAAAATTGATAAATATCCATTACTGCGTCTTTTAAGATATTAGACACGGGCTTTTTTCTATCAAAATTTGAGTTTCAAAGTGCCAATGTACTCTTGAAAATGAGGTCAAGGTCACCAAAATCTAATCACTTCTTTGCCGTTTCCTAATAATGTATCTTTGTTATTTTGGTCAAATTCTGTCTTTTGGTTCAAGATATAGTGTGCACACACGCCTTTTTCTATCGAAATTTGAGTTTCAAAGTACTGATGTAATGATGGCCTTAACATTGTGGTCAGGGTCACCAAAATCTAATGACCTCTTCACCCAAACACAATAATGTATCTGTGTTAGTTTGGTTAAATTCCATTTTTTGATTCAGTACACATAACTTAACTGTGCTAGATTGGTCAAATTCCATCTATTAATTTATGAGACAGAGTGCAAACAAGCCTCACTTATAGAGTCTTCATAATGTCTTGACCTTGAAATTAAGGTCAAGATCACAAAATTTAATCACGTCTTTAAGCTGTATCTGTGCTAGTTTAATAAAATTCAAGCCATTGGTTCAAGATGCACACAAGCTTTTTTTCTATATTTGAGTTTCAAAGTGCCAGTGTGACCTTGAAAACGAAATAAAGGTCACCAAAATTTAATCACTTCTTTCTCCAATCCCAATGATGTGTCTGTGCAAGTTTGGTTAAATTCCATTTATTGATTCAGATAGAGTGCACACAGCGCTCACTTTTAGAGTCTTTATAAGGTAATGACCTTAAAAATAAGGTCCAGGTCACTGAAATTTAATTACTTCTTTCCCGTGTCCTAATAATGTATCAATGCCAGTTTGGTCAAATTCAAGCCATTGGTCAAAGAGAGTGTGTGCAAAAAAAAAAGCTTTTTACTGCATTAAAATTTATTACGAAGGACAATAATTCTAAGAGAATAGCCCTAGCCCTTCCTTTTTATATGTAAGTATACCTTATTGCTATCAATGTTTCTGCAGAAACTGATGAATATCCATCGCTGCATTTTCAAGATATTAGGAAAAAACTAAAGTATCACCAACGGACAAACGGACGGACATCTTGAAAACAGTACAACCCACCACAAAATGTGCGGGGGTATAATCAGCAACAAAAGGTGCACAATTAGACCCCATCGAAATAACTACAATTTGTTAATAAAATACATTACCAAATCTTATACTGATATTGTCAAGAAGATAAATTAGAGCTACAATCACAAATGTTTTATTGCAAGCAAACTGCATATAATCTGTCATATGGCTCTGCTCCAATACCTGCTGCAAGTACAGCAGGCCCTTACATACACACGTTTAATCAGTTTGTATAGCACGTAGTACACAGTGTGAAAACACTATATGTCGGCAAACAAGACGCTTGACTTTTGCTGTTTTCGTGTTTTGTCCTGATCGTTGTCTTATTGTTCCTACCTAGCATTAGGCTCATGTTTGCTTTCGTTTGTGGCAAGTGTTCTGTCTGTCATGATTTGTTTGCTCTTCCTCTTTGTGTCATTGACAGACTACTTTGTATCATTGATAGACTACGTTGTGTGGCTTTTTTTTTATATTATTCAGTATAAATTGTTGGTAATATAAAGCTAAATTCTTTTTAAATATTTATATTCTAAAATGTGTCCAATGTGAGCATTGAACACACACACACATAAGAATAAAAACAGTAGAGACAATTTATGGGCCAGAGCAGTTAATTTTGGCCATTGAGGCCTCATCAACGTCTCTCTTATTGTTCCCAGTTTTAAATATATAGTTCACAACTATTTCTGAAATACGAGGGCGTAAATAACCAGCCTATCCCATTTCCGATGGACCGAGACGGTAACGATTTTCATGCTTTGTTTCAATATATGAATTATACATGGGTACAAAATTACACGCGTATCGAGTCATTCTTTAATAAGATATAGAATGTCAAACATGGCTAGTGATGCAAAGGCCTGCTTTTCATCTAAAGTTGAGTACCGTGCTGTAATTCGGTACTTGTATTTAAAAGGTAAAACAGGCAAGGAAATACACGGCGAGTTAGTCGATGTTTATGGGTCTTCTGCACCATCTTATGCTCAGGTTAAATTCTGGGTAGGAGAATTCAAACGCGGTAGAACGTCTTTAGAAGATGAAGCCAGGTCTGGACGCCCACTGGATGCCACCGACGAAGAAATGTGTAAGAAAGTTCGGGATCTGGTATACTATGATAGGCGAATTCAGGTGGAAGAAATAGCGCAGGCATTAGGCATTTCACATGGTAGCCTTTCAACAATCTTACATGATCGTTTAGGTATGCGCAAGCTAACAGCCCATTGGGTCCCCAAATCCCTTAGCGATGAGCAAATGGCAACCAGAGCATCAGTATGCAGCGCCTTGTTGAAGCGTTTTAGGTCAAAAGATGATTTTTTGCGTCTGGTGACTGTAGATGAGACTTGGGTTCATTATTATGAGCCAGAGAATAAAGCTCAGAGTCGTCAGTGGATAGGGCCTGGGTCCCGGAGGCCAAAGAAGTTTAAGACGCAACCTTCTGCTTGCAAGGTGCCACAGTATTTTGGGACGCAAAAGGCGTTATTATGTTGGACTTTTTACCCAAGAGAAGTACAATAACTGGACTGTACTATGCAAACTTGTTAGACCAGCTGAGAACCGCCATCTGTGAAAAACGCCAAGGTAAACTCTCTAAAGGTGTTTTGCTGCAACAGGACAACGCGAGAATCCACACTTGCAAAGTCGCAATGGCTGCTATAGAGCGAAACGGGTATGAATTAATACCACATCCTGCCTATTCGACTGACCTAGCTCCTAGCTTCTTCTTCCTATTTCCAAACTTGAAAAAAGGATATCCGTGGACTTCAGTTCCGGTCTGATGAATGTCGTGACGGCAGTTGAGGAGTGGGTCAATGGAAAGGACCCTGACTTTTTAAGTTCTGGGCTGATGGCACTTGAACACCGTTGGTCTAAGTGCATCACACTAGAGGGCAATTATATCGAAAAAGAAGAGGTGGATCTCAACCGGAAATAAGTTAGGCTGGTTACTTACTGACTCACCCTCGTATAAACAACGGACATTTATATTAAAGATCACAAAAATACAACAACACTTCTTTACACACTGATTATTCTACTGGTTATTCAAGCTAGGTATCTATGTCAGGGAGCAAAAACAAGCTAATGATTTATTTTCTGTTTCTTGTTTTTGTTTCTGTTTTTTACTGTTCGAGTGTACAAGATCAGGAGAAAAGAGCAAGATCAGTGCAATAATACATTATCGTGCCTGCAAACGCTTTTGAACAAACACATACATTTGGCTCTCGTTATCTAAAATACTGGTAGCTCAAACTCCTGTTTAAGTCAAACCAAATATAGTGCAATAATGGTTTAGTTTTCTATATGATCCTTACATTTCAACTCCTTTTATTTCAAACTACTGCTATCAAATATTCTAGTCCTTGGGAGTTTGAGCACGAAAATTGACTGAATATGACTTGTGTTGACATAGTTAGCTTTTTCTCTGAATCCGTATGCCCCATCTTCTTACACAAGCATGCTAGATGTATTTACATATAATTTATTTTATTTATTTAAATTTTTTTTTCGTTAATCACGTCACTTGTACATTTGTTAAATCGACAACTTACTCACGCTGATTATGTCAGGGTTTACACGAGATTTGCTTTCTTGTTTTATTACGGGATCATTTCCAATATAGTAAAAACTAAATATTTGCCTATTCGGTAGTTTATGAAAGCTATGTTAGATTATACTTAATTCAATTAGCATATATGTATAGAAATTTTCAGTTGTATTTTTGTGTGTGTTGTATATTTAAACATTTCGGATATAAATATGTTTAAACCAAAGTTTCAGTTCTGTAAAATCCACTAATGTAGCTTATCGAACCTTGAAGATTAAAAGATAGAAATCAAAAATCAAACACCAAATACTGAAACATAACAAAGGAATTTAGTTGTACGATCACTTATTTTACTGGCCAGTGTATGTATACATCATGGTTTGGCTTAAAACATTCAAGTAAATTTTGCATGTTTATGGTTATTTTAACTGTCAGCTAACAAAATAGATATAAACTGTCATTAATATAGCACTGTGGTTATATAGTTTACTTATTTGTTTCACACACTGATTTATCCCTTTTTCTATGTGTCTTTGATATACCTTACAGAGTTCCAATTAAATAAAGCCAATTCTTCCGATACCGAGGCACCTCTTTTGGATTTGAATCTATGTATATCTAATGGTACAGTTTCTACCAAAATTTATTATAAACGGGACGATTTTGATTTTGATATTGTCAATTTCCCTTTTCTGGATGGCGATGTCCCCCGACTTACCTCATATAGGGTATACATATCTCAACTTATTATATTCGCCAGAGATTCTTCAAATCTTAGTGACTTTAACTGCCGTAATAAAGCCCTTACTGCCAAACTTCTTAGGCAGGGCTGTCGTTATTTTAAACTTCGTAAGGCGTTTTCGAAAGTTTATCGCAGACACTGTGCCTTGGTAGAAAAATATAGCGTCAGTCTGAAAACACTTCTGCAACAAGGTATATCGGAACCAGAATTTTACGGTGACATAGTGTACAGATTTAGAAGAAATATGGGACAATCTAACTTTTCGGAACAATTCAGAAAACTAATTAACCGTTATAAAAGAATTGGCTATACGCCGTGTTTCAACTAATGGTTTCATTTACTCTGGCATACAGTAGAATTAGCAATGAGTACTCGTCTTTGTTTATCATTGTGATAAATTTGATTTTTATGTTTTCGCTTTGATGCATTGACTGAGTTGAGAGCCTTTATGCGGACCGAATTTTTTATGTATTTCTGTATTAAGAGTAGCATCGGGACCCAGGGTGAAGTTGGCTAGCTGTAAAAAGGTTTCAAACCCCACCGGTGGTTTATCTACTGACCGTTCTAAGGCGGTGGTCCCGGTGTTAGTATTACTCTTTGTTGCTTTGTGGTTTATTCTACGAGGCGATTTGTTTTATTTTGTTCTTGTGTTTTTCAGTCCTTTTAGCATTGCGATTATCTCGCTTAGGGAAGAGAGAGCTTATCTTAATGCTTTTCGTACGTTTGTTCGATTTGCGCTTGTTTGGTTTTGTCTGTTTCCTCTTCCTCTTGGTGTCTGTGAAGGGCTGCGGTTTGTGATTGTGGCACTCCCTGGACTTTTCTCTTACCTTTTTTTTAAGTAACATAAATTGATTAAAAAATTTCGAACACTGCGATAACAAGGGTGCTGACACATTTAATTTTATACATTTACGAACAAAAACAAAACCTTGTAAAATATATCAACACATTCCTCGTATGTGGTAAATGGACGTCCAAATCCTACTTCAAAGAGTGTATGTGACAAACTGTAGGAACCAGGGAGGAGCATTTTTTGTGTTTTCTGCTTCGTTATCTGCTAAGAAATATTGACTGTACATTTATTTCCATTGTTATACTTGTCAGAATATTTTGAAACCTGAATCCTTCATGATTTGAAGTCTGTCACAAAGGTATGTGCATGAACATAGCAAAACTAGTTTTGCTTTTCAAATATAATTTTTGTTAAGCGGCTGGATTTAAGGTTCTCGAATGTTTATGTACAGACAGAGTGCATGTTTTGTCATATTGCGTTATGACATTAAAAATCATTCAATTTAATGTCAACTCAAAATTCCCGCAAGTACAAGTGCGGATATACATAATTATTGTTTTTCAATATATATATTATATAACATTTTATACGTAATTTAAATTTGTTTATTATTTGTATCAATGCATGGAACTGCACAAATCAATTTAAGCATGTTAATATGATTTTCCTTCCTTTTTCCGAGCGAAAAAGCCTATGGGCTAGAAAAAAGCGTAATCAAGGTAATAATTTCCCTTTATATTTGGACTGTATTATAATCGGGCGGATCAAACTGTGCGAATGCACAGATTAGTATACAGGAGCTTCGCTGATTGACTAATAGCACAAGTTGTTTCTTTCCCAATGTAAAGTCTGAAGAACTTACGTAATTAATAGAATAGTATAATTCCAAGATCCAATTTAAACATGAACTCATGGCATACCATTTTCAAACCACGCAGATTAGTTAGTCTTTTTGTTACGCGTAGCATCTCACTTCCCATCATGTCTGTTGTCATTCAAATGGAGAAAACTGGCAGGCTGCTTGCGCAAATCAGTATATGACATTTTATTAAAGCTGATAAATACTGTGGTCATTATATCAAAAAATATCACGAAATAGAAACTGATCTTATTTTGAACTTAAATACAATGCATGTGTATAGTTAAACACGTATTAGCTTTCACAAAAAGTTTGGTATACGAAAACATATTACATGTTGAAGCTGATACGTGTCTTGGGTTATTTACATGCAAATCTTGGCTAAATCGGTTAAATTCCATAGTGCAAAAGTTGGAATTCGAAAGGTCTAAATCAGATTTCGTCCCACTGGCCTCACAAGAATGAACCACACATTAGAAAATAATTACAGCCAATTCCGCTTTTGAGGCTTACCTCATCAAAATTGTAGTTACAAATATCGAATTTTTGTCAGGCTGCACCGTGCATGCTATAATCAACTTATAGCAGTACCAATACATCCACACACCTTAAAACTGAAATTGTCAAAATTAATGTATATCCCATAAAGTTCTGCAATGGCTGCTGTATAAGCAGGTTTTCCACTGAATATTATTCTATTTTATTCAGTGATCCAGCTAGTCCTATATATATTTTACCAATATATAAAAATAAAGGAGATGCCCAAAACCCTGAAACTATAGACCAATCACACTATTAAGCTGTTTAGGAAACTTATTAAGTATGCAGATAAATATGATATTTTAAATCAAGCGGGATTTAGAAAGGTTTTTTTTTTCAACGGCACATAATTTATTCATATTCAATAGTCTAATAGATATTATCAAATCCAAACATAAGAAATTATATTGTGCTTTTATAGATTTTAAACAAGCTTTTGATACTGTATAGAGGAATAAATTGTGACATAAACTTGAGTCATATTGTATAAACGGCAAATGTTTGATCCCAAAATCTTTATAACAATATTAAGCCAAGAACTGAAGGAATTTCAGCTTTTTTTTTCCCATGCAAAATAGGTGTTCGGCAGGAAGAAAACCTCACACCATTTCTTTTCTCGATATTCCTAAACGTTTTAGAACTTTTTTTAATAAGCAATGGCGTAAACGGTATTGATTGTGAATATAATGATGATGAAATACTAATTTTTTAATATCATTGTATGCAGACGCACTGTGATTTTAGTGATGATGCCTCGAAATTACAAAAGGCAATAAATGTTTTCCAAGAAAATTGCACTAAATGGAAGTTAACAGTCAATATTACGAAGACTAAAATATTAATTATAAGTAAAGGCAGACCAAGAAATAATCTCCATTTTTACTTTAACAATTCAGAATTAGAAATAATATCAGAATACAAATATTTAAGTATTTTCCTGTCAAGAAGTGGTAACTTTAAAGCTGCTAAGAAACATATATCAGAACAAGTAAATAAAGCTCACTGATCAAATAAATTCGTGCCTTGGATTTACCATTTTACCTACAAATAGACCTATTTTATAAAACAATAAAGCCTATTCTTTTGTTTGGCTGTGAAATATGGGGCTACGGAAACTGTGATGTTATTGAACGGGTACAATTAAAATTTTATAAACATATATTTAACTTGAAGAAATCTATGCCCTCATTTATGATATATAAAGAATTCGGCATTATGCCGATTACTGTTGCTATTAAAGCTCGCATTGCTTTGTTTTGGTCGAAACTTATTGCGCCAATCGATGGTACCAAAAACTGGCTTCAGGAATTTACGATATAATTTTTCATATGCACAAAACCTCTATTTGCAGATCTAGCTTTATCCAAAATGTTAAATTTATTGTCAAAACATGTGGACTCGCCGGATTTTGGCAGTCACAAAATGTTATTAACCCAAAATGGTTTAGTCTAGCTATTTCACAAAAAGTCAAAGACCAGTATATGCAGAATGGTCATTTCATCTTCGAACAGCTTCCAGCGGAATAAATTAAGGATTCTCTCTCAAGAAGTAGCTATTTTTCACTATTATCCAATTTTTATTGCAAATTATTTATCGCGTTTAGAACAAGAGACATAAACTTCCTATTGAAACAGTAAGATGGAACGGAATAGCCAGGGATGATAGAAATTGTACTTTATGTCAAATAGATATCGGTGACGAACATCATTATATTTTAGTATAAATATATTGTATTTCAACTTTACATGAAAATTATACATGTATGCAATGGGGTTGGGCCTCAAGTTCACTCAACATTAATTACGGCATAACACATAACAACAGTCACGTGACATTGCCAAATATTTCAGTATGATAATTAAAGTATGCAGTACAAACTGAATGAAACTCGATAGATAAATAAATAAATAAATAAATAAAATAAACAAGCAAATTCCATAGGGAATTTATGTCCCCCGCCCTATTTTTATTTGAGCTGTTAAAAATGAGTAAGTTGTCCAGAGGACCATTGGTCCTGTATCACTTACCTAAGTATTGAAGCGGGAAAAAAAATGAAGCTAAAAATGTGGAAAAAATAAAAATAATAATAATAATAATAAAAATAAAAATTTCAAGATTCCAAGAGCACATGTATATCCTCAGACCACAAGCAAAACGCCTGTAAAGTTTCCGAAGCATTTGCATAAAGCTGTGGGAGGAGTTGTGCTCACAAGGTACCAACTACTATATGCACTTAGTATTGAAGCATGAAAAAAAAGTTAAAAATGTGAAAAATGCAGAAAAATAAGTAATTTCAAGATTTTGTAAAAAGCATATGCATATCTTCAGACTATGGTTCATCTGTATAGTTTCAGTGGGAATGGTATAAAACTGTAGGAGTTGCACTCACAAGGACCTACTACATATACACTTTCTTAGTATTGAAGCATGAAAAAAAGTCTAAGTTAAAAATGTGAAAAAATTGAAAAAAAAAAACTATTTCAAGATTCTGTAAAAAGCACATGCATATCTTCAGGCCATGATTAAGGCCATGTTCTATAGCATATGTAACACTTACGAGTAAGGTTAGACAAGCTTACGCAGTGTAACATATGGTAAAATAAGGTAAAGAAACAATAGCTTAGATGAGGTAACGTAAGGTTAGGCATTGTAAGTATTACGTAATTTTCGGTAGGTAAACAGTGCAATGTAAGGCCAAGTATTCAGGATAAGGTATTATAAGGCTAAGGAAAGTAATACATATTAAGGTGATGTAAGCTAATGCTAACCAAGGATGATATAATACTGAAATATAAGTCATGAGGACATATAGGTCATGAGGAAGCCTCAGATAGAGTTCATAGCTCTGTTACTCTTTGGTGCTTATGTTTTCATGGTAACGATTTAGGGACCCTATTCTTGAATGAAAGTTTATGAATATGTAGTTGTTTCAGATAATATTGTTTAAGTTCAAGTTCAACAGTGTGGTTTTCATTTGTCCTTCTACGTATTTATTCCGTCTTTATGTTGAATTTATTTGTTTTAATATGAAATTAATAGGTGCTACCTATATCCGTGCGTCCAAATTGTCATCACATGCTTCATAGTTGGGTTGGCCAGATCTAACTGAATTTGATTTCAGATTACGCTTGACTTCTGAATCCACTGAATGAATTGCGATATAACGTCCAAGTAAAAAATATTTCAGTATTTCAGAGACATTTCCTCCAAATTTGTGGGACTTTTACCCGACCCGATCAATGAATTCGGGCCCTTCTTAGTTACTAGCAGCTCTGCCATGGAGGATTCAGGCAGCCCATCTATTTCGTGGGCCCTGATGAGCGGGGGCCATGCTTTCCGAATACCGAATACTAGTGTATGCCGATGATAGGTACAACGACAATATACTATCGTTCGCTTACCTGAAATCCATTTTACCGCTTAAGAATTTTTCATAAGATTTTTGACCGTTTGTGCGTTTTTTGTCTTTGTTTCTTTTTGTTATGAAAAACAGAAAACTAACATCATAAAAATAACAACAATTTACAAACCGGTCAAACAAACACATTATTGTGTCGAAGTTTTTTAGATTATCACGTGAAAAGAGCGTAAAGTCTATGTGTTATCTAAATATCTACAGCAAAGTGTACTTTATGCACAAAACGAATCATGCTTAGCTTGTGAATAGAAGGGGGCTGGATAGAAATAAAATTCGAAGTGGAGACAAAATTCAAAATGGCTGCGATTACAAATTTTGCAGGCTGACGTCATAAGTCTCGTAATTCAACCCCTTGCAATTGGAATACTTGGCGTTTTTGGTTGTTTTGTTGCTATTTTTGGCACAGCCGCCGTGTCAATAGTCTCTGCCAAATCACGGAACGCTCGTTGGTTTTTTAGGATAAGCACCGAACCACCCAAGCGTTTATGAACATTTTCGGTCACACACATCACTGGTCACATCGGTAGTCTAATATAGTGTGTCTGCACGCCGAACCGCTTCGCGGTTCGGGAAACTGCTTCACAGTTCCCGTTGGACGCACTTTTTTAAATTGAAAAATAGTGCATCCATTTCCATTGTTATTATTACTGAAATGTTGTTTTTTTTTACCGAAACCAATATGGAAAGTTAATGGCAAAATGACCAGCTCCTTGTTTCCAATAACAGGCGATCGTATATAAAGGTATATATAACTATAGCAGCCTTGAATGATGTTAAAACGCAGAAGAGCACCACAACAGGTAATACATGAAGCTCGAACAATGTCAGAACCGTCACTTAAGTGAAATGACAACAAAAAAGCCACTCAGGAGTTAGACTCAAGTTTTCAAGGGTCCCTAGCGTACCACTTAGATTCAAACATTGTGCTGAATGTTCAGTTCCTATAGCAATTGTCCCCTTGTCATCCAGACAACAGCTGACCTTGCGAATAACATCATAGCTCTCTTCATTTTAGCTCACCTTGGCCGAAGCGCACTCTAGACTCTAGGGTAATTAAACT
Organism: Anodontia alba; assembly: GCA_964016985.1. Lineage (NCBI taxonomy): Eukaryota > Metazoa > Mollusca > Bivalvia > Lucinida > Lucinidae > Anodontia > Anodontia alba. The sequence goes on from OZ024821.1 coordinate 55,591,214, forward strand.
GTATGATGTCGAGTCCTGCTGAATGCCATCACCATGAATGACCTTGACCTACTTTTTTATGATTCATTGAACGATAGCGTCTCTGTGCGTTTAGCTCCGTGTCTCGGCCACAAAAGGCTCTACGATAATGAAACTTCAATCCATGGATATATGATGACGAGTCCTGTTGAATATCATTAACCATGACCTACCTTGACATACTTTTGAGGCTTCAATGAATAATGTCAAGTCTGTGTTTTGCTCAGTTTCTTGGATACCAACGTGGCTTCAGTAATAGAATTTCATACATGGATGCACCATGACGTCCTGTTGAATGCAATCAACCATGAGTGACCTTGACACTTACCACTTCAGTGAACAATATTAGCTCATTTTGTCAGGTCTACTTATCCCCATGCTTTAGCGATGGGGATATGGTGAACGCCTCCGTCTGTCCGTCCGTCCGTCACACTTAAACTCCGGAAGGAATTTACTACATGATTTCCCCGCGTAATAAGGTGTGCGAGAACAATTAATTTCCATCCGTCCAACCTTCCATCTAATTTTCATCCGTCCATCCTTCCATCTGTCTGTTACGTTATTTCCTCCTAAACCACTTGGGCGGAATTTAACCAGACTTGCTACATGACTTCCCCGCATGGTAAAGCTGTGCGACAGGAACATTTTCCGTCCGTCCGTCCTTCCGTCACGCCATTAGCAACATTAGCACTGAGCGTGGGGACTTTGCGGTGGCGTGCCATCGACTGCGCAGTCTAGTTTCCTCTTTATCCGTGGATGCTCCATAACAAGTCTTATGCTAAATGCAATTAGTCATGACTGATCATAACCTACTTTTCATGCTTCAGTGAATATCAACAAGTACTGGCAGTCGCTACGTAGCCATTCGGCGGACGTCTTGTGGTTGGACTTTCCTGAAACTTGCTTTTAAGGAGGACATTGAAAAATCTTGCGTTAGTTTACAAACAGGCCAGTTGGAGTTCGAAACTGAAAAGCCAGCTCCAGCGTAGCTCCTTCAGTTTTGATCAGATCCTCCTGAAACTTGCAGATAAGGAGGATTTGGATCAGTATTGTATATAGTGATTAAACTTCGCAAACTTGTATTCCAGGACTAGCACAGCTGAACTTTAAGGTACCATAATGGTCCTCTTGTTTATATATGATGCATACATGCTATATTATTTTAATAAAATAAGCACCTACATCTATTTTAGAGTTAGACGTTCTTGCGACAAAGTAGATATTCCTTACCTCGATACATGCAATGAGTGATCTGGTGAATATAAATACAATCAAGTGGATAAGGTATGTGAATGTGCTCACGTTAGTTAAAAAATTAGGTGTTACCTATTCATATTCATTGTTACCAATATACATTTAAATTGTTGAATGAAATATAATTTGATGATGATGATGATGATGATGATGATGTGTTTGGGTTTAACGACGCGTCAACCCATGGGGGTCATTTGAATCAAAGTGGTAGGTATATCAACTTGATTTAATATTGAAAGGGATGTAATGGGGAGTCATAATTGTAGGAAAAATATAGAACTTAGAACGAGTTTAAGAATTTAAAGTTATTTTTTGTTAAAAAGATTAATGTGTTTTAAAAACATTAAAATGTTATCAGCTGGTACATCTTGAAATAACTGTCTTATGTCGTTGGAATGGAAGAATTGGCGCCGCACATGAGCAAATTCAAAGCAGTCTATCAGAAAGTGTTTTACTGTAAATGGTTTATTACAACTTATACAGAGTGGCTGACCTTCTCGTTTGAGCAGATAAGCGTGTGTGGTTCTAGTATGACCTATACGTAGACGAGTAAGAACCACATTTTCTCGCCTTAATGATCGGCCGATAGTATTGTTGCCTAGAAAAGGTTTAATTTCATGGAGTTTATTGTCGCTCCATTCCATGACATTCGCCATTTAGACAAGATGTAGCTGTTGATAAAAGGTTTAAAATCAGGAAAAAGGTAAAAGAAACTGAGATTCGAGATGTCTAAATTTGCTTTTACATCAGCAGCCTCGTTATCTTTTATACCAACATGACTTGGGAACCAACAGAACAAAATTTCTTTAGTTTTAGATATCTCATGCTGTTTTTTTTATCAGGTTCTGAATTTTCGGGTTTTTTGAAGATGTCTGATTTAGTGATTTCAGAACAGAAAGACAGTCGGAAAAAATAACAAATTTATTATTTAAGGAACTACTGCTGACGTAATCCAAAGCCATATAAATGGCCTTGGATTCAGCAGTGAAAATAGAGGAGCCATCAGGAAGGCGAATCTTTTAATGATGGCTGCCCGATACATACGCGCAGCCTACCCTATCTTCAACTTTGGAGCCGTCAGTGGAGATATGCTGATATTCTGAATAACGCGATTTTAGTTCTTTGAAGTTTTGTTTTAGGAGATGCGAATCAGAAAGTGACTTTTTGTTGTTGTGTTAATCGAATAGTACAGTTGGTTTTGTAATGCACTAGGCTGGAATGTCAGAAATTGAGTGTTTTTGAATGTTTTCTGGTTTTATATTAGAAGAATCTAGAAGTGGTGCTATACGGAGTCATATTGAAGAGACAGTTTTTCCCTGCGTAGCCATAACGATGGCTCATTGGCTTCCACGTAAAGGCTCGATATAGATGATGTTCGAAAAGCTCGCAATGCCAAACGAAGACCTTGGTGATGTACAGTGTCCAACATCTCTAGATAGGACCGTCTAGCAGATCCATACACGATGGATCCATAATCAAGTTTTGATCTAATTAAAGAGCGATAAAGGTGAAGAAGAGTAGTTCGGTTCGCACCCAAACTTGTATGAGATAAAACTTTTAAAAGATTTAGTGCTTTTAAACATTTAGCTTTCAGGTATTTTATATGGGGTATGAATGAAGGTTTTCGGTCAAATATAACCCCAAGAAATTTCGATTTATATACAACGGGTATCTGAGATCCATATATATTGAGAACCGGATCACTGTGGAGTTTCCATTGTTGATACTTTCTACACATAAAGAATGATATAATTCCCAATTGGCATTATTTAATTTCCATTTTGAGTTATGATCGTTCGTAGAGGTATTTACACTTTCAATAATAACAGGAAAGTGATCACTTTTGCACTGATCAGCATATACGGACCACTCAAAGTCTAAAAAGAGAGATGGGTGACACAAAGAGAGATCTAAAGAAGATAAATGTCCTGTTGCAGGATGGAGATAAGTGTAAGATTTATCATTCATCAAGCAAAGATTGTTATTTGCAATAAAATTTTCAATAATATCTCCTCTATTGGTATTACCTTTATATCCCCAAAAGGTGTTGTGCCCATTAAAGTCACCTACTAAAATATAGGGTGCAGGAAGTTGACTTAGTAACGACTGGAGATGTTCAGTTGTTAAGGAAAACACAGGGATATATATACAGAACAAATTGTAGTTTCTTTATCCAATGTGACTGAGACTGCTACAGCTTGTAGCTGTGTTTTAATTTTGATTTCTCTTTGTGGCAAACAAGATTTGACGAAGATTGAACTGCCACCAGATGGTCTTTGACCTTCAGAATGGATATAGTTATATGTATTGAAACCTTTGATGTTGTCATTAGTTTTTAAAAAGGTTTCTTGTAAACAAAAAATCGATGGGTTCAATAAGGACAGAAGTAATAAGTTTGACTTAAGACCTCGACAATTCCATTGTATTATTTTATGTTTTAAGTCCATTGTGTGGAGAGAATTTGAGGAGACTAGAAATTATGGAGGTACAATCGGTGACCTCGATCTATTATAACCACTTCGTGGTGTTGGGTTTTCAAACTCCATATCGCTGCTGTCACTCAAACATCCGAAACGATTGCGATTTTTAATATTGTCTCTTGAACCTTTGCGATGTCTATCTGATATAATTTGTTTTTGAGATATTTGTTGATTTTGTTGTTGTTTTTTCAAATCTTTTTTATCATATCTAAAGTAGCGTTTTTCAGCACTTTTTTCAGTTTTATTGGTTTCACTTGGTTGTGGTGATGTTTGACTTGTACTATTGTTCTTTTGGTCTTCAGATATATTTTTAGGTTTTAATATTTCTAGAGGTTTGAGACCAGGAATCGGATCAATTTGAGTGACAGCATCTTCAACAGTTACTATTTTTACAGGTGACTGTGCAATGCTGGCATAGCTGACTCCAGGAATAAAGGTAGAGGACTCAATGATTTTCCGCGCTTCTGGAAATGAGATGTTTCTTGTGAATTTTACAATTAAAATTTCCTTTTCCTTGTGCCAAACCTGGCATTCCTTAGAGTTAGCACTGTGTTTTTCACCACAGTTAACACAGTTGGGATCATTTCTACAACTTTGTTCCGTGTGATTTGCCGGCTCGCCACAATTTGCACATAGAGAGTATTCGTACACCTGTTTTCGTGGTGTCCATATTTCTGGCTATTGTGGCAGCGTAACGGATCTGGAATGTAGATTTCCACACTAATTCTAAAGTATGCCACTTTGTTTTTGGTAGTGTTGGGGTATTAAAAGTAAAAACAAAGGTGTTCGTATCTTTTAATTGGCCGTTCCTTTTTATCTTGAATCGTTTTACAGCAGTTACTCCTTGAGATCGAGTGCCTTCGAGAATCTCCTCCTCGCTTGAGTTCCTTAAATCAGGGCAACGGATTACCTCTTTTGAGGAATTCAGCGAATTATGAGGAAATACGCCCACTTTCAAATTGTGAAATAACGTTGTCCTCAGGAGATTCTCGGCATGAGATTTTTTACTGATCTCAACGAGCAGCTGATTTGATCTGTACAATTTTTTGATGTTTTCTGGTTCACCAGCAATTTCTAAAATAACTTTTTGAATGACGGAAGGAGATAAAGAAGTGATGTTTTGATTTTGTTCTATACTTTCAATCAGTAAAAAGCGCGGAAAATGTTGAGTCGTAGTGTCATTTGTTGTTATGTTGTCGTCGTTGTCCGATATCTCAGCATCTGATGTGTCGTCTTGGGTAGGTTTCTTTCTTTTTTTATCTTTTCCCATGATGAAAAGATTGTATGATTCATCCTCCGTGCCCTCCGCCCACCGCGGAGCCCAACAAGGAAACACTTTCCTATCTCAAGTGTTAGAGATACACAGAAGATATACTCGTACAAGCAAGAAGCTGCACGATTGGTCCGTTTAGCCGCCGCCTTCTAGAAATGGAAAGGTTGTGAAAAAGACTTTATGAGCAAACGGTGTGTATTCAGGTTGATACAAAAGGCAAGGAAGAGAAAGTAAAAGGTTATTTCTAGAGCTTGGCACAACCAGCCGAATGACCGTGCAGGACCGCACGGCCACCCGTCTAACGGAAATCCAGGCCAAAGAGGTGTGTTGGGCACCCGAAGCACTGAACCAGATAATCCTCAACCTTCAGGACCCCTTCATCCGGCTTACGGGACGCCACCTTACGGTAAACGGGTGGTATTTCCTCTTCGCTCTTCCCAAAGGGGACAATTACTGCTCACCACGCTAGTAAAGTTCACAGTGGGAATTGAGCCCCCAGGGCCTTGGCAAGGCGGAAAGTTTAATACCCAGGGGAAATATAATTTGAGCCGTGACATGAAGAAACCTGTTTATGCTATTGAAACAGGGTGTTACTTAATTACGTTCTCACCAGATTAGCCTGCACATCCACACATATGTGTCTGCAAAATTCTCTGGGGTGCTGTATGGTGACCTCATAACCTATTTAAGGAAAAGATGAAGTCCACTTTTAGTCAGAGTTTGGGCAATCTCAAGTTAAACATTAAGATAGTATTGTAATTCACTGTCACTGTCTATTTGGTCACTGTCCCTGGTCACTGTCTATTTCAAGGCGCGCAATTTCCAATCTTGCAAGAACGTCTCATGCTGGAGCAGAGTACACACATCTAGGGATAGGCGCTTATTGTGTCTAATTAATGTATATCCGTCAACGAGACAGTCATTAGGCACGCAGTAGGAACAAGACACAAGGAGTTTTCCATTTCGCAGACGTGTTCCTATTGGTATTATTTTTCGTGGCTAGTGGTATCCGAAAATTGCAACTCTGAAAACCCCGTGTCAATTTTCGTACGTGATATATGAACAATGACACCAGGTATCATTTTTCGTACGTAATGTACGGGGTATTATTTTTCGTCGTATCATGGTGTTGATTATGTATGGCTAAGAAGCAACGTTGCGAATCGAAAAATGAACATAAACGGTAATTGTGGGTTACATGAAAATTGGTATTTTATAATTATGTTCATTTCTCTTATAATTATGTTAATTTCAGATAAAATGAAGAAACTCTTTCAGTAAGTTGAAGTTTTTGTTCATTTAGGCTCGTGAAGGTTAAATCCTTTAACTCATCCAACGAATATTTCATGAATTGGGCGCTCATGTAACAGCCTCTGTCACAGCAAAACCTTTGTCGCAGCAAAACAGCTTTCTACAAACTGTTTATGATCTTAGGTCATGTTAGAAAATTGAAAAGGACCTCTGAGAGCAGCAAATGTAAAATAAAAGTAAAAAAGATTGCCTTTGGAAACAAAGAACATACTACAGATAAGAAAATGGGAGTCTCGATTTTATTGAGCCTCTCCATAAGCAGTAATGAAGTTTGCAACATTGCTTACGCGCTCTAGCGTATACATGAGCAGAACTCCATTTCCAAAGATTCCACAATGGGCCCAATGATCCCAAAGGAAATGAAATATAATCTGCACTATGATAAAGTACGGGGAGACGTTCTACCGCCGCCACACGGCACTAATACCAGCTGCAGTGTAGTAAAATAAACGTCAAAAAGATTGCCTTTGGAAACAAAGAAAACACTACAGATAAGCCTATAGAATGATGGCATATAAAGCGTCAGTAAAATACAAATATTCTAATGCAATGTAATCTGACCCTAAATTCGCTAAAACTGTCCATTTTGAGCTATTGAAATACAAGAAAAAATGGAACGTTTTTTAAATACTATTCTACTAACATTCCACCAACCGGTGACTGATCATTTTGTAGGCATTTGCATATTTTACACAATATATGTAAGTGGCTGTCTGAGGCAAGACAATACATACATGTGAACCTAGACATGAACCTGTTATTTCAATCTCATGTTTTAATTAGGGAATGAATTACGACAGTTTAAAATCGAACTGCCTTGAAGGAAATAACCTGGCATATTAATTGCAGTATACACTAACATTAATTTAATAGGTGCTACTTATATCCGTGCGTCCAAATTATCATCACTTGCTTCATAGGTGGGGTGGCCAAGCTCAATCACAAACAAAAGTTCCTTTTTTCTGTTCTTTTTCAATGACCAAATTCTACTTTAATCTCATAAAAATATTGACGTTTCACGCATCCCCTCCAATCTCCTATTGGATGTTGTCCTTCCGAACTTTGCGTCAAAATGACAATAAATTTACACTAATTAAAGAAACTACAGACATTCTAAAAATCTGCTGTTTGATACATAAACATGGCATTATGTCATTGCCTTTTACTGAGACAGCATTCTGAAAACAATCAAGAGAAACTAAGCATCAGCATTGTTGTTCTGTATCCCTTTTTTACCGTATATTCTGGACCCTCATATGTCCTGAGTAATGCATATATGATGGATCTAATATTAATTTTATTTATTTCTGGCTTTGTATTTTAATCTACATGTATCTGCCACCTAAATAACAAGAATTAATCCTATTTGGGCATTAGTTAACCCCTTTAAAACAACGCCCATCTATGGTCTTATCAAGGACTCCTTAACTTCACTGCAATGCGTCCCTGGAACCCTCGTTTTCAAACTCTCAGAGAAAACCCTGATTATCATTTATTATCAGTTGGTAAAAGAGGTAGACAACCAAAATGTCTTGTATTTTTCTTCAGCCTGTCAGATCTAATTAACCCTTGGAACTAAGAATCTTTATTGTTATATCACTTATCTGGAATACATATAAAAGTGATTTATCTCTTAATTAAGGAGCCCTAAGAATCTCTTTTTTTCTGTATTATCTGGAGTCTATGAATCTCTATTGATTTAGCTGTCTTATCTGGAGCCATAAGAACCTGTATTGTTTTATCCCTCTTTTCTGGAGCCCTAATAGCCTCTATTGTTTTATCTCTTATCTGGAGCCAAAAGAGCCTTTATTGTTTATTTTCTCATTGGAGCCCCGTGAACCTGTTGTTCTATCTCTTATCTGGAGCCCAAAAGAAAATTGTTTGTCTTTCTTATCTGGAGCCCTAGGAATGTGAAGAAAACTGTTTTCTCTCTCTCTCTCTCTCTCTCTCTCTCTCTCTCTCTCTCTCTCTCTCTCTCTCTCTCTCTGTCTGTCTCTCTCTCTGGAGCATTTAGAACGTCTATTGTGAACTTATATTGGTTTTCTTTCTTATGAGGCGCTTTAAAAAGCTCTTTTATTCAATCTCTTTTCTGGAGCCCTAAGAATCTTTATTCTTATCATCTCTCTTACCTGGAGCTCAAAGAACCTTTGCTGTTTTATCCTTCTAATTTGGAACCCCAAGAACCACTATTTTTGTATCTCTCTTCTCGGAACCCTAAGAACTTTTCTTGTTTATTACCTCCTATCTGGAGTCCAAAAACCTCTGTTGGCTTTAGCTCTTATCTTGTGTCAGAAGAAAATTGTTTTATCTCATTATCTGGAGATCGAAGATCTGGAACCCTCAGAAAATTGTTATCTCTTAACTGGAACCAGCCCTAAGAGCCTTAATTGTTTTTATCTCTCCTATCTGGAACCCTAAGAACCTTTATTGCTTAATGTCTCTTCTCTGGAGCCCTAAGAGGCCCGCCGTGGTTCAACTATTGATTTTCATTTACTCTGGCATACAGTAGAATTAGCCAGGTGCAATTCAGAAAACTTATTAACCGTTATAAAGAACTGGCTATAGCCTGGATATTATGCGGCAGACTGCATGCCTAGTTGTCAACCCAATCATTGTTGATGGCTATGCTTCAGTCTTTAATTGCACGACGGCGGTTTGGGCCTCAGACTCAATGACGGCCTCTTCGTAAAACTTTAACCAGTGGGTTAGGGCTTGACGATATGTCTTTGGCTTGGCCCGCCGTGGTTCAACTATTGGTTTTCATTTACTCTGGCATACAGTAGAATTAGCCATGAGTACTCGTCTTTGTTTTTTATAGTGATTAATTTGATTTTTATGTTTTCGCTTTGATGCATTGACTGAGTTGGGAGCCTTTATGCGAACCGAATTTTTATATATTTCTGTATTAAGAGTAGCATCGGGACCCAGGGTGAAGTTAGCTAGCTGTAAAAGTGCTTTAAACCCCCCGGTGGTTTGCTCTACCGACCGTTCTAAGGCGGTGGTCCCGGTGTTAGTCTTACTCTTTGTTGCTTTGTGGTTTATTCTACGAGGCGATTTGTTGTATGTCTATCGTGTGTCATTTTGTTCTTGTGTTTTTCAGTCCTTTTAGTATTGCGATTACCTCGCTTGGGGAAGAGAGAGCTAATCTTAGTGCTTTTCGTACGTTTGTTCGGTTTGTGCTTGTTTAGATTTGTCGGTTTCCTCTTCCTCTTGGGGTTTTGGAAGGGCTGCGGTTTGTGATTGTGGCACTCCCTGGACTTTTCTCTTACCTTTTTTACCTTGTGTCATTTTGTTCTTGTGTTTTTCAGTCCTTTTAGCAATGCGATTACCTCGCTTGTGGAAGTGAGAGCTAACTTAGTACTTTTCGTACGTTTGTTTGATTTGTGCTTGTTTGGATTTGTCGGTTTCCTCTTTCTCTTGGTGTCTGGGAAGGGCTGGGTTTGTGATTGTTGTACTCCCTGGACTTTTCTCTTACCTTTTTTTGTTTAATCTGTCTTATCGGGAACCCTAAGAACCTATACTGTCTTATCTCTTTTATCAGAAACTTTATTGTTAAATACTCTAACTTGGAAAACCTCTTTTTTCGTAGCTCTCTTATCTGGAGCCCTACTTTATCTTTGAACCCCGTAGAACATTTATTGATTTTCATCAGCTTGAGCTCTAAGACATTTTATTGTTTAATGTCCCGGGACCCTACAAACATTTACTGTTTACTCTCTTTTACCTGGAGCCCAGAGAAGCTCTATTGTATTGGCTCTTATCTGGAGCATTGGTTGTGGTGGGGTTTAACGACACATCAACACTTGTGGGTCATTTTGTGTCGTCTCCTAGAGCAAGGGAGAAAAGGGATAGAAGAGAGTAGAGATGAAAGAGAGGGACAAGGAAGAAAGAAGAACAGGAATGAAAATGAAGAGACAGAAGAAATAAAAACATCCCCCTTTACCCTTACCTGCTACAAGGATAACAGGTCTTGCCCAACTGTAAGCCAATACCAGTTGGACGCCCCGGTAACATTAGATACACGGCACCTTCGCCATACCCGACCAAGTGACCCAGCTTATCTGGAGCACAAAGGAAATTGTTTTATCTCTCTTATCTTGAGCCCTAAGATTCTCTATTGTGTTACGGCTTATCACTCCTACCTTAGATAATCTGCCTTGGCATAGCTTGTAGATATATATATTAAAAGAGATTATTTAAGATTTTTAACATTTTGGATATGTATGTTTCCTCTTCCTCTTGGTGTCTGGGAAGGGCTGCGGTTTGTGATTGTGGCACTCCTTGGACTTTTCTCTTACCCTTTTTTTAAGATCATTGATGAACGTGTGTAATTTTACTCTAATAACCTTGATCTTCTCCCTCCTAAGCCTAAATTATCTTTTCGATATTTGAAACAAGGTATCCAGGTATTTCATAGGAAGTATGTTTTGGCTCCAGCTGATAAAAATAGGTAAGAGAGTCAGAGAAAAGTCCAGGGAGTGCCACAATCACAAACCGCAGCCCTTCCCAGACACCAGAAGGAAGAGGAAACCGACAAATCCAAACAAGCACAAATCGAACAAACATATGAAAAGCACTAAGAGTAGCTCTCTCTTCCCCAAGCGAGGTAATCGCAATGCTAAAAGGACTGAAAAACACAAGAACAAATTGATTCAAGGTAAGACATAAAACAAAATATTGTTGGTGTGTGATGACTTCATTATATCAATACTCTAATACAAGAACTTTGTAGTACCAAAACATATGAACGGATTTCTACTGACGAGAGATCTATTGTTAATACCCATTCTATCGATATTACTGCTAAGTTTGCAGTGGGTATTAAAGAAAACCAAGACAAACTTCCTACGTTATATTGGTTACTGAAACTTCATAAACGACCTTATAAAACACGTTTCATTGCAAATTCAAGTTCATGTACGACTACTATTTTGCCCAAACTGCTAACTTCATGCCGTATTGCTGTCAAAAAAAAAAATTGGATTAGATACTTTGATACCGTTTACGAAAGGAAAGGAATTAACTATTTTTGGTCAATTAAAAATTCCAATGCAATTCTCAATAAATTTAAATCCAAAAACTCTAAGGCTTTAAATTGTCTACACAGGTTTTTTTCTGCTACGTTATATAAGATAAACTTACTGATTTAATTAACCGAACGTTTATTTGCGAGAATACCAATATTTGGCTTGCAACGAAGTTGTGTTGTTTCTTTTTTTTTTTTTGTTTTTTTTTTTTTTTTGTTTTGTTTTTTTTTTCACTTCTGATGTATACAAGAATTACAATTTATGGTCTTGTCAAAAGTCTGTGATGCCCTTGTTTATCTTTTGGATAACATTTTTATTAGATTTGCAACTAAACTTTATAAACAAACTATTGGTATTCCGATGGGAACTAATTGTGCTCCTCTTGTTGCAGATTTGTTTCTTGTTTGTTATGAAATAGATTTCATGAAGTCTCTCTCACGGGAAAATCAGGCTGGCATTATTGGGGCTTTCAATTCCACTTCTATATACCTTGTTGATTTATTAAATACTGACAATTTGACCAAATGGTGGACCGCATATATCCTACTGAACTCCAGTTGAATAAAGCCAATTCTTCTGATACCGAGGCACCTATGATTGAATTTGAATCTTTTTATATCTAATGGTACAGTTTCCACGAAACCTTATGATAAACGGTACGATTTTGATTTTGATATAGTCAATTTCCCTTTTCTGGATGGCGATGTCCCACGGCGTACCTCATATGGGGTATACTTATCTCAACTTATTAGATTCGCCAGAGCTTCTTCAAATCTTAGTGACTTTAACTGGCGTAATAAAGCCCTTACTGCTAAACTTCTTAGGCAGGGCTATCGTTATTTTAACTTCATAAGGCGTTTTCGAAATTTTATCGCAGACACAGTGCCTTGGTAGAAAAATATAACATCGGTCTGAAACCACTTCAGCAACAAGGTATATCGGAACCAGAATTTTACGGTGACTTAGTGTATAGATTTAGAAAAATGTGGAAAAATCTAACTTTTCGGAGCAATTCAGAAAACTAATTAACCGTTATAAAAGAATTAGCTATAGCCTGGGTATTATGCGGCAGACTGCATGCCTAGTTATCAATCCAATTATTGTTGATGGCTAAGCTTCACTCTTTAATTGCATGATGACGGCCTCTTCGTAAAAAATTAACCAGTGGGTTTTCATTTACTCTAGCACACAATAGAATTGCCATGAGTACTCGTCTTTTTTTTATCATAGTGATTAATTTGATTTTTATATTTTCGCTTTGATGCATTGACTGAGTAGGGAGCCTTTATGCGAACCGAATCTTTATGTATTTCTGTATTAAGAGTAGCATCGGGACCCAAGGTGAAGTTGGCTGGCCGTAAAAGTGCTTTAAACCCCACGGTGGTTCATTCTACTGACCGTTCTAAGGCGGCTGTCCCGGTGCTAGTCTTACTCTTTGTTGCTTTGTGGTTTATTCTACGAGGCGATTTGTTTTAAGTCTTGCCTTGTGTTATTTTGTTCTTGTATTTTTCAGTCCTTTTAGCATTGCGATTACTTCGCTTGTGGAAGAGAGAGCTATCTTGGTGATTTTCGTGCATTTGTTCGACTTGCGCTTATTTAGTTTTGTCTGTTTCCTCTCTTCGTGTCTGGGATGGGCTGCGGTTTGTGATTGTGGCACTCCCTGGACTTTTCTATTACCTTTTTGGAAACAAAGAACACACTGTGAATTAGAAAATGGGAGTCTCGGTTTTATTGAGGTTTTATAAGCAGTAATAAAGTTTGCAACACCGCTTACACCCTGTAGCGTATACATGAGCAGAACTGCATTTTCAAATATACCACAATGGGCCCAATGATCCCAAAGGAAATGAAATATAATCTGCACTATTCCTTACAACTGCTTCAGGGAGTCGACTTGTGGGCTCAGAGGTTACAGCATTGGATACCGGGTTTCGAATCCCACGATAGGCTGGAAATTTATTCAGCTAAGATTCATTCCTTTGTTACGACTTTCATGTCGTACGATGGGAGCTCGACGTGTCATCATAAATGAAGAGGGGGTGAGGGATGGGGTGTTATGGCCTATTACTACTACCTTCGATAATCTGCCTTGGCAGATTACGCATAGCTTGTAGATATATATTTAATCTCTGACGGTTCGAATCCCTCGATAGGCGGGAAATTTATTCAGCTATGCTTCATTCCTTTGTTACGATTTTCATTTCATAAGAATTGTTTTATCTCTCTTATCTGGTGTCATGAGAATTTTACTCTTGTATGCATCTGCCTGCCATTAATTATCATAATATTCCAAGCGGTTTAAAAGGTTTTTCAAGTGGTTTTCTAGGACATGCTTCCATTGTACCTGAAGGCAGCAAATTCGAATATCATGGATGACACGATTTTAGGTGATTCAGACTGGTGGATTGACACTGAAAATTCTAGTTGCATGTCTTTTGTAAACTCTGTCAATGAAGTGGCGTTTCTGAGACATTCTTTTATAATTTCCTGAACACGGCATTTCCGTTTGAAAATTGTGATGTATGCCAGATTTCTTTGTTTGAAATAAAAGAAGCCAGTAATTAATACATTTGACTGTCAATAATAAAATTTTCGACATCTACCGAATAGCTGGATATTTCAGCAGGTTGCCAAAATTATTATAGATTATTTCTTTTTTGTTTTATGGAAAGGCTGTGGCTAGCCGTCCGGAACTGGATGCCTAGTCTAACGTCCAAAACCGGCGAATAGCCTGGCCACACTGTGTATATATATATATATATATATATATATATATATATATATATATATATATATATATATATATATATATATATATATATATATATATATATAATTTTGCGATACATATACGTATATTGACACTTTTTATTATATTATTTTAGTGTGATCGATATTCGCATTATGAAATGGATGAACACAAATCCTGATATAATTAATAATAAAAATGATCATAATTATTGCCTATTTGTTACACTTTCCGACTGCGGAGTATATATGCGAGGCGATGTATAAAAGACAAAGACATTCAATTAAAAAACTTATACTTCTTATTATTAAAGAAGTTTAATGAAGAAAACAAAAAAGGCTGATTATTGTTTCACAACCCATTAATACACAAGACGTTATTTATTTCCAAACTGAGACCGCATCACTAGGTGACAAACTTATCTATCAAATTTTCACTGTCTTTAATCTATTGTTCACGGTCGGCATAAATGTGCATTTAAAGAGAAATAAATGAATTACGACATTAATTAGCTTTCAAAGTCTTTGAGTAATCAGTAGAATGGTATTTTAATGTGGACATTGCATTACATGACATAAGATGTTTTACATGTCATTGCATTACATGACATGTTCATTTTGCAATGACTCAATGACGGTACAGTGAAATTCTGTGTTGGAGAATTATTCTCCAATATTGAAATAATAGAAAGTGAAATAAAACGGTATCAGCATGCCACGTAGTCTAATTGGGTATACATTGTTCACTCAGGCCTGTTTGTCCCAGTACTAAAGGTAATAAGGATAACACGGTACTTGTAAATATAATGCATATGGTGGTGCAGAAGAATAAGTTCTCTTTCAGAAAGATGAACATAAATTATTTCCCTATTTAGCCTAAGTATTGGAACTGCTTATCTCACTGATTTCCCTTTCACGTGCTGTAAACTAGATGTTAGACATTAAAGAATATGGTACTGACTGATTTCTCCCTATTTTGAGCTGAGGAAAATGTTTGAATGTATAGAATATATAGGGAAATCCAAACATGGGACCAAAACCACCCTGAAAGCCTGAAAATGTTAGAAAACTTCTCCCTGATAATCTGAAAATTCTCGGCTGACTGCTTATTGGCTATTGCACAGAACCCACATTCTTTTTCCTTGCAGTGCATTATAGATACCCGTTCTGTAGGGCTTAAATTCTGCTAAACTGGCTAGCATACGTAGCGATTTTTGTTGCTTGGCAACTTGCGTCGTCATAGCTGACGTTAACGTTATTCCATTGTTCCTGATTTTAGTATGTGTTTTGCCAGCTAACATAGGCAAAGGGGTGATAAAGAAATGAGTAGAACAGAAAGACCAGTGGAGGACAGACTGAGGGCTCCTGATGATTGAAAGAGACATATTTTGTCGCTTACATTCTAAATTATTTGCGTCGGATGCTCGTATTATAGGTGTTCCGCATTTTAGTACGTGTTCTGCCAAATAGTTTGTGTTCCATATGTTCTGTTTTTCCATCTGTTCTGGGTTTTAGTAAAATAAAATAGCTAAAATTGTTCCGTACGGAAATCCAAAATAGCCGCGATGGTGGCCATCTTAAAAATCTATTTTGAACTTCATCTCATGAAAGGCCAATCCACTCGAAACTTAGTAAGAAGTATCAAGAAAACTTGTAGATCAAAAACAGCTAAAATTGTTCCGATCGAGAAATCTGATGGCCGCCATAGCCGCTGTCTTGAAAATCTATTTTGAACTTCTAAACGGAAAGGCCAATTGAGACGGTAGGAAGCAATGGGGTGACTTGTAGATCAAAAATAGCTAAACTCGTTCCAGTTGGAAATCCAAGATGGCTGCCACGACTGCCATCTTGAAAATTTATTTTGAGCTTCTTTTCCTAAACCGAAATGCTGACTCGAAACTTGGTAGGCAGCATCAGGGTAACTTGTAGATCGAAAAAAAAAAAAAAAAAAAAAAAAAAAAGGTAAAATGGTTCGGATTGAAAATCTTGTTTGGGAGGTTAACCCAGTGACTCAGTTGGACACGACCGGATTTTGTTCCGATCCATCGACAAATATGACCGCCCTCAGCCATCTTGGATCTTTCCCGTTATCGCATCTCCTCCGTAAGCAGTGGAAGAATTTCGTCGAAACTTTGCATATGTATTTCTCCCAAACCCCGCATCCCCACCCCTCCCGATGTGTCACAACAATTCTGGTCCATTGAAAACTTCCCTTCTACTTAACACTGAAACTATCTTGTTATCGCATCTTTTCCAGATTTTATTTTTCAAAACGTGTCTGAGATGTTCTCTAATGGGTCTACATTGTGGCTGTGCCTGCTCGAATTCGGTTCAGGTCCGTCAACAAATATGGCCGCCGTCGGCCATCTTGCATTTTTCCCATTATCGTATCTCCTCCGTAAACAGGAGAAGAATTTTGTTGGAACTTCGCTTATGGATTCATCTAAACCCCTTGATGAGTCTCCCCAAAAATGATTCCAGTCTGTCAATACGAGCTTAACTATACCTAATTTAGTGCCACAGTTATTTAAACTTCATTAGTGTGGCTAAACCCCAAAAGTTTGGAAAAGAAACGTATGATGCTCATGTCCTTGACAAGCATGCAAGACATAAAGAAAGTAAAATAAGCCTAAAAATGGATCCCGAACCCGCTAAGATACATGTCATTTTGACAAGTCAGTCTTAGTTTTAGTAAATTTTGAATTTGTACTATAATAAAGATTTAGGTATAAAAATAGGCCGCCAAACGGTCATCGTAGAAATTGCGACTTCCCCTTTACTTAACATGTATCAATATCACACCCTACCCAACCACTCCTCAACCCTACCCCCTACTCCTATCCAAATTCTTATCCTACCCTTCATTTATGTCCTGGCCTATTCTAGCTTGATAGGGTAGGTAGGGGTAACAGAAGGGAGGATAGGAGCATAGCATCGCACGGAAGAGGAAGTCAACCCAAAATATAGCTATATTTAGTATTAAATGATCCTCTTTTCACTTGCCTCAATTTTTTAATAAAAAATACAGTAGAGCGACTATTTCCTAGGAAACTCTGGTTTAATTGATGTAAGCATAATATACACCTTATTGATGTAGGTGTTGTGCACTTTGCACAGATTTTGTCTTGTCCGAGACTTTGCAAACCTGATGGAAAAATGCATAAAATGCTTAAGCTCGTTTCATAGGTAACATCTATTAAAATATGACTTCTACAAGACCAACCTTACAAAATGGCCTCTGCTTCTTTGAAGTGCATGTATGCTAATTATACTGGTATAGAGAAATCAGTGAAGCTGGGACAATACCCTAAAAGTAGGTAGATTGCCATTACTACCGTCAGAGGCTTTGTTACAGTACTAAGAATTAATTACATTAATTCGCTATATGATCAATTATGACACTTTTGGAGTTACGTTAATATGCAAAATATGGTCTTTATGCCATGAACTTTGGGAAGAAATGCCGAAATACGCTCAATAACATAAAATTATGCATTGCAAGTGGCCGATAAAATAATTAACAGAACAAATGATGAAAAAAATCACACACACAAAAAAACAACAACAAAAAACAACTATAAAATGTATCAAAATATTTATTACATTTAAAAAAAGTCGTGGAAAAAAATTATATCCTTCTACACCACGGTTTCCACTATATACTGTAGAGGAACATGGGGGTCAGATTACAAAAAATTGTTAAAGTAATGTTTAGATCAATGCGTAGGTTAGAACGCCTATATATAGTATGAAGATGAAAGAAATTATTTATTTTAAAAAATATGACATACCGACTCGACATGATCCTGAGATCCCTTGACAAAATCAACTCTTTTAATGTTGAGTTTCATTTTCTGCCGTACACCATTACTATCGTGAATAATTTCTCCAAATACACCACTGTAAACCACCTGAAAAAGTGTTTTGTACACAAGAAAGTATATAAGCAAGGTATCTTTGAGACAAGTCAATTAATTTTACATAAATATAACGTATACTATTTGCATTACAATATTCTAACAAATAGTTTGAAATATATATAAAGACCCAATTATTACTCAACGTAGATACGTTCCTGCATAGCGTCAGACTTCAGTCAACATAGTCACTATGTAAAAATAGAAGGTATTATTGGCAAAAATGTTTAACGAAAAACAAAGAAAAAAAAATTGAAGGAAGAAATATTGGCAAGTTAGGAGTGACGTTGACAGTTGTGTCATTTTCTGCTGTAAAAAAAACGATATAATACAGCTCTTTTGAAACAAAAGAGCTGTATCGATTTATTTAAAGCAGACAACAGAAAACCCAGCAATAAAAATGAAAACATATCATGGCATAAAACTAAAAAAAAAGTTACTGTTACTAGGCAGCCAGACAAATTGAATATTCACAAGAAGCTCGTTTTCGAATAATTTAAAAGTAGAGCATCGCTCATAGTGGTGCTAGGAGGAGTAACATTAATTTTCAAAAATGTCCTTGATATTTTTGCTTACTTTGCTTTCATAGATCTATTTTTCTCAGATTATATTTGTTATCGACGCCAAAAAAGGTAAGAATCCAGGGAGTACAACAATCACAAGCCGCAGCCCATCCCAGACACGAAGAGGAAGAGAAAACAGACAAAAACAAACAGGCGCAAATCAAACAAACGCACGAAAAGCACCAAAATTGGCTCTCTCTTCCCCAAGCAAGGTAATCGCAATGCTAAAAGGACAGAAAAACACAAGAACAAAATAACACAAGGCAAGCATACAGTAGAATTAGCCATGAGTACTTGTCTTTGTTTATTATAGTGATTAATTTGATTTTTATGTTTTCGCTTTGATGCATTGGCTGAGTTGGGAGCCTTTATGCGAACCGAATTTTTATGTATTTATGTATTAAGAATAGCATCGGGACCCAGGGTGAAGTTAGCTAGCTGTAAAAGTGCTTTAAATCTACCGACCGTTCTAAGGCGGTGGTCCCGGTGTTAGTCTTACTCCTTGTTGCTTTGTGGTTTATTCTACGAGGCGATTTGTTGTATGTCTTTCCGTGTGTCATTTTGTTCTCTTGTGTTTTTCAGTCCTTTTAATATTGCGATTACCTCGCTTGGGGAAGAGAGAGCTAATCTTAGTGCTTTTCGTACGTTTGTTCGGTTTGTGCTTGTTTAGATTTGTCGGTTTTCTCTCCCTCTTGGTGTCTGGGAAGGGCTGCGGTTTGTGATTGTGGCACTCCCTTGACTTTTCTCTTACCTTTCTTTTAAAAACAAATCGCCTCGTAGAATAAACCAAAAAGCAACAAAGAGTAAGACCAACACCGGGACCACCGCCTTAGAACGGTCAGTAGAATAAACCACCGTGGGGTTTAAAGCACTTTTACAGCCGACTAAGTTCACCGTATAAAACCATCGTTTCCTGTACTTTTGCAGTTTTTCATCTTCTTAAATGCAAGAAGTAATTCTAAATATGTAACTTTACCTTCAAGTTTCATAGACTCGTTGTCTGTTTTTGTTTTTGTTTTGTTTTTTTTATTTTCACCTATTTATTATATAAACACTGTTATAACTTTTCTGGTGATTCAATATACTTGGAATATCTTTGAATTCTTCCCAATGTTCATTTGTTAACTTAGATGTAACTTTACTGGTAAACTTTCTGCTTTCTTAATTTAAAAAATACTGAGTAGTTTTGCCTGGGGCTCGAACCCACGCTATGCAAACTCTGACCAATGCGACGACGGAAAAAGACGATAGTCGCTGCCATAATTTGAGAGAGTAAAATATAATCCATGTAACGCAAATAAATAAAAAAGACTGAGTTGTTTTTTTTTTACACCTTCATACCCACATCTCGATCTTGATAAAAAAAAAAGTAAGAGAAAAGTCCAGGGAGTGCCACAATCACAAACCGCAGCCCTTCCCAGACACCAAGGAAACAGACAAAACCACAAATCGAACAAACGTACAAAAAGCACTAAGATTAGCTCTCTCTTTCACAAGCGAGGTAATCGCAATGCTAAAAGGACTGAAAAACACAAGAACAAATGAGCACAAGGTAAGACATAAAACAAATCGCCTCGCGGAATAAACCACAAAGCAACAAAGAGTAAGACTAACACCGGGACCACCGCCTTAGAACAGTCAGTAAACCAAACCACTGGGAGTTTAAAGCACTTTTACAGCTAGCCAACTTCACCTTGGGTCCCGATGCAAATCTTATTACAGTAGTACATAAAAATTTGATTCGCACAAAGGCTCCATACTCAGTCAATGCATCAAAACAAAAAAAAAAAAAAAAAAAAAAAAAAAAAAAAAAATTAATCACAAAAATAAACAAAGACAAGTACTCATGGGTAATTCTATTGTATGCCAGAGTAAATGAAAACTAAAAGCTGAAAACACCCTCCATGTTTTCTGCCCTATTGATACATTCTATTTCTTTTTTTTTTTTTTTTTTTCATCTAAAACATTCATATAAGAGTTTAAAAACTCTTATTCATTCTTTCTTCAGGACGTTTGATTTTCTCTTCTTATTTAACTTCTTGCATGCTTTCCTTCTTTTTCCTAGCACTGTTTTGATTGTTTCTCCCGACTCATAATAAACAATGTCTCTAAAAACAATTGATCATTTTTGTAAATTTAATATTTCTTTCAGATAGATTATTATTACTATTATCAACATTATCACTTTCATATGTGCTTATTGTATCAATTGAGTTACTGAATTACAATTTTTACAAATTGTACATAGTCTTTATATTATAATAATGAATTGTGAATTTCCAGTATCTCCTTCGTTCTCTTGCAGTTTAATTTTTAGAGTAATGCTGAGTGATCAGTCCGATATGTTGGCACTATATTGCTGTCACTGACCACTGCAAACATGTCCTCACATACAACAGACAAGCCTAACCTAGCTTGCTTTTGATCTGGGAGTAATTTTCTCCATGTAAATTTCTGTTTCGAATCATTTTTAAAACCCTCCAAATATCTTCCCACAATTCCCTCCATTGTCTTCCCACAATTTAAAGTCCCTGAATTCAGAGTTTAAGTCCAGAATGAATAAAACATTATAGTAATCCAGTATAGAATATTTTCCGATGAAAGTATACAAAGATTCCCATATGGTAATCTTTTTCTTCTTATATAATATCAAAGAACATTCTAAAAAAAGAATTTACAAGAGGCATCACTCATTTTCCAGTTTTAGTCAAGAATAATTCAAATGTTCTATGACATGCCAAAAATAGCTTAATCTAGAATATTCCTTCTGGAAAGTTCTAAAAAGAACATCAACAACTTGTTATTATAAACATATTTTTCCAGAAAGTTCTATTTATATATAGAAACTTGCAGTAAACATGAAAATAATGGTTCTTAAAATAATCAAACACCCTATAAATAACATTTCCCCTCTTCAAGGAAAAGAAAGATGCATGTAAGAAAGCTTTCTCTCACTATAAAATGATCATAAAATAGAATACTGATTAAGGCAGATATTTTCTTATATACAGCAAGTTACAGGAAACCACTGATCAAGACATCATGCTCTAGACAAGGCATCAGGAATAATATTATCTTTTCCTCTGACACGCCTGATGTGAAGATTATATTCCTGCAACAACAGGCTCCATCTGAGTAACCTCTGATTCTTGTTTTACATCTTATAGATGAAAGTCAGTGGATTGTGACCGCTAAAAACAACAATAGGAGAGAGGATGAAGAAGTTAGATAAACTTCAAAATGTTGAAGAGCAAGAATGAGAGTCAAACATTCTTTCTCTACTGTAGAATAATTCTTTTGATGTTTGTTAAACATTTTGCAAAAGTAACAAACTGGACGATCTACACCATGTCATCCTCTTGCAGCAATTCACCACCTGCACCCACATTACTCGCATCTACGGCTAGCTTAATTTTTTTATTAAAATTTGGTGCCAAGAGAACTGGCTCACTTCTCAGTATGGCTTTCAGTTTATCAAAGGCATTCTGACAATCGCTGGTCCACTTAGACTGCATTCTTTTATTAAGTAAATTAGTCAGTGGCTCAGCAATGACAGAAAAAATATTACAGAATTTTCTGTAATAACCGGCCCTACCAAGAAACCTCATCAGTTGTCTTTTGAATGTTGGCACAGGAAAATCTGAAATAGCTTCAACTTTAGCTTCTATAGGTTTGACCTGACCTTGACCCACAACATGTCCTAGAAATGTTAAAGTTGCATGACAGAATTCACTTTTAGCAGTTTTGCTTCATTTAGTTTGTCAAAAAATGCGTTGATAGTCCCCAGATGGTGATTCTACTCCTCATTGTAAATGATGGCATCATCGATGTAAAAAAAAAAAAAAAAAAAAAAAAAAAAAAGGTAAGAGAAAAGTCCAGGGAGTGCCACCATCACAAACCGCAGCCCTTCCCAGACACAAGAGGAAGAGGAAACCAACAAATCCAAACAAGCACAAATCGAACAAACATACAAAAAGCACTAAGATTAGCTTAGTAAACCTCGCAATGCTCGATTCCAGCTATTATGGTGTTGATTAAGCGTTGAAATGTTGCTGGTGAGTTTTTCATTCAAAATTATTGACCTTTCTGTAATCGGTGCACATCCGATATGTTCCATCAGGTTTTGGTACAATAATGCAATGTGAACTCCATTCACTTTGGCTTGGTTCAATGAAATCATTGTCCAGCAAATACTGAATTTCCTCCTTAAGATTTTTTTTTCGGGTGGGGATGGGGGCGGGGTGATGGGGGGTTCATTCTATATGGATGTGTTTTACATCATGATAAATTTTGTCAGTCCTTGTAGGAAAGTCCGGAAATAAGTGTTCATATTCATGAATTTACTGTTTCAGTTCCTTTCTTCGGACTTGATTTAGGTGTGAAAGTTTCTGGTCGACATCCTTTAGAATGTCAGAATTCTGGAGTTTTGATGAAGCGGGATCAGATTTGATCAAGTTCATGTCTTCAGTCCATTTCACTTTGTTCCTGAGGTACTAACAACAATAATTGGTGTTACAGAAGAGCTATCCCTATCTATGTATTGTTTAAGAATATTAACATGACATAACTGTATAACTGTTTTTGTTTAAGTCTCCCAGGAGTGTAAGTAATGTAATTTACATCACTAATCTTTTTATCTATAGTGTAAGGGCCGTAATATCTGGCTTGCAATGGTTTGCCAGGAATAGGCAAAAGAGCAAGCACCCTGTCTCCAGGCATGCATTTTCTTTATTTTGCATTTTCATCATACCAAAGTTTCATTTTTCCTTTGTGCTGACTTAAGATTGGTCCGAGCAGACTCACAAGCTTTGGCAGTCTTTAAAATTTGATACATACTGAAGGAAATTCAAATAACTGTCATCATTTGAGAGACATTTCTCCTTCAAAAGTTTCAGTGTGGCCAAATACCAGCTCAAATGGGCTGAAACCAAGAGATTCCTGAACAGATTCTCTAACAGCGAAAACCAGCAAATGAATGCCTTCATCCCAATTGTTTTTAGTGTCAAAGCAGTATGATCTGATCATATCTTTCAGTGTTTGATGAAATCTTTCCAGGGCACTTTGACTTTCAGGATGGTAAGGTGACGATTTTTCCGAGTAATGCCCAACTCATGCATGACCTGTTGAAAAATTCCAGACATGAAGTTTGAGCCCTGATCCGACTGGACAGACTTTGGGAGGCCTACAAATATGAAACATTTTACAAGAGAACAGTTCTTAGTATTAATATTCCTAAGTGGAATGGCTTCTAGAAAACGTGTAGGAGCACACATTATTGTGAGAAGATACTTATGGCCTGACTTTGTTTTGGGCAAGGGACCAACACAGTCAAGTATTATCCTGCTAAAAGGTTCATCAAAAGCAGGTTTTTGCTGTAAAGGAGCTTTTAGTATTGTCTGGTTGGGGTTTCTCATTGACACGTATGCCAAGATTTACAAAACTGAGAAACGTCAGATTTTAAGCCTGGCCAGTAAAACAGTACAAATGGTTAAGAATTTTGTGATAGGTTTTGTTTACACCTAAATGACCTGACATGGGAATCCCATGGGCCAAGTTTAAAATTTCAGGGCGATAAACCCTTGGAACCACTATTTGGTTAACAGTCCACTCGTCTTCTGCCATTTTCTCATTAAAATTCCATTTTTTTTTTAAATAGAAACAGACTAGAGATTGATTTATTTCTTTCTCGTCAAAAGCCCTTTCAAGCAAAGGCAAAATTTCAGGATCATTATGCTGTTCCTTGTAAAGCTGTTACCTTGACACCAAGTCATGACCTTAACCTTGGTCATTTGATATCGAAGAGTAATGACTGAACTCTGACTTGTCATTTAAGTCTGTCTGCTTGCCAGACAGGCTGGATGAAAGAAAATTTGTAATGTCACGTTCAAAAGACTGACCCAAAAAGGCATCAGTTCAATCTATGTCCCCATCATTCTGTTTTGCTTTCTTTGACATGGCCCTTGTAACGGCACAAGATGGGTAAAGATCAGCGATTTCCTGTTCAATGGAATCAGGTGGCTGATCAATACAAAAGTGGCTTTACCACAACCTAATCTCCTGCTAAGTCATTGCCTAACAGTAAGTGAACACCTTTAAAAGGTACAGAAGGTCGAATACCAACAGCCACTAAGTTACTAGTTTGAGCAGTGGCTGTGTAAGATTTTGCACCGTTCGGATAATCGAACACCAGTTACCAAGGCTGAGGATAAATAAATGTTATGAAGAGGAACATTAACAAATCCACACTCTACACCCTGAATAAGGGCACTTGTCCCAGAAGAAGTCTTCTAAAAAAAAAGGCAGAGTATCTGCTAAAATAAGGGATTGAGAAACCCCGGTATCTCGTAAGATTTAATTGGGGTAGACAGGGCATATTCACTATTTAGTGACACAAAACTATCTGATAAGAATGGTTCATAAATTTCCATAACAGATTCAGTCTCAGACCTTTTGGTCTGGGTAGGAGCTTCCTTCTTAACACATGACTGTGGTTTTGACCGTGAAGACATAAGGTCTTTTCAAATGTAAGCACTCGGAAATAATATGACCTGTTGTTACGTCCCTGTTTTATCTTGAATAATATATGTACATAGTATAAAAAGACGTTTGTTTTGATTTTTATTAACCAGGTTAGATTATTTGCATTTGTAACTGGAGTGCTGATTATGATGACTGTTTGACTTTTTCAGCTTTCAAGTTACGGTATTACGGTAATCACGAGATATGTATGCTGAGGGCATATTTGATTATTTACGTCTATATATTTGAACGGTTATCAGAACATTGTATATTCCGAGTGAATCTAGGTTCGGTGATCAATATCTTCACTATTCTGGGATTGATTTTTGTCTCAAGGCTATCTTGTGAATGGAGAGACAATATTCTTTCGTAATTTTGCAGTCTTGTAGCGTTCCGAGAGAAAACTGTTTTTTGCTTTATAGTTTGAGCAGTGGCTGTGTAAGATTTTGCACCGTTCGGATAATCGAACAGGTTATTTTAAATCTTGACTGTCACGGTTTTTGATCTTGAAAATCACGGGTTTCTTGTGGACACGTATTTCAAAACGTGCCACATTACTATAAAGGTCTTCCGGTTTAGTAGAGATGTACACACTACAATATTTTCATTTGAAGACATTATGTTGTGCTGTATTTCGGGGATCTGACCATGGTAAGTCAATAATTTATTTAATTTTATTCTTGCAATACTCTTGCTCGTCTTTACCGCAGCTAGGATTCGAGTAGGTAAATTTATTGCTTTTAAACATCTACTACCTTGCGATTCATATATCGTTCGAACTTACTAGCCCCGGCATGATATGTAGATCTTAATCAGATGGTGAAACATATTCACTTCCGTAGACCATGATCAGGTGTGCAAGCCGTGTATGTAGACCCTGATCAAGTGTGCAGACCGCAACCATATATGTAGACCCTGATCAGATATGTACACTTTGGTTATATGTGTAGACCCTGATCAGACGAATAAGCCGTATCGGATGTGTAGACCCTAACCAGATATGGAAATTAAATTTGGTCGATTCTATAGATCCTGGTTGGTTAGGTGAGTCTGATCGGTTCTGTAGACCCTGATCAGAATGCAAACGTTAATATTCTTACATGAGTAGAGAGATAAATGGATCAGAGCAATGGTAGCATATTCTAACATAACATATTCTGATCTGACATGTACACAGTTTTAAATGGTCATGATTACCAGACATGTACACAATTTTAAATGGTCATGATTACCCGGCATATACGCATGAATGTACGACACAGTTAGGCGTTATGTTAACTGCACATACATTCAGTACACAGTACTACAATTGTATTTGTATGTATTTGTACTACTTACACAATTGTATTTGTATGCATTTGTAATACTTTACACAAATGACACGTGTGATAATTACCTTAGACACCAATACAGAGGTTCTTTTCATTTGATTATAAGCAAGTCTGTTCCCTCGAGTGTTATAATGTGAAATGGCTCAAGCAGCAAGGAGTCATGTTTGAGGCCATGACAATGGCATGTTAATATTGTACCCAATGATTACATGGGGACGATGTGTGATCGAGTAATCGTTGTGGTGTAATGGCAGTTATAATTTATTGTAGCCTTTAGCGTTCTAAAGGATTCTTACAGTGGAAGACGCATGGGTTCTTCCTGTAAGAATGTGTAATCGTCGAGATGCCATTCCTCCGATTAATGTAGAATTTGGTGTGTTAGTCAGATATGTTCTGACTGTGTGTCTGCCTGTGTTGGATATATGTGCAATATTATATGTCATTAACAGCGTCCCTGTAGTTTTAGGATCTGATTTTGCTATATAATAATCAATTGCAACGGACTTGTTGAATTACAACATTTGGCGTACACACTCTGTATACCTAGTGGAAATTAATAAGGCAATATCTTGTAATGTTTGATATCGAGATTTCTAGGACATGATACTTATATTCAGGTCCCATATACATATCTGTATACGTCGCTGTGTATGTAACCATGATTTGATGTATACGTCGCTGTGTATGCAACTTTGATTTGAAGAAGTTTATACTTGAAGTTGAATCCAGTCATGTACAAAATGGTAGCCGATGAATAACATGATGTCAACATACTCTCTTGCACAGAGATTTGCTAACTCATTTTTTCGTAGACTCTGTTTTATCTTCCACCATTTCATTGATAATTGCTTACCCCGCAGCTACTTATAATCAGAGGAGTCCCCTTCAGCTGAAGAGCCAATCAGAGCACCTGTTACAACCAAACCACTTAGCAACCATGTGATACAAACACAAGTTATTTAGGTTACTAGAGCAACAGATCAGGTAGGTATTTGGTGATACTTTAGGGATAATTTTCGTAAGTTCTCTATAAAAACATATGTTGTAGGTATTCATTAGAGGCAATTCTAATGAATGGCGAAATAGATAGTCTTAACGCGAAACAGATAGAATTATCAAAAGAAAAATCGCTTTATCTGTTTCTCTGATACCGTGTTACTATAATGTTCTTACATTAACCCTAGTCCTGTTGATCCTGGATATGTCTTGACTTTGCAAACAGAGTAGATCCAGATCCTTTGGCTTCTTCAGAATCTGAAAAGGCTAGTTATTGTTTTATTTCGCAGAACAAACTGCAGACAGATTGTAAATATCAGATTTCAAGATACACACACACAAAAAAAGCCCCCGGTTAAATTTGACAACAGCGTTTGTTCGGGAGAAAATTAGCCAATACCTAGTCGTGTTACGAAACGTTCGGCTGAGAGCGATACAAAGTGACTATTGGTGAAATACTGAAATATAAAGGTCATTTACAGAGTTCAAATATCGTAACGAATGGGGTGAAAATTCAGCGCGTAATTGAAACGAAGTGGAAATTGTATGCGCTGATATTTGAGCGTAATATCAACAGTACCAGTAATACATACCAGAGAATCAAAGTTACGTTTGAAATTCTTCTTTTCAATTTTATCAGCATATTGTAAATTACAAAGATGACAACTACCCAGGAACAACTTGGATATTCAATCTCTAAACTTTTGAAAATTACTTTATAGTTTTTTTTGTTTTGTTTTTTTCGTTAATTATTTAAATACATATTTGTTTTTATTTATAAAGTGTTATGTTTATCTTCTGATTGCTTGTGATCGCGTCTAATCCATTGTCATCGGCCCAACTCTCGTCCGTTTACGTGACAATGGTATCAGAAGTGGGATTACGGTGACTTTGGACACGTTATTCTTGCAAACAGAGGATTAGATGTATTGTGCTTTTTAGATAAATACATTTTGTTGTGTATGTTTTATATGTAGTTATGTGAAATTAGTCACTCTGTCAAATCATGTATATTTCAGAAGGTAATGACAGGCGGGATCATGGTCAGTTGTGTGTAGTGTGTCCCATAGTGAGACCAACGCACAATAAGGTACAGCACAACAAGATTAAGAAGGGATAAGGTCAGAAAAGCTTTTCTTGTTTATTTTTTTGTGGTCAATTTCTACCAAATGACTGCGAATGCCCTGTGTATTTTATTGCGGAAAAAGCTAACGCGTAGGATTGTGCATATTTCTATTGATAACTCGGAGAGGTGAGATATTAACCTAGAGTAATTTTGTGTGTTTATTATGATAAGAGGGGGATGCTTAGGGTACGAAGGCGATGCACTTAGAGCTTTTGTTAAGGATCAGCAAGATAGGTTACGCGAAGAGAGAAAGGCGCAACGTGAGGCGCAAGCACGCGAGCGCGAACTCGCGGAGACTAGGGAAGCACGCGAGCGCGAACTCGCGGAGGCTAAGGAAGCACGTGAGCGTGAATTATCAGAAGCGACATCAGCGCGCGTGAATTAAAGGAGCGCAAACTCGCGGAGGCTAAGGCAGCCCATGAACGCGAGATACAAAAATGCAATTAAACAAGACAGTGTTTCTTTTGAAACATATATTTGAAATGGAAAGGTTAACAGCAGAGCAAGTTGTAAAGCCTGCAGTGCAGCATAAGGAAGATAAATCTTATGTCACTGCTAAGACACCAAAAATACCAGCATTTGATGAAGGTAAAGATGAAATGGATTCTTATTTGCTTAGGTTTGAAAGGTATGCTAGAGCTCAGAAATGGAAGAAAGAGGATTGGGCTACTAGTTTGAACGAACTTCTCAAAGGTAAGGCACTTGATGTATATGCGTCAGTGCTGTAGAAGAGGCATTGAACTATGATATGTTGAAGGCGGCTTTACTCAAAAGGTATGAGTTAACTGAAGAAGGATTTAAGAGAAGGTATAAGAAGTGTAGACCAGATTCGGGCGAAACTTTTCAGCATTTCACCAGCCGTATGAAAAGTTACTTTACAAGGAGGATAGATATGTCCGGTATAAATAAGACTTATGATGGATTAGCAGAATTAAAACTTAGAGATCAGCTTGCATTTATTTGAAATAGAGACCTTGAACTTTTCCTTAGAGAAAGGGAACCCAAGTCACTTGAACAGGCTAGTAAATTAGCAGATCAGTACAAAGAAGCCAGGTATACTGATATTCTCAATTTGACATTTAAGATCAATAAAAGGTCAAGATCTAGGTCAAGGTCAAGGTCACCTTTATTACAGCTTCCTGAAGCTAAGGTATCATTAAAAAAAAAGGTAAGAGAAAAGTCCAGGGAGTCCTACAATCACAAACCGCAGCCCTTCCCAGACCCCAAGAGGAAGAGAAAACCGACAAATCTATACAAGCACAAACCGAACAAACGTACGAAAAGCACTAAGATTAGCTCTCTCTTCCCCATGCGAGGTAATCGCAATACTAAAAGGACTGAAAAACACAAGAACAAAATGACACACGGAAAGACATACAACAAATCGCCTCGTAGAATAAACCACAAAGCAACAAAGAGTCAGACTAACACCGGGACCACCGCCTTAGAACGGTCGGTAGAGCAAACCACCGGGGGGTTTAAAGCACTTTTACAGCTAGCTAACTTCACCCTGGGTCCCGATGCTACTCTTGATATAGAAATACATAAAAATTCGGTTCGCATAAAGGCTCCCAACTCAGTCAATGCATCAAAGCGAAAACATAAAAATCAAATTAATCACTATAAAAAACAAAGACGAGTACTCATGGCTAATTCTACTGTATGCCAGAGTAAATGAAAACCAATAGTTGAACCACGACGGGCCAAGCCAAAGACATATCGTCAAGCCCCAACCCACTGGTTAAAGATTTACGAAGAGGCCGTCATTGGGTCTTAGGCCCGAACCGCCGTCGTGCAATTAAAGAGTGAAGCATAGCTATCAACAATGATTGGGTTGACAACTAGGCATGCAGTCTGCCGCATAATATCCAGACTATAGCCAATTCTTTTATAACGGTTAATAAGTTTTCTGAATTGCTCCGAAAAGTTAGATTTACCTACAATTTTTCTAAATCTGTACACTAAGACACCGTAAAATCGGGTTCCGATATACCTAGTTGCAGAAGTGTTTTCAGACTGACGCTATATTTTTCTAACAAGGCACTGTGTCTGCGATAAAATTTCGAGAACGCCTTACGAAGTTTAAAATAACGATAGCCCTGCTTAAGAAGTTTGGCAGTAAAGGCTTTATTACGGTAGTTAAAGTCATTAAGATTTGAAGAAGCTCTGGTGAATCTAATAAACTGAGATATGTATACCCCATATGAGGTACGCCGGGGGACATCCTCATCCAGAAAAGGGAAATTGACTATATCAAAATCAAAATCGTCCCGTTTGTCATAAATTTTGGTGGAAACTGTATCATTAGATATACATAGATTCAAATCCAAAAAAGGTGCCTCGGTATCGGAAAAATTAGCTCTATTTATTTGGAGTTCTGTAGGGTATATCCTGTCCACCATTTGGTCAAAGTAAATATTGTAAATCCTTATTCTAAGGGAGATGGAGAAGCCTTTGGTTGACGTTATTATAGGTAATATTCCAGGGGCGAGGGACGCTCATGACCCGAATATTAGTTGGGTGCCACCTTTAGCAGTACAAACCAGGTCCCAAGCCAAACAAACTGGTAAACCAAAACATCACTATTATCGATAGGGATATTTCACCTCAATAAATTAAGGAAGCCCAAGTTAATGATCCTACTCTGGCAAGAATTCGAAAAGCTTGCGAAAAATCAGAAGTTAAAGGAAATGCTAAGTTTTTTTCGTAAGAATGACTTGATATATAGACAGTTCAGTTAACCTAATGTTGGATTTGGTAAGATTTTTATACAGCTTGTAGTTCCACAGAATTATCGCAAGATGGTAATGAAATTAGCCCAAGAGTCAATCCTGTCTAGACATCTTGCAGTGAAGCGAACTATTCAAAAGGTACTATCAGAATTCTTTTGGCCAGCTTTTGGAGATAGCAAGTGATATAAAGAGGTTTTGTCAATCTTGTGACATATGTCAGCGTACGATAGCCAAAGGTAGGAATATAAGAGTGCCCTTAGGCAGTATATATAGACAGTTCAGTTAACCTAATGTTGGATTTGGTAAGATTTTTATACAGCTTGTAGTTCCACAGAATTATCGCAAGATGGTAATGAAATTAGCCCAAGAGTCAATCCTGTCTAGACATCTTGCAGTGAAGCGAACTATTCAAAAGGTACTATCAGAATTCTTTTGGCCAGCTTTTGGAGATAGCAAGTGATATAAAGAGGTTTTGTCAATCTTGTGACATATGTCAGCGTACGATAGCCAAAGGTAGGAATATAAGAGTGCCCTTAGGCAGTATGCCAGTTCCCATTTCAGAGAGTAGCAATTGACTTTGTTGGTCCACTTGAACTCCGTACTGAGAATAGGAATAAGTATATCTTTACGCTAGTTGATTACGCAACTAGATATGCAGAAGCAGAAGCTCTGTCTTCAATTGAGACCGAAGCAATTGCAGAAGCTTTAGTGAGTAGAGTCGGGATATCGAAAGAGATATTAACTAACACGGGAAGTCATTTCACGTCAGCATTGATGAAAGAGGTAAGTAGACTTTTATCATTCAAACAGCTAGTTACGTCCCCTTATCATCCTATTTGTAATGGCTTAGTAGAGCGGTTTAACGGTACATTAAAGAAAATGTTGACCAGAATGTGCGCAGAACGTCCGAAAGACTGGGACAAGTATATAGATCCATTATTAGTTGCATGCAGAGAAGTTCCACAGGAAAGTCTGGGGTTTTCTCCGTTTGAATTAATATATGGATGGCCTGTGCGTGGACGTATGCAAGTATTGAGAGAATTATGGACGAAGGATATCGAGGATCCTCAGGCACGTACTACTTACCAGTATCTTTTAGGTCTGAGGGAAAGATTTGAGTCAACAAAACCTGCAGAATATGTCAAAGAAGTATAAAAAGTACTACAACCGGAAGTCGAGGCGCCGACACTTAAAGGCAGGGTGCAGAGTTCTCGTACTTCTCCCGATTAAGACAAATACGTTGTTGATGAGTTGGAAAGGCCCGTATGAAGAAGTGGAGAATTTAAGTGTATTAGATTATAGAATTAAAATGGGTAAGAAAGTAAAAACTTTCCACATCAATATGCTTAGGTAATACATTGAGAGAGAAGATGATCAACAGACTACAGGTGTTCAGGTATGTTCTGTTGCAGTATTAGACTGTACTTCGGAGGATACCGGAGATAATATAGAAGGATTAGTGGAATCATCATCAATTTGTGACAATGAGTCAGTCGAAATGTTAAACATTAACCCAGACTTAAGAAAAGAGCAACAAAGTCAGGTAAGGCAAGTTGTAACAAATTTTGCCAGTAAATTTACAGGAATACCCGGCTGTACCACTTTATTGGAACACGACATTAAGTTGACAACAGATATGCCGGTAAGAGTTAAGCAATATCCACCCACTACCTTTCAATATGATGTAAGCAGCAAAGAATGAGGTAAGAGATATGATCAATTAAGACATTGAAGAACCATCAGAAAGTCCTTACTGTTCCCATGCTCTTATAGTTAAAAAGAAAGACAATGCAAACAGATTTTGCATTGATTTCGATACGCTTAACAAGGTTTCGGTTTTTGAAGCCGAACCAATGCCAAACATGGAGGAAATATTTACGAAAACAGCAGGTCATAAGTACATATCAAAGCTTGACCTTACCAAGGGTTATTGGAAAATACCGTTAACCAAGAATGCTAAGCAATACACAGCGTTTCAAACACCATTAGGACTATTACAATTTAAAGTTAACCTTTCGGTTTAGTAACAGCTCAAGCTTTCTGTAGCAAACTGATGAGGAAACTGCTGAAAGATATGTCAAATATAGACAATTTTGTTGATGATATCATCATATTCACATCTACTTGGGAACATCATATGCAAGCATTTGAAGAATTATTGAAGCGGCTAAGAGATTCCAATTTGACTGTGAAACCAAGTAAGTGTTTCATTGGTTTTCAAAATCTAGAATGTCTTGGTCATTTGGTAGGTGGTACTCTTATTAGGCCTTGCCCTGATAAAATTTTAGCAATAGAGAAAGCAGAAAGACCTGTTACCAAGAAGTACGTTCATTCTTGGGACTTGTAGGATTTTATAGATCTTTTATTCCAAATTTTTCTCACATTGCCGCACCTTTGACAGAACTAACAAAGAAAGGTGAGTCCAATAAAGTACATTGGGATGAACCACAACAGAAGGCATTTAATTCGTTGAAGAAGGCCTTGACAGTCCAGCCTATTCTTAAAATGGCCGATTTATCAAAACAATTTACTTTACAAGTACATGCCTCAAATAGGAGATTAGGAGCTGTCCGTTTGCAAGACGAAGAAGGTAAGAAAAGTCCTATTGCATATGCAAGTAGAAAATTGAAGCTAAGTAAAAAATCTTATGCAGAATCTAATAGAGAAAGAATGTCATGGGCAGTGCAAAGGTTTCATAGATATTTGTATGGCACAGCATTTACGGTAGAAACCGATCATCAGCCATTGAATAAATAAAACAAAACTTACCAATTCTAGACTGATGCAATGGGCTTTGGCATTACAACCATACATATTTCATATAGTGGCAATACGTGGTGCAGAGAATGTAGGCGCAGATTAATTAAGCTGTGTATGACGTAATATATTCGGCGATAAAGTGACGTAATGCTCTAATGCTACGCACTTCTGTAAGAGGGGAGATCTGTCACGTCCCTGTTTTATCTTGAATATATTTTTATCTGTACATAGTATAAAAAAAAAGGTTCCTTTTATTTGATTATACGCAAAGAAAGGTAAGGGAAAAGTACTAAAAGGACTAAAAAACACAAGAACAAAATGACACATGAAAAGACATACAACAAATCGCTTCGTAGAATAAACCACAAAGCAACAAAGAGTAAGACTAACACCGGGACCACCGCCTTAGAACGGTCAGTAGAGTAAACCACCGGGGGTTTAAAGCACTTTTACAGATAGCTAACTTCACCCTGGGTCCCGATGCTACTCTTAATACAGAAACACATAAAAATTCGGTTCGCATAAAGGCTCCCAACTCAGTCAATGCATCAAAGCGAAAACACAAAAATCAAATTAATCACTATAATAAACAAAGACGAGTACTCATGGCTAATTCTACTGTATGCCAGAGTAAATGAAAACCAATAGTTGAACCACGGCGGGCCAAGCCAAAGACATATCGTCAAGCCCCAACCCACTGGTTAAAGTTTTACGAAGAGGCCATCATTGGGCCTGAGGCCCGAACCGCCGTCGTGCAATTAAAGACTGAAGCATAGCCATCAACAATGATTGGGTTGACAACTAGGCATGCAGTCTGCCGCATAATATCCCGGCTATAGCCAATTCTTTTATAATGGTTAATAAGTTTCCTGAATTGCTCCGAAAAGTTAGATTTACCTACAATTTTTCTAAATCTGTACACTAAGTCACCGTAAAATTCTGGTTCCGATATACCTTGTTACAGAAGTGTTTTCAGACTGACGTTATATTTTTCTAACAAGGCACTGTGTCTGCGATAAAATTTCGAAAACGCCTTACGAAGTTTAAAATAACGATAGCCCTGCCTAAGAAGTTTGGCAGTAAGGGCTTTATTACGGTAGTTAAAGTTATTAAGATTTGAAGAAGCTCTGGTGAATCTAATAAGATGAGATATGTATACCCCATATGAGGTACGCCGGGGGACATCGCCATCCAGAAAAGGGAAATTGACTATATCAGAATCCAAATCGTCTCGTTTATCATAAATTTTGGTGGAAACCGTACCATTAGAAATACATAGATTCAAATCCAAAAAAGGTGCCTCGGTATCGGAAGAATTAGCTCTATTTAAATGGAGTTCCGTAGGGTACCATTTGGTCAAAGTAAATATTGTCAATATTTAATAAATGATCAAGGTATCTTGAAGTTGAATTGAAAGCCTCAATCATGTCAGTCTGATTTTCACGTGAGAGAGACTTCATAAAATCTCTCTCATAACAAAAAAGAAACAAATCTGCAACAAGAGGAGCACAATTAGTTCCCATCGGAATACCAATAGTTTGCCTATAAAGTTTAGTTCCAAATTTAATAAAATATTATCCAAAATATAAACAAGGGCATCACAGACTTTTTGACACGACCATAAAATGTGATTATTATATACATCAGAAGTGAAAAAAGCACATTCTTCGTTGCAGGCCAAATATTGGGTATTCTCCCGAATAAACGTTCGGTTAATTAAATCAATAAGTTTATCTTTTATAAGATGGTGAGGTAACGTAGTATACAGTGTAGAAAAATCATATGTAGACAAGTTAGAAGCCTGAAAGTTTTTAAATTTAAATGTATTGAGAACATCATTAGAATTTTTAATTGACCAAAATAGTTAATTCCGTCCCTTTCGTAAACAGTATCATAGTATCTAATCCAATGTTTTTAACAGCAGTAAGGCATGAAATTAGCAGTTTGGACAAATTAGTAGTCGGACATGAACTAGAATTAGCAATGAAACGTGCTTTATAATGTCGTTTATGAAGTTTCGGTAACCAATATAACGTAGGAAATCTGTCTTGCTTTTCTTTAATACTCACTGCGAACTTAGCAGTAATATCGATAGAATGGGTATTAACAATAGATCTCATGTCAGTAGAAATCCGTTCATATGTTTTAGTACTACCAAGTTCTTGTATTAGAGTATTGATATAATTAAGTCGTCACACAACAACAACATTATTAGCAGCTTTATCAGCTGGAGCCAAAACATACTTCCTATGAAATCCTCGAGTGTTATAATGTGAAATGGCTCAAGCAGCAAGGAGTCATGTTTGAGGCTATGACGAGGTACACAATGATGGGGACGATGTGGGATCGTGTAATCATTGTGGTGTAATGGCAGTTATAATTTATTGTAGCCTTTAGCGTTCTAAAGGATTCTTGCAGTGGAAGACGCATGGGTTCTTCCTGTAAGAATGTGTAATCGTCAAGATGTCATTCCTCTGATTAATTTGACATCATAATTGATGTGTTAGTCAGATATGTTCTGACTGTGTGTCTGCCTGTGTTGAGTATATGTACAATATTATATGTCATTAACAGCGTCCCTGTGGTTTTTGGATCTGATTTTGCTATATAATAATCAATTGCAACAGATTTGTTGAATAACAACATTTGGCGTACACACCTAGTGGAAATTAATAAGGCAATATCTTGTAATATTTGATATCGAGATTTCTAGGACATGATACTTATTTTCAGGTCCCGTATACATATCTGTATACGTCGCTATGTATGTAACCATGATTTGAAGAAGTTTATTCTTGAAGTTGAATCCAGTCAAGTACAAGTGGTACCCGATGAATAACATGACGTTTATATCAACATAACCAGTAATACATACAAGACAAGAGGACCATGATGGTCCTATATCGCTCACCTGAGCAAACAGATTTGCATACTTAATGTTGAAGTTTCAGCCAAGTTCACTGCTCTAAAATTTTATGTATAAATTTTTTAACCATGACGAATCATGACAGCTTGAACAAACTTGGTAGAGGGTAACCAAAGGAACATTCCTGCCAAGTTAAATTGAAATCGGTTCAGTGGTTTCTGACAAGAAAATTTTTAAAGTTTTCTATTTAGATATAGAGGGAAAATAAGCCCCACCCACTAGCAGGCATGTTTTTTTGACAAATCAGGATTGCTTGAACATTCTTGGTAGAGGGTCACCAAAGCATTATTGAAATTGGTCAGGAGGTATTTGACAAGAAGCATTTAAAAGTTTTCTATACAGATATATACCGAAAATAAGCCCCGCCCCCCTGGAGGCCATGTTTTTTTGATATATCATGAAGGCTTGAACCATCCTGGTAGAGGGTCACAAAAGCAACATTCTTGCCAAGCTACATTGAGCTTGGTCCAACGGTTTCTTACGAGAAGATTTTTAAAGTTTTTTATATAGACATATAGAAAAAAATAAGCCCTGCCCCATAGTGGCCATGTTTTTTGACGATCATGACAGCTTGAACAACCTTGGTAGAGGGTCACCAAAGAAACATTCCTGCCAAGTTATATTGAAATCGGTCCATTGGTTTCTGACAAGAAGATTTTTTAGTTTTCTATATAGATATATAGGGAAAATAATCCCCACCCACTAGCAGCCATGTTTTTTGACAAATCATGATTACTTGAACAATCTTGGTAGAGGGTCACCAAGGAAACATTTTTGCCAAGTTGTAATGAAATTGGACCTGTGGTTTCTGAAAAGAAGACTTTTAAAGTTTTTCTATATAGATATATAGGGTAAATAAACCCCGCCCCCTGGCGGCCCTGTTTCTTGATGAATCATGACGGCTTGCATAACCTTGATAGAGGGTTACATAAGAAACATTTCTGCAATGTTTAATTGAAATCAGTCCAGTGGTTTCTGACAAGAAGATCATTAAAGTTTTCTATGTAGATATACGGGGAAATTAAACCCCACCCCTACCAGCCATGTTTCTTGACATATCATGATAGCTTGAACAATCTTGGTAAAGGGTCACCAAGCAAACATATCTGCCAAGTTATATTGAAATCGATCCAGTGGTTTCTGACAAGAAGTTTTTTCAAGTTTTCTATATAGATATATATAGGGAAAATAAGCCCCGCCCCCTGGCGGCCATGTTTTTTGACAAATCATGACGGCTTGAACAATCTTGGTAAAGGGTCACCAAAGGAACATTTCTGCCAAGGTATATTGAAATCGGTCCAGTGGTTTCTGACAAGAAGATTTTTTCTATATAGATATATAGGGAAAATAAGCTCCAGCCCCTAGCGGCCATGTTTTTTGACAAATCACGATTACTTGAACAATCTTGGTAGAAGGTCACCAAGGAAAAATTTTTGCCAAGTTATAATGAAATCAGTCCAGTGGTTTCTGACAAGAAGATTTTTCAAGTTTTTCTATATAGATATATAGGGAAAATAAGCTCCGCCCCCTGGCGGCCATATTTTTTTGACGAATCCAAATGGCTTGAACAATCTTGGAACAGGATCACCAAAGGAACATGTCTGCCACATTATATTGTTCCGGTGGTTTCTGATAAGAAGATATTTTAAATTTTCTATATAGATATATAGGGAAAATAAGCCCCACCCCCTGGCGGCCATGTTTTTTGACGAATCCAAATGGCTTGAAAAATCTTGCAAGAGGATCACCAAAGGAGCATTTCTGCAAAATTATATGGAAATCGGTCCAGTGGTTTCTGACAAGAAGATTTTTAAAGTTTTCTATACAGATATATAGGGAAAATAAGCCCCGCCCCCTGGCGGCCATGTTTTTTGACGAATCCAAATGGCTTGAACAATCTTGCAAGAGGATCACCAAAGAAACATTTCTGCAAAATTATATGGAAATCGGTCCAGTGGTTTCTGACAAGAAGATTTTTAAAGTTTTCTATACAGATATATAGTGAAAATAAGCCCCGCCCCCTGGCGGCAATGTTTTTTGACGAATCCTAATGGCTTGAACAATCTTGGTACAGGATCACCAAAGGAACATTTCTGCAAAATTATATGGAAATTGGCCCAATGGTTTCTGACAAGAAGATTTTTAAAGTTTTCTATATTGATATACAGGGAAAAAAAGCCCCGCCCCCTGGCGGCCATGTTTTTTGACGAATCCAAATGGCTTGAACAATCTTTGTAGAGGATCACCAAAGGAACATTTCTGCAAAATTATATTGAAATCGGTCCAGTGGTTTCGGACAAGAAGATTTTTAAAATTTTCTATATAGATATATAGGGAAAATAAGCCCCGCCCCCTGGTTACCATGTTTTTTGACGAATCCAAATGGCTTGAACAATCTTGGTAGAGGATCACCAAAGGAACATTTTTGCAAAATTATATTGAAATCGGTCCAGTGGTTTCGGACAAGAAGATTTTTTAAGTTTTTAATTAAAAAATCTATTTTTAGCTCCTGTGATCTAGATATGCAATGAACCGGAACCATTTGAACAACTTTGAAAGAGAACCAACCAAGGATCATTCCTGTGAAGTTTGGTCAAATTCCCACCAGTGGTTTAGGAGGAGATGTTGTTTAAAGATTGTGGACAGACGGACATCCGGACGACGACGACGACGTCGACAACGACGCCGACGACGACGACGACGACGGACGGTGAGTGATCACAATAGCTCACCATGAGCCTTCGGCTCAGGTGAGCTAAAAATCAAAGTTACGTTTGAAATTCTTCCTCTTAATTTTATCAGCATATTGTAAATTATAAAGATGACAACCACCCAGGAACCACTTGAATATTAAATTTCTGAAATTTGGAAAATTACTTTATAGTTTTTTTTTTGTTTTTTTTTTTTTTTTTTTGTTTTTTTTTTTGTTAGCTTTTTAAATACATACTTGTTTTTATTTATAAAGTGTTATGTTTATCCTCTGATTGCTTGTCTAGTCCATCGTCACCGGCCCAACTCTCGTCCGTTTACGTAACACCTGTCTTTTTGCAATAATTGCAGGGATTTTGATCCTTGTTTTCACCAGGAGATTTGGGTTTGGGAGTTAACGTTTGGCTATAACTGCCAGATTGGCTGTAACTACTAGGACTATGTTTGAATCCTGATTGTGGAAAAATGGTCTTCTAGAAGGATGGATTTGACTTATAATAAAGAAAACCTTACGTGTTAAAGCATAATCGTCTGCAAGTCGGGCTGAAGCTTCCAAAGTTTCAGCTTGTTTCTTACCTAAAAAGGACTTAATGTCTGAATTTATACACCTTTTGAACTCTTTTACAAGCATGAGCTGCCTAAGTTTTTCATGATCAGAGCCAATTGTCTTCGAAGAGCACCATCTATCAAATAACTGTTCTTTAGTTCTAGCTAATTCTACATTGATCTGCTCATTTTCTTTCTTACAGTTCCTAATTTTTTGCCTGGAACCAACTCATAAGCCTTAAGAATTAATTCCTTTACAGTATCATAACTGGTGCTTTGCTCAACAGTCGGCTGAGTGTAAATTTTTTCGAACCTTCTTAATTATAACACTTTGCAAAAGCAAAGTCCAATACTCCTTTGGCCATTTTTAAATTTTCTGCTACTTTTTCAAAATGAAGAAAATGCTTGTCAAATTCTTTTTCTTGAAATGGAGGAACTAGTCTGATATGTTCGGGAGCATCAAAATGAATGCTGCTGAACATTACTAAAAACTTACGGTTTATCGTCATTTGGACCATGTCTGCTTACTTAAGTTATTTTTATACCTTTGAATACGAAGTATGGTTGCGGGGTGTACTGTTTTTAGGTTGTCCGTGATTGCGTGATTCCGCCAGTCCGTCATTCCGACTTCGTTTCCGTTCAATATCTTGAGAACGAATTGACGGAATTAGACTAAATTTTGCATATGCATTTACGTTGACCAGATCTAGGTTACGTCTAATGTTCAGCAGCATGTTTCAGAGCTAAATAATGAAAATATCGTTCTTAAAGGCTCCAAATAGAAGAAAAAGAAAGAGAAAGACAGTTTAATTTAAGAATGAAAGAATTAGAAATGCAAAACAAGACGGCAAAACCGCAACGTTTAGACTTAAGCATTCATTCTGCTGCTGAACATTACTAAAAACTTATGGTTTATCGTCATTTGGACCATGTATGCTTACTTAAGTTATTTTTATACCTTCGAATACGAAGTATGGTTGCGGGGTATACTGTTTTTAGGTTGTCCGTGTTTGCGTGATTCCGCCAGTCCGTCATTCCGACTTCGTTTCCGTTTAATATCTTGAGAACGAATTGAAGGAATTAGACTAAATTTTGCATATGCATTTACGTTGACCAGATCTAGGTTACGCGTTAATTTCCGCAAATAATAAACGCAGTTATGGCCCTTGGTTATTGTTAAAATTGAGTTTTCGCTCAGTATCTTGTGAATGAATCGATGGAATTTGATCAAATTTTGCACATGCAGATCTAGGTTGAGATTGTTTCGTGTCAATTTTTCACAAATTTACAACAGAGTTATGGCCCTTGATTATCGACAGAATTTCGTTCCCGCTAGAACGAATTGATGGAATTACACCAAATTATGTATATGCAGTGACGTTGACCGGATCTAGGTTGAGATTTTTACGCGTCGATTTTCACGAATATACAACACAGTTATGGCCCTTGGTTACTGTTAAAATTTCGTTTCCGCTCAATATCTTGTAAACTATTCGTTCGAATAAGAACAAATGTTAAACATGTATTTCCCTTACCAGATCTAGGTTTGGATTGTTACGTGTCAATTTTCGCAATTGTCAGAATTTTTGTTTGCGCTAAATGTCTACAGAAAAACTTAATAGAATTAGACCAAATTTTGTATATGTACTGACGTGGACTAGATCTAGGTTGGGATTGTTACGCGTCAATTTTCGTAAATATACGACACAACTACGGCCCTAGGTTATTGTAGAAATTTCGCTTCCGCTGAATATCTTGTGAACAAATCGATGGATTTTTATAAAATTTTGCATATGCTTAATATCATCTAGGTTGGAATTATTATGCGTCAATTTTCGCAAATTTACAAGTTATCGTCAGAATTTTGTTTCAATATTTTGAGAACGAATCGATTGAATAAGAACAAATTTTGCATATCTATTGACCAGATCTAGGTTAAGAATGTTACGCGTCAATGTTCGAAGGGATTATTATTTGTCAATTTTCGCCAGATCGAATTTACAAATTTATAACAGTTATGACCCTTGGTTATTGTTAAAATTTTGTTTCCATTCAATATCTTGCCCATATAAAACCTGTTTCTTCAATATGTTTTATGCTGTGTATGTTGGGGTGGGGGGAGTGTGAAAAGGGGGTGGGGCGTATCTAATAAGCATTCCTAATTGATAGTTCTTGTTTTACCCGAAATAGTCAACTCAATAATAATAAAATAACAATTAGGATCTTTCCTTATTCTTCCCACTTCATATTCAAATGTATTGTTCATCAAAATCATTACACCCGAGAATCGCTCCTATATGGGCTCATATATAATCGGTATGCCCATTCATAACTCCATTTTTTCCTCTACATCTATATCGTGAGGACAAACAATATCATATTTTTTCTGAGGTTGTGAAATACATCCCTTTTCTCCCCATTGAATTTAAACCCCTACAGTTCTGACTGAAGATATTTATGAATTCAGCCTTTCATTTTTAATTTAAGTTTAGTTTGATATTCTACTATCCATATCAGTGAATCTACAACTGTAGAACTAAAAAAAATACACCAGCTTGAAAACATATCAATATGGAAAAACATGGTAACAAATATACACCATTTCAGAGTTTTGTTGTATGGAGTACCATTTCTAGATTGGAAAAA
Source organism: Anodontia alba (assembly GCA_964016985.1). Taxonomy (NCBI): domain Eukaryota; kingdom Metazoa; phylum Mollusca; class Bivalvia; order Lucinida; family Lucinidae; genus Anodontia; species Anodontia alba. The sequence continues at coordinate 55,634,096 of OZ024821.1, forward strand.
TATACCATTTTCTATAAAATTTTGAACATGTAATAGGCACACCGTATATCCAGAGGCAACAAATGAACAATGAATGATGACAAAATGAAGAGGCGGGATCAGGAACAAAGTACCAGTCCGCGGTGTGCAGTTCTCAGACAGCCACTCACCACCATCACCGCGCACAAACTCCATCCACACCAACCACCTTCCGTCGCGTCAATCGCTCCCCGACAACTGGTGTGAAGAGTCACTACTTACAACAGTATAACAGCAGTTTTTAATTCTAGTATTTATATCAGAAATGTTCAGCTTGAATTACATTTTTTCCATCTGTATCTGACATATCATGATGTGCCCAAAGTTATATTAATAACAAGAGCTCTGGCGAACACTGCTGATCCCTTTTGGGGAAGTCCGATTTTGTCAATTATATGACACCATATTTTTATGTGTCCCGAAGTATATTAATAACAGCTCTGGTAAACACTGCCTACCCAATCCGACATCTCATTTTGGATGTCTGATCCTGGTCTGCTTCAACTGCTTGCTCTCTATCAAGCTTCGATCTATCTATCCACAAACCATGGCGGAATTTTACATACATGAATGTGCTCAAAAAACACCACTGAGGAGAAAACATTACACCCACCACACCGCACATTTTAATAGGAGTAGTCTGGTCCGTGTTGCTCTGATCTCCCAGAGCTGTCCGTCTGAGATTTCATCCATTTCCACCTTATATACAAGTTTCAGGATGAGTCGATCAAAACTGAACGAGTTATGCTGATGAGAATGACGGCGGACGGCCGACTATGGAACGCCAAAGCTGTCTTATGTTGTTATATTTCTTGTTGTCTTGACTAAGAATTGTGTGAACTTGTCGATGCATTATGTTATTACCTTAAAGATGCGTGTTGTTTTGTCAATATATAATGTTGACATGCCCACACACTGTCTTATTATGTTAAAGAACCATTTTATTTTGTCACAACGTGGAGTTAGCTTGTCTAAAAAGCATGTGAACTTGTATATATAGTGTGTTACTATCTTACACAGGCACGTTATTTTGTCAACATATGGCATTGACTTGTCTACACGGTGTTTTATTATGTCAAAAGTATATGTCATTATGTTAAAGTTTGGGTCATCTTGTCTAAGAGTGACTTGTCCAGACGATATATATTATGTCGAACTCAGGTGTCGTTTTGTCCACACAATGTCGCATGCGTAAATTTTCGGGAACAAAACCATGCAGTTGAACAAGACAACATATTGATTCAGCATTTAAATAATAAGACGTAGTATAGACAAGTTCACATTGTGTTAGGTTTAACGACACGTCAACCCTTATGGGTCATTTTGTGTCGTCTCCCAGAGAAAGGGAGAAAAGAGACAGAAGAGATAGCAGAAGAGATGAAAGAGAGGGACAGGGAAGAAAGAGGAACAGGAATGAAAGTGAAGAAACAGAAGAAATAAAAACATCACCGCAGGCCTTGCCCAACTGTAAGCCAATATCAGCTTGACGCCCCGGTGACATAAGATACATGACACCTTCGCACCACCCGACCACCCCCAAAGTTCACATACTTCATAGACAATATAACCCAACTTTTTAACATAAATTTTAGTCTTTTGACATAATAAGCTATTATATACACAAAACAACACACCCATTTGCATAATAACAAGTTGTATAGACAAGATCACCCAATGTTTTAACATAATAGGATACTGTGTGGAGAAAACAACATATGTTTTCAACATAATAACATAGTCTGTTAACATCATAAGACACTGGGTGGACAAAACAACACGAGCGTTAAACAAAATAACAGTTTGTATAGACAAGTTCACATGTTTCTTTTAGACAAGATAACCCAACTTTTTCACATAACAACATAGCCTTTTAACATAATAGGATACTTTGTGGACAAAACTCGTTAAACATAATAACACTTTGTATAAACAAGTTCAAATGTTTCATAGACAGAGTAACCCAAATTTTAACATGATAGCATAGCCTTTCAACAGAATAAGACTGTGCGTAGACATAACAAACCATGCGTTTAACATAATAACACATATACAGACAAGTTCACATGCTTCATAAACAAGATAACCGTTTTTCTTAACATAATAACATAGCCTTTTAACATAATAAGACACTGTTTGGACAAAACAACACAAATGTTTAACATACTAGACCATTACGTGAGCATATGCTCACTAATATCCCCGGCCATGGCCATCAGTGATAACACACAAATAGCCAGAACAACAAAGCGAAATAACTCTAAGTGACCTGATGCCATAGCCCCTATTTTCTTTCCCACAATACAACTAGTCATACTTGTCATGTGTGCTAAATTTCAAGATTCTAGGTAGAGTAGTTCTTGAGAAATCTTTGACACAAAATAAATGTTAAGTCACACACAAATAGCCAGAACAACAAAGGAAAATAACTCTAAGGGACCTGGCCCCACAGCCCCTTTTTTCTGTCCCACAATACAACTAGTCATACTTGTCATGTGTACTAAATTTCAAGATTCTAGGTATAGTAGTTCTTGAGAAATCTCAGACAAATAGGCAGAACAACAAAGGGAAATAACTCTAAGGGCCTGGTCCCGTGACCCCTATTTTCTTTCCCACAATACAACTAGTCATACTTGCCATGTGTACAAAATTTCAAGATTGTAGGTACTGCAGTTCTTGAGAAATCTTTGACACAAAATAAATGTTTACTCACACACAAATAGCCAGAACAACAAAGGAAAATAACTCTAAGTGACCTGATCCCAGAGCCCCTATTTTCTTTCCCACAATACAACTAGTCATACTTGTCATGTGTACTAAATTTCAAGATTCTAGGTATAGTAGTTCTTGAGAAATCTTTGACACAAAATAAATGTTTACTCACACACAAATTGCCAGAACAACAAAGGGAAATAACTCTAGGAAACCTTGCCCCACAGCCCCTATTTTCTTTCCCACAATACAACTAGTCATACTTGTCATGTGTACTAAATTTCAAGATTCTAGGTATAGTAGTTCTTGAGAAATCTTTGACACAAAATAAATGTTTACTCACACACAAATAGCCAGAACAACAAAGGAAAATAACTCTAAGTGACCTGATGCCACAGCCCCTATTTTCTTTCCCACAATACAACTAGTCATATTTGTCATGTGTACTAAATTTCAAGATACTAGGTACAGCAGTTCTTGAGAAATCTTTGACACAAAATAAATGTTTACTCACACACAAATAGCCAGAACAACAAAGGGAAATAACTCTAAGGGACCTGGCCCCACAGCCCCTTTTTTCTTTCCCACAATACAACTAGTCATACTTGTCATGTGTACAAAATTTCACGATTCTAGGTATAGTAGTTCTTGAGAAATCTTTGACACAAAATAAATGTAAACTCACAGACAGACAGACAGATAGACAGACAGACAAAGACAAAAACTATATACCCCCTTAGCATACTGCGTATGCCGGGGGTATAATAATAGCATGATGATCAAAGTTTTTAACATAATAACATAGGCTTTTAACAGAATAAGACTATGTGTGAACAAATCAACACGCGTGTGTGACATAATAACACGGTTTATAGACAAATTCACATGCTTCGTAGACAAAATAACCCATTTTTAAACATAATTAAGATAGCATTTTAACATAACAGGGCACTGTGTGGACAAAACAGCACGTGCATTTAACATAATAACATAACATTTTAACATAATAAGACACTGTTTGGACAAAACAACATATGTATTTAACATAATAACATGTTGTATAGACAAGTTTACATGCTTCGTAGATTAGATAAACCAATTTTTAACATAATAACATAGCCTTTTAACATAATAAGACTCCGTGTGAACAAAACAACACGCGAGTTTAACATAACACTGTAGCCATTTAACATAATAAGACACTATGTCTAACATAACAACACGATCGTTTATCATGACAACATGACCTTTTTATCATAATAAGACATTGTCTGGACAAAACAACATACGCTTTTAACATAATAGCACATCGTATAGACAAGTTTACACGCTTCTCAGACAAGGTAACCCATCTTTTTAACAAAATAAACTAGCCTTTTACAACATGAAATCTATGGCGTTCCATAACCGACGGATGGTTCAAATATAGGCTTTTTTAGCAATCAAGGGGACGTAACCAAGATAAATGATCGATCTGGCCAGGTTTCAAACTCATTCGAAATTTCATCTATGTCCACCTTATCTGCAAGTTTAAGGAAGGTTCAATCATTACTGAACATGTAATGCTGATGAGAATGGGGGCGGACCGACGACGGATGGATCCTATAAGCTGCCCTGGAGCCTTCGACCCAGGTGAGCTAAAAATCAGTGGCAGGCAAACGACTGGTAAGCATCACACACACACACACACACACACACACACATACACACACACACACACACACACACACACACACACACACACACACACACACACACACACACACACACACACACACACACACACACACTAAGATTAATGATTCGATCTGGCCAGGTTTCAAACTCATACGAGATTTCATCTATGTCTGCAAGTTTCGGGAAGATCCAAGCAGAACTGAACAATGATACCGGTGAGATAGATAAAAGGAATCACAAATATATTTAGTATCCAGAAGGATGACATGTTAGTGCATTTGGCCATTTTTGGTTCTCGCAGTGCAGATGGCGGTCCCTACTCTTCTAACACATTTTGGGTTTCTTTTGTCATTTTTATCTGCCATTTCGCTCCACCTCATGATACTTCTTTCAGTTTTTACCTCCTTATCACTGACATAGAAGATTATTATTATATTGTTTTTTTTTTTTTTTTGGGGGGGGGGGGGGGGGGTTGTTATTTTTCTTTTCTTTTTAATCTTCATCCTTATGCTTGTTATGTTTGTACATATAATGTTCTACTTTCGCTATATAGTAATCTAATGTTAAATTTAGCATATATTGGTAGATAAGTCATATGAATGCGTTAACATATTTACAACCTTATGCATTATCAAATACATTTAATCGTACGTATGAGGAGAGGAACTTCATAAGCAATTTGCTTTCGTTCCAGTCCTAGTATTTTGTATTTGTTACATGTATTGATGTGTTATTAATTCTGAACAAAATATGTTTAAACTAAACTAAACTGAACAAGTAATGCTGATGAGAATGACAGCGGATGGACTACCATCCTATCAGTTGCTGGCAAACGACTGGTAAACATTACTCACACGCACGCACGCACGCGCGCGCGCGCGTAATGTTTACCAGTCGTTTGCCAGCAACATATATAGTAGTCTGTGTGTGTGTGTGCGTGTGTGCGTGTACGTGTGTGAGTAATGTTTACCAGTCGTTTGCCAGCAACTGATAGGATATATATATATAGTAGTCTCTGTGTGTGTGTGTGTGTGTGTGTGTGTGTGTGTGTGTGTGTGTGTGTGTGTGTGTCTTTTGTTTGGCGGATCTTACAGGGTGTCAAACACCACGTCATCCATCCAGGTATAAACCGCGGTGTACGTTGCTTAATTTCGGGATAAAGAAGCCAGTCACCCCACCCCGCGTCACCATAAAAGCCGGTTCCCGTAGTAAGGCTGCAGAAGTGATCTATATACATATTCCATGACATTTCTTTCTCTCCCTCGCTCTAGATTTTAACACCAAAACTTCATACCGTGCAGACCCGAGGAAGGAGCCTATAAAACGCTGCTAGGAACACCTATTCCTGATATCGGGATCCGAAGATGATAGTGGTGTTATCTGTGATTGTACCACTGCCACCAAATGTAAGAGGAGCAAGGCTTTAGAAGTGATACAAATATAGTTTTCACCCATATGATCGAAGGTTGGGATAAACAAAATAAAGATTTGAACAGCAAATGGTATTAACGTGTATATTGGAAAGAAAACAATACACTGCTGCCTGTTCTTCGATATATTATTCATATTATTGTACGTCTCTAGTCCTGAATAAAAAAGAAAACAAACAGAATTCTGTTTAAGATGATTTCATTGTTTTACTCCATTCATTCAAAACCGAGCAAGATTGGTTTTGGCTTTTGTTTCATTGCGCTGCGTATCAACGCAGTGCCATTTGTGGTAAGTTTAATAAACGTCAAACGATTGCCTTTGGAAACAAAGAACAAACTACGGATTAGAAAATGGGAGTCTCGGTTTTATTGAGACTATATAGCAGTTCACGTTATGTAAAAAAATAATCATTTTTTTTTACAATTTTAATTTGCGACTAGATTAAATAACATATTTGAAATCCGATTTTCTTTCTTTTTTTCTTCTTTTTTTTTTGCCATTTGCATGCTATTTTTTTATATATATATTTTGGATTTATATAACGAACAACTTTTTCATTCTTTTTTATAATCGAGTAGTCGGTTTGATGTCTTTTTATCAGTACAGTCCTGATATTTTATTTTAGAATTATCTCAAAATTGAAATTCAATGTTTGAAGCAGATGATGGTATATCTATGTATGTTTGAAACAGATGACAAATATCTTTAGCAAAGAAACAAACATTTTGTGCAATATTGATTACTGTGCAAACATTCTTACACGGGCATTAACCTAAAAGAACACCAGAGGCACATGTCCTAAAAGTAACAAAATATATACTTCGAGCTCACATCAGCCTACGCACACGCACAGGCTGTTCCAAATATATGCCAAAAGTAACAGGAAAGCCACGGACAGTAGTTAAATGCGAACAATAAAATCACGGAATCCGAATCCATGCCCTTGCAATATACAGCCCGCACCCGCATCCACAAGCGCACATGCATAGGTAAACGCGTGAGCATGCGGATGCGTACGCGGATACCGCGCCGATAGAATCCCTGCGCTAGACAAAGCGGGCGCGCAGGCTGATATAGGATTCTACCGCTGCACACCATTATACTGCACTGAAAAGGCAAAGAATCCACACGCGCGCAACATATACAGCACAAACCTGCACCCACAAGCGCATACGCATACGTAAGCGTGCGGATGTGTACGCAGATCGCGCGCCCATAGAATCTCTGCCGCAGACAAAGCAGGCACGCAGGCTGATCTAGGATCCTACCGCTCGCACCCCATAATACCAAAAGTCAGTTGCATTGAAGGTTCGGTCGGAAGTATACATATCGAGCAAACAATTCAAAGCAAGCTGACAGCCCTCATTACCAATAGTATTTTGAATAGCAAGCGCAAAAGAGGTGCTATAAAGAAAATTAGACCCTTATACATATATTGATTGAAGTTTAAAAAGAAAATCGGTCGGATAGATTTGTGTAAAAAGGAAGCGGAGCGTGGCTGAACTGCCACGGACGGATGTAATTACAGAAAAAATAGACCCAGCGGGCACACAACGTCGAAACAACGTCGATTCAACGTCGGTTCAACGTCTTGACGTAGAATCAACGCCGAATCGACGCCGCCCCAACGCTATGCGCCCACTGGGAGGATTAAGCTGCATACTCCAAAATTCCTATTCAACATTCTATATCAACTTTGTATTTAGTCCACTAGGAAACTTTGTTCCTAGTTTGTGGATCCAGTAATTTTCCTTTCACAGCCGTTCCATGTCGTCCGGAACAATGTCTATAGGCATGAAACGGAAGTCACTCAAACTATGATCATCAGCATTAAAGTGTGGAGCAACATGAGTAGAGAAATCCGGGTCCTTGGAGCTAGTGATGTCAAGTTTATGACTGTTCATTCTTTTCGACATTTGTTGACTAGTTTACCCAACGTCCTGCTTGTCACACTTTTTACACGAAACGAGGTAAATAACGTTTCTTATAGTGCAGTTTGTATCATAGTTCAATTTATACTTTTGTGAACTCGAAAAATAATGCGACACTTTCGTAAGAGATCACTGCCATGTGACAGGAAAGTACAAGGGATCTGCTCATGATGCATGTAATAGATCATTTAGATTAACACACAAGATTCCCGTTATCTTTCATAATTTGAGAGGATATGATTCTCACCTTATTATGCAAGAAATAGGAAAATTCAATAAAAATATTAATTTCATTCCAAATAATATGGAAAGATACATGGCCCTTATGATTAGTGATTTAGTTTTCATAGACTCCTTCCAATTTATGAGCTGTAGTTTGTCTGATCATGCAGATAATTTATCAAATAAAAACTTCCATCATGCCAACAATGAATTGAATTCTAATGCCCTTGAGTTAATAATAAAAATAGGAGTCCATCCATAGTTTTGGGAGATTCGACGAGAAAGAGTTACAGCCGAAATTCTAAATTAACTGATAAAAATATTAGTGACTCTGATTATAAACATGCCCAGTCTCTATGGAAAACAATGGGAGACTACCACGATCTTTATTTGAAAACTGATGTTTTAATTCTTGCTGATGTGTTTTAAGCTTTTCGAAACACATGCAAAGAATATTATAATTAAGATCCAGTGTATTATTTTAGTTGCCCTGGATTTGCTTGGGATGCAATGTTAAAGATGACTGGTACTAACCTAGAATTAATAACGGGTATTGATATGGTAGAAAAAGGTCTACGTGGTGGTGTTATTTATATATTTAAAGCCACCTTGGTGATTATGATAAAAATAAAGAAAACTCTTATTTAATGTATTTAGATGCCAATAATCTTTATGTTTGGGGAATCAGTCAGCTACTACCAACAGGCGGATTCAAATGGGTCAAAAATGATATTTGGGGCGATATACTTTCAAAGAAAGAAGGCATCGGATGTGATTTAGAGTGACCCGAAAATTTACATGGTGTGCATAACGATTATCCTCTTGCCCCTGAAAAACTAGTAGTACAAGATGAATGGCTATCACCTTATCGCAAAAATGTGAAAGAAAAATTTAATCTAGCAAGTGACAAACTAACAAAATTGATTCCAACTTTCTTTAATAAAACTAAATATGTATTGCGTATTAGAAATCTTGAATTGTACTTAGAACTTGGTATGAAACTTACCAAAATTCATAGAGTTCTTCAATTTAATGAATCGGCTCGGTTAGAAAAACATATGCTTTCCATGAGATCAAAAGCAAAAATAATTTTGAAAAAAAAAAATTAAGTTGCTTAATATCTCTGCCTTTGGTAAAACCATGGAAAATTTGAAAAAGAGAATTAATGTTAAGCTCGCCAGCAATGAAGATAGTCTTAAAAACATGGCGCAGAAGCAAATTACATATCTAGTAAAAAGTTTAATGAAAACTTATTTGCAATTAAACAAATTAAAGAACAATTGATTTTAAATAGATCTATTTATGTTGGAATGACTATACTCGAATTGTCTAAACTATTTATGTATGGTTTCCATTACAATTACATGTTACATAAGTACGATAAAAAGAATATACGTTTTATGTTTACAGACACTCTCAGCTTGTTATATGAAATAAAAACCGAACATGCTTACAAGGATTTGTATGAGAAAAAAAGGATAAAAAATATTTTGATACTTCTGATTATACAAAAATAGCAAATATTATTCTGAAGAAAATAAAAAGGTAATTGGAAAAATGAAAGATGAAGCCGTAGGGCCACTAATCAAAGAGTTTGCCGGCCTAAGAAGTAAAATGTAAAAAAAAAAAGAAGTAAAAAAGAAGTAAAATATTACTTTGATGATGACTGATGAATGTATTAAAAATGTAAAGGCGTTGTTAAAGGGGTTGTCAAAAATTTAATGTCATAGATGTCTTGCTTGACTCTACACAAAAGATGCATTCCATGAAACAATTAGATCACATAATCATTAAAGAGTTTTGAATTAACCAAAATAAGCCTTTCTTATTATGTGTTATGACAATAAAAGATACATTTTGAAAGATGGTAAGACATCATTAGCATATGGGCAAAAAAATATAAAAAAACATTTCTAGGTGACTTGTAACTTTCAAAGACTATTTTGAGGGCGTTGGAGAATTACTCGCCTCAAATCCACTGTTACAACATCCAATAAATGACGTTAGGGCTAAAATCTTACATTTAATTTGTGGAATTTCCGCCGCAGCTTGCCTTTTTATTGGCCCATAGTAATCGGGGTATTTCCCTTACCTCATTTTACTGAAAACTTTGTTGGAAATTATCTAAACTGCTATAAAAATAAAATTCGCGGAAATATAAAAAAAAAAAATCGCGGAAATAAAAAAAAAAAAAAAAAAAATCCCCGGAAATATGAAAAAAAATGCGGGGAATAATCGTAAAAAATTTTGCCTGGGCTGTTTTGGAAACCCCCCGCCTTTAAAAGACTGTTTGGGGCATTGGCTTATAATAACGTGTAAAAATTATTTGGAAAAGGGTGCTCCTGAAATTGCTAAGTATCCCAGGTATTGGCTGAGTGGCAGGTAAGAATTTTTGGGTTGATTTTTCAGGGTGAGCCAGAATGCCAAATATGTACAATACTCTTTTTGACGTTTATTTCAATCAACTATCTCTTTCATGCCAACTAGTTCATCTTGGTCAATCGGTAAATTAATATTAACAATCATACTTTTGAACTTTTGTCTTTCACCAAAATTTCACCTGTTCTAAACGATTATTTTCACATAACACACGGCACATTAATGTTTTTTTTTTTTTTTTTTTTTTTGTTTTGTTTTTTTGTTTTTTTTTTCGCAGCGCTTTCTTCTTTGCTCTTATCAAGAGCAATCTTTTACTTGTTTTACCGCTTTTTCAGATTATCCTAAAACAACTGGATTTGAAAGGTTCTATACTGAAAATAATTAGCTACTCACATGAGAAACATTGTCAACAATGTCTTTGGCAATCTCTACCGTTCTATCACTGATAGCTCCAGGTTCATAGCAGTTCGTCAAATTTAGCAATGGTGTATTTCCTGGCAGGTACGTATCTAAAATCCTCACAAGGTCATATACAAAGGCTTCATCAACCTGTTTAAAAAGAAGCAAAACTAGATTATAGTCGCGAAAATGCAAATAATAGTAAAGAGGTCTTACCTTCGAAACTAGCAATTAAAATCTGGAATCTGTTCTGTTCGGAAACGTTTCCTATATTGAATTAATTGACAAACCTAAACTTTTAAAAGATACATCTGTAATCTAGTTTGTTCCAGTAATTTATGGAATATTTTATTCCATTATTTCGTACAAATATATGTACAAAATTTGTAACACCACATTTAATTTTAAGGGACCTGTTGCAGATCTTAATATTGAAACTAGCGCTTCTCTTTGCTGAGATCGTAAGGACTCAAACCTGTTACCAAACAGCCGAGCATTATTGATTCTAAAGTTTCTAAGAGGTCTACAACGATAGACAGTACACCACACAGTGACTACTTTAGCTGGAGAAGAAATATTTATCATTCCTTTCAAAAAACTGTTTCATAGACATTGTATTAAACTGCAGTAAGACAGGATGTTAATATGTTAATAATTTAGCAGTTGTGCATGAGCAAACAAGGGCTGTGTGTGGGGGGTGGGGGGGGGGGGGGGAGGAGGTGGTGCTGAAGCTTATGTACCCGGTGTTTTGCCTGGATTTTCTCTGATAACCACTGCAACCTCAATAGTAATATGTCAACAGAGCTTATCAACAACATTCTTCTCAATAAATTGAATGGACGTTTACAGGAGAAGGCACTCTTTTATTTAGCCTGTAATATAATTGAATTTACTCAGGAATGGCCACAATCGCGAAGCACAGCTTTTCCGAAACACAGAAAGAAAAAGAGATGAGGAACAAACAATGCCAAGACACAACGGCACAGTTATAATAACCTACATGTAAATAAAACTATCTGCAACAGATGAATCCTCTTGGAACGATCGTCAGAAACTACTACTTGGGGTGGATGGGGGACTTAAACTATTTTTACTCGATAGAAACCTCGCCCTTAATGTTGATACAGCTCAAAATTACAAATACGTGTTTTTAACCAGAGAAGCACAGAAACTATAACTTGTCAAAAAGCTTGTTGAGTCCTGATATATATTTTGAATAATTCTCTGATAAAAATCAAGCCGATATTATTGAAGCGTTCACATATATAAGTAGACTAGCCACTACGCGTCAAAATGAATAATATGTCAACAAAGCCATCTATTTTCTATTAAAATAAACAGTATAATATTTTACCTAGTCCAGTCTCCTTTCCAAATTTTAACGCCTAGCACTTTGCGAAATAATTCCCCTACAGTTTTGCAGGGGAAATCTGATCCCATCCATCAATGTCAGCTCTCACCAGCATGATAGAGATACAGCAAATGTGGTGTTTATGTGCTACCAATGCATTTTAGAAACTGGTGTGGTGGTATACAGTTTCCGCTATTCCGTCTGTCCGTTCGCCCATATGTCTGTCCTTCCATCCGTGAAAATTTGCTATAACAAAGTAGTTGCGGTCATGGTACCTGAGCCATAATCCAAACTCATAAATCCGTAAACCAATGACGAATCAGAATGTCAGACCAACAGACATGGACCCCAGAATAAAGGGTGTAATCAGGCGTCCGCGGATAGTAAGCATTACTTGGTAAGCAAGTTTCGCCCACCATGCCCATAGGCCTCATCGAAGGAAGTATCGGTAGAAGCGTATGTCCGGGATTTTGGAAGTCTACTTATGGCGCGTCACTGGCAAAGATATCAGAAACAATTCTGGAAACTGCCACATTGTAGGGATTGACCAGATCATGATGTCTCCCTAAGAACTTCTTAAGTGTTGCTACCAGTTTGGTTTTTTTATACCCCTGGCTTTCCCACGCCCCATTTAGTCCTGATAATTTGAACAGGCCCTGGCATAACGGATTAACTATGAAACGTAAACGCCGTATGCTGGTGCAGAAGGAGTATTACTGCTCAGGAATGGAAAGTTAACAATGGGAAAATTGAAGTCACCCCATTTGTCCTAAAGCCTAGTAGCAAGCTTTCCATTGTCAATGTAGAGATAACAATCCAAGTATGAGGAGGAGGCTGCAGTCTCCGTTGTTTCCTTTATTTCAAGTTCACGTGGATAGATGAATTCCAAATACTCTGCAAATGTTTCGTTTTTCAGAAACAGTACATCATCTATATATCTGTAGGAGAAATTGAATTGTTGTGCGAGGTGTTTCTTGCCTGCTTGGAGGAGGCTTTGTACAAACTCTGCCTCATACGAGTATAGAAACAAGTCGGCAAGTAACGGTGCACAGTTAGTACCCATCGGTATGCCGATTGTTTGCTGAAATATCCGTCTGCCGAACTCCACAAAAATATTGTCGATTAGATATTCCAGCATCTTTATGACATCTGCATCTGAGTATTTTTGTGGCGCATCAGAGTGATCCCGAACGAAGTATGTGTCTTTGTAGCCAATGACAACATACTGAAATCGACGGTTACTATTCTTGTGGGAGAAACACTGGTTGATAATTTCCTTTAATTTAGATTTCAATTTATCATGAGGAATAGTAGTGTAAAGAGTAGAGAAATCGAAAAATGTTATACTGTTGACGGAATGAAGAGATTGTGCCTTTAGGTTTTTCAGGATCCACATCTGATTAACACCACTTCTGGTATATGCAGTGTCAAAGTACTTCTGAAGGCCTTCTTTAACTGCGGTTAGGATTCGTGTTAGAATCTGAGAAAGAGGCTTGGTTGAGCATTAGTTGAACCCGCAATATATCTCTGCTTGTACGGATTCTTGTGAAGTTTAGGAATCCAGTACAGTTTGGGAAGGTCAATATCTTCCTCTGGGAGGGAAATTCCGAATGTCAGCATCACCGAACGGTGGTTTTGTAGAATTTCGTCCTTGGACATAGCAGTAAGATTATATGTAGGGTTTCCGGTCATGGTACTCATACCAAGCTCTTCCATTAAGCAGTTTATATAGTGTGTTTTGCAAACAAATACAATGTTATTAGATGCCTTGTCTGCTGGAACAACGACAAACATGGATTTCAGCTAAGAGCAGCAACATCTGGATCATCAAACACCGATTCATGTCGGCGAGACATGGTTCTGCTGAGTACTGGGACACGTCTGTTTACCAAGGACATTACCGATTTAACCCATTCAGACAGGGGTCAACCTCCACGTCCTCTTTCTTAGCCCAGCGTCGTGCATACTCTTCAACAGAATCCAAAATTAATTTGGAATTCTGTTTCCAAGTAAATGACCTGGGTTCCCTGTATTTAGGGCCTTTGGAAAGAATGTCCCTGAGTTTGCTAATCCCGACTATATTGAGGTCTTCTGTTATGATGTGACCGGCTGTATTATAGCAGAACTCCGATACTTTACAGGAACACGCTGAGAGGTTTCGAGCAATGTTCTCAGTATTTAGTCCTTGCAGCACGTTTTTGTAATTGAAAATTTTAGGTGCAATGAGAGACGAATAACTGTAGGAGATGATAGGTGGGCTCTGGTTTTTTAAGTAAGCTGGTATGGTTGAAGTCACTTTCTTATGGTTCAAGATATTGCTAATGTTAACGGCGTCAAGACCCTTGTTTCTGAAGTCAAGTTTCAGAAAATCACGAGTAGGAGTCTCTTCTGGAGAAACTATTTGAACAGGCTTGTACAACCTAAACTTAGCAACATCCAAAATGATAGCAACAAGCTTATATTCAGGAGAATTTTGAATATATGTTTTTGTATCTGCAAAGAGCGAAGTTTAGTTACCGGCAGCTGATACAGCTTGGTACGAATATGATGAAGTCCTAATGGCTGCTGTACGTATGGAAGGAGAGTGTCAAATGCGACATCAGCATGAAATTAGGACGACTGTAGTGTCTTACGTCTTTGAGAGATGCCAAAGAGCCTCATCACATTGACCGAGCTGCATCTTGGCTGGTAGGATTCCCTACAGAATCTATTTTGTCATTGCAACCATATGGTGCTGCAGTGCCTAATTCTCTGATTCAGAATTCCTCACGCTGTCTACGAAGTGGCGTGCTCAGACTGGGATTGTTAGTAGGGTGGTATATTTTTTCTAGTATTCTTACTTTAAAGGACAAAATAGAATAATCTGGTAGATTGAAATGTTGAAAACCAACTGATTGCTCCCATGATTTATCTCATATCTATGACCAGACATTCTATTACGGTTTTATAATTCAAATACAGCTTTTATAGGGTTTTCAGCCATATTAAAAGTTTTAATGGATTTGAAGCAAATTAGATGTTTCTAGAGGTTTTAAAGGTTCCCTTAGAGGCCTGAAACATTATTTTCAGAGTGCATGTTTATGTTTTAGTTTATGACTGTATAGTTTTGACTGCACACTCTGTGACAAACTAGACACACTGTTGGATTTTGTAACAGTTGTATATCTATTTCAATTAAATGTGTACTTCTGACTTTTTGTTTTTCTTAAAACGTTTTAAATGATGTTTATCCGGTTCACGTTTTCTTCCATAAACAACACATACTCATTTCTTTGTGGTAGATGTGCGTTTATGCCACAGATATATAAAGTTTGATGTTGTAATGCCAGTTTCCATTTTAATAGTACCATTATTTGGCTAGTTCCGGATTTTAGCTAGTTTCGATTAAATGAAAAAGAAAAATCGTATCAAAGCAATGGCAGTGGTCAAATTTAAAAAGGAAAAATTGATATGGTTCTGTCATTCATTTCTTCTTCTTTGTATATCTGAAAATAAATAGGGGAAATATTACCCTATTGAGCGATACAATCCGATTTCCCCTAGCAACCCTACGCTTAACATAAATTTTGTAAATGTGTTAATAACACTCGCCGAGTTAGTCAATTAAAACATTTTTTTTTCGACTAAATGCTCCATTGCAAGGATTTTAAACAAAGCGCTTGTTTTTAACCATAAATCGATCGTGCATCCGATTTGGTCAGTTCTGGGTAAACGTGTGTACATATCGATGCAATGTACCTAAAAGAATATGACAAAAATGTTAGCCTCGTCATGAGATAACCTGCTTTATGCCTATATGCAAACAACAAAGACACATAGTTTGTGCATCTGTGCACTCTGATCAGCTCCGTTGTTGTTCGCTGTCTAGACAGTATACTACCTATCAAAACTTACAAGACTAGCTAATCCGGCGCTGTGGCTGGGTAGCCACTCTATGGCTGAGTAGGCTGGTCTGAGTCTTACTTGGTTGAAAACCTCGAACAGGTTTTCTCGTGTCGTCGCTTATATTATCTGCATTATAACGGAGTAAGAGGAGACGTTGTAGGGGCGGCAGACATGAAAGATTACACAAACATTGATGCATCCCTTGACAAGTACCTATTGATACAAGATACTATTGAGTTCTTCGATCAAGAGTCATTTTTTTTTTTATAAATAATCATATCCTTGTTAATAGAAGCTCCAAAGATACCAAGAAAAAAATATAGGTTGTAGAATTATTGATATATGAAAAACAACAGTATATTTATCCTAAATGGAAGGTATGGCAATAATAAAGGTGTCGGAAATTATACTTTCGGTGACCAGTCTCTTATAGACTATGCAATTACTTCTCCGAAAGGTCTCTTCTCTAATTTTGAAATACAAGACCTAGACCGAATCTACTCTGATGGACATTCTCTGCTTAAAGTTACATTGCAACTTACTACTAACAGTGCTAAAACCGAGACTTAAATGAGTCAGTCTATCACAAATTCCCGTAGATGGGACAATTTTAGTGAAAATGTCAAAGAAACGGCCATTAGAGATATTTAATCCTTCATGGACTCGTTAGATTCTGAAATAATACAGGCGCATATTGATAAAATCACACATGAAGTTATAACTTTTCAATCAAACTGCTCAAGAAACGTTTGTAACCCAAAATATACCGTACTATAGTTCAAATAATAAAAATAAACCTTTGTTTGGATATAGATGCAAAAACGCTATCATATAACAGAGCAAGAAAGCGGTATCAGCTTTGCAAAAATGACCACAACAAAAGGGCCCTCCACAAAATAGGGTCCTTCGTCACGCGAGCAAATTTTATAAGCAAACCAGTACAACCGGAAACAACAAGTTAAACTAAGGAAAACGCAAAGGTCGTCACCTAAGGAATATTGGAAATTTATAAATAATTTAATAAAGCAAAAGAACAAAACCAGCCATCACTTGAATGTTTCGTTGACTTTTTTAAGAAATTTAATTCGCCTGAAAGTAACGATGATGACTATAGAAAAAGTTTAGATAACTTAATCAATCTAAATGATGACGACCAAACACTTAATAGCCTATAACAGAAAATAAAATCGTAAAATGCATAAACAAACTTAGAAAAATCAAAAGCACCAGGTTCTGACCAAATTCTAAATGAATATATCAAATACACAAGAAGCTCAATGTTATCATTCTATACTAAACTTTTCAACATTATTCTCGATACTGAGCTTTATTCTGAAAAATGGGTTGAAGGTATGATAAAACCTATATATAAAAACAAAGAAGACAATATGAACCCAGAACACTATAGGGCTATCACATTAGTCTGCTGCCTAGGGAAACTGTTCACGGCATTTCTAAATAAACGACTGAATTTATTTCTGACAGAAAACGGTATACTTTCTGAAAATCAAGCTGGAGTCAGAAAAAAGTATTCGACCAACGATCATATCTTTGTTCTTCAATCTCTTTTTTGGATTAGTAGAAAATTATAAAAGAAAAAAATATATTGCACTTTCATCGATTTCTCAAAAGCGTTTCACAACGTATGGCGGATAGGCTTAGGAAACGAATTACGGAAAAAATGAGATAAATGGTAAATTCTTTAGTCATTTATAGTCTGTATCAAAATATTAAGTCTTGTATTTCTATTAATGGTTCTAATTCGGCCTTTTTCGAAAGCTTCATTGGCCTAAGACAAGGCGAATCGATATTATTTTTTATATTTTTGAACGATCTTGAAGATTTTTTAACAGATTTTGACAATCAAGGAATAGATTTTGAACATAGGGATGATGAGGTATTTTACAGCATCAAGCTTCTGGTCCTACTGTATGCAGATGATACAGTAATAATGGCCGATTCTCCGGAAACTTTCAAAAATGTCTGGATGATTTTGTGGTATATTGCAAAAAAGTGGCGGTTAAATATAAATTTCGATAAGATGAAAGTGCTCATATTTGGCGCGAGGAAAATTCCTGTAAAAAAGTTTTACTCTGGATGGCCATGAGATTGAAACCTTAAGCAGTTATAAATACCTAGGCGTTGTTATGTAGAAAAAAGATACTTTTCTAAATGCAAGGAAATGTATGTATGATAAAAATGTTTAATCGCATCCTCAATTCGTTTTAAAGACAATGACCAAATCAAGGAAAAGCACACCGCTGTATATGCTCGATGGCGAACTAGGAGATACCCAATTGAAATCACTATGAACGCCCGCGTTATAGGATTCTGGAATAGAATCGTGACAGGCAACCAGAATAAACTAGTAAGCTTGCTCTACCGTAAATTAGTATCATTTGATAATCATGAATTTAAATGGATTAAACATGTCAAAAACATGCTACAAGAAGTTGGCAGGAATGACCTCTGTCTTCATCAGAAATTGAATATGCCAAAAAAAAAATAAAAAAAAATAGTTAAACGTGTTTTAATTGACCAGTTTAAACAGAATGGTCACAATCTATGAGTCAGTCTTCTAAAGGCCTTAACTATCGCATGTTAAAAGGCGACCACGATATGGAAAATTACTTGTTGATTCTGCCTAAAAATAAATACATTCCCCTAATTTAATACAGAACCGCCAATCACTTCTTACCGATTGAAACAATGATATGGCAATGAATTGATATATTAGAAAGAAAATGCCCCCTTTGTGATAAACAAGATTTAGCCGACGAATTTCATTATCTATTTATATGTAGAGCTTTCCAAGAGCAAAGGAAAGTGTATATCAAACCATATTATTACCTTCGACCAAACACTTTAAAATACTGTTTAGCTCAAAATCACCCTCCAAATTATCAAAACTCAATACATTTGTCTCGTATATAATGAATTCATTCAAACGAAGCTAGATTCAAGGTCAGTAAGAATTTATTCAAAAACGCTCAAGATCTTATTCTACGCACTCCATTGACAATTATTGACTACCACAACCCGGGACTAATATTATCCTTCCATAATTTTCACGACATTAATACAAAGTGACATTATCTTTCGTTTATATCTTAAAATAGAAACTATTCAAGTTCTTGAAATGCAATCGATGACCCGGAACATTTGTGAATGAATAATACTTGTACACATTCAAGGCATTATACTTGTAAATATGTACGGATGCGAAATGTTTAAATTCTCTCTCTCTCTCTCTCTCTCTCTCTCTCTCTCTCTCTCTATGTGCCTTTCGAATACTGATATGTAATGACCACGTAACCACGACAATTTCTGACAGGATACAAACTTAAAAAAAAAAAATAAATAAATAAATAAAAAATAATTACCTTTCATAAAGCCTACCCGCTTCATGTGTGGTATTCACAGTGTGCTCACAGCGTCGATGCGATGCCGAATCCGCGACGACTCGACGTCAAGACGCCGAATCGACGTTGATTTGGCGTTGTGTGACCACTGGTTTAGTGTTACTGTATAATTTACTGGTGTATCAGACCATCACTCTCTTTTTTTTTCTTCTCTCTTCTCTCTGTGCCCCACCTTACCGTACTGTTAGTCAATTGTTAGTCGCCATGCTAAACATGTTTATAGGTATATACAATTTGCTCATATGTAACTTGTGTGTTATTTGAGCTTTGAATAAAAGTTTATGTTGTTGTTGTTGTTGTTGTTACAAAACAGTAACCAAGAAGTTAATTTCTACATTTAAATGCTTAGCAGTCTGTGTAAAAATTTCAGCAGACGACATTTTGAAATATTTTCTCTCTTTTTTCACAGAAATTAGGTTTTTGACATTTCATGCAAATTATCTCCAATGGAGACAATTGGCATGAAATGTCAAAATCTATTTTCAAGGAGAAATAAGAGAAAAGTCATCAAATTGTCATCTGCTGATTTAGCCTAGAGTGGTAACGACTCTCAGATCTGAAATGTGAAAATATTTCTAAAGACGTTGTAAATAAAAGGTACTGATCCTGTAGGACTAATTATCCCCGCGCTTTTCGATAAAAAAGCGGGATATTGTAATACCCCGCGTCCGTCCGTCCGGCCGTCCGTCCGTCCTTACGTCCGTCTGTAATGTCACACCATTGCTCCTAAACCATTTAAGCTACATTCTCGAAACTTTCGCCCTATGGATGAGAACTAGAGGAACACATTCGGAATTTTCATCCGACCCCTGGGGGCAGGGCTTGGGGGTGTGACCCCTAAGGGTCTAAAATTCATTTTGTACCAACATAGTCATGTTGCATATACAAATTAAAGGTTATGAAGAATGGTGCAAAAATTTTGCCCCGGGGCATGTCTGGGGGTCACTAGAGGTCAAAAAGTAGGATTTGGGGTCCTTTTTTATTGTCACCCAACTCCTCTTAGGCTTTATAGCTAAAACCTTGAAACTGTCACAGGTAATAGCCCTATAGATGAGGACTAGAGGAGCACATTCGGAATTTTGATATGATCCCTGGGGACAGGGCCAGGGGGTGTGGCCCCGAAGGGTCTAAAATCCATTTTGTACAAACGTAGTTATGTTGCATATCAAATTGAAGGTAATGAAGTGTAAAATACAGTAGTGCAAACATTTTGCCCCAGGGGCATGTCTGGGGGTCATTAGAGGTCAAAAGGTAGGATTTTGGGTCCGATTTTTTTATTGTCACCCAATTCCTCTTAGGCTTTTTGGCTAGAACCTTGAAACTGTCACAGATAACAGCCCAATGGCTGAGGACTGTAGGAACGCATTCGGAATTTTGATGTGACCCCTAGGGGCAGGGCCAGGGGGTGTGGCCCCGAAGGGTCCAAAATTCATTTTGTACAAACATAGTCATGTTGCATATTAAATTGAAGGTAATGAAGAGTAGAATACAGTGATGCAAAAAGTTTGTCACGGGGCATGTCTGGGGGTCATTAGAGATCACAAAGTAGGATTTTGGGTCCGATTGTTTGATTGTCACCTAACTCCTCTTAGGCTTTTTTAGCTAGAACCTTGAAACTGTCACAGGTAATAGCCCGATGGATGAGGACTGGAGGAACGCATTCGTAATTTTGATGTGCAGGGAAATATGCAATGGCGCTGGCGCGGGGATATGCGATGGCGCGCCATCGACTTGCTCTAGTTCAGCTTGGGGAGCTATTTATAGACAGGCAGATCATTAAAATACAGTTACAATAACAATTTGGTCCCGGCTCGACATAGCCAGTATATTCGGAACACCACTTGAGCAAATTCGCTCAAAAAAGGATCCTCCCTACGTGGAGAGCCCCTTGAATATTTTGATGCAATCGAAGGAGAAAAATATGCTGATATTGAAACCAGACCGTGCATGAAAGAAAAAAGGTGCGAAAGTAGTCATTTCGGGGTAAAATATTGATAATTTTAATAAAACTTCCGAATTTCTGGAATAATTTTTAGAAACATAATTTGTTTTCTTTTGTATCTTATGCCGAATGTCAAAACAGATTTAAAGTATACTGGTCAACATGTATCATGATAAAAATAACTGTAATAGTTAGATGTAAAATAAGGATAATTTGGGGAGAAAACATATATTTTTGCTAGTTTTTGTAATTATTTTTAAAAATCAACAGGCGTTTTCATACCTTGAGTTTTAGGGTGTAAATATTTTTGTCAACTATCAGGGTGATATTTTTTCTTTTAAATCGGGGGTTTGAAGTCATTATTTTAATTATACTTTGGGTCAAAAGCTGTTATTTTTAATAATAAAATGAGTATTTTCCGAAATATTTCCACAGCAATGAGTTCGGGTTTGAGAATTTTTATCTAGTAATGCTCTGAAAATTATCATCTATCTCGATAATAGACATACAAGTACGTTAGAACATTTTTTTTTTTTCACAAAAATCTTAACATTGGATTATAAATTACAATTTTATATGGTACGAGTAAACCAATAGTTTCTGCCCATTACATGTAATTACCGTCCAACACTTACAGAAATATTCTCTTTCCATTTAATAGTCTACTTTTAAAGCTCATATGTATAAGAGCATAAGAGGAATTGTGCTGCATTAGCATCAGCGTCGGCAATGTCTTTGGTGTCGGCGTCGCTAATGCGTTATATTATGTTTTTTTTTTTTTTTTTTTTAGTTTTGTTGTTGTGTACATGAATAAGCATTCAAAAGTGATTGCTTTTTAAATTTAATAAAGATTTAAGAACCCATATTGTTCAAAAAACTTTGCTTGACATAGCTCATGACTGGGACGGTGGTATATATTGGTAGAACAACTCTCATCCCTGATTATGATTAAAGGCCAAAGTCACGAACTTGGAATATTTGTGTTAAAGTTTTATGTAAACATGTGTAAAAATCATTATCTCCTGAACGGAATTAGTTGATACCTGGGTTTTGTTACATTTTAGTCCAGTGTTTTATTCTTTGCTAGTCAAGCTGCCTCAGTCATCTTAAGGTCAAGGTCATGGACTTAAATGAATGTATAATGTTTAAGTTTTATGTTAAAGTTTTTGAAGATTTTTATGACCTGAATTCCAAGAGTGATAAGTTATTAACTGAACTGTTTTTGGATACTCATACAAAGATTTGATCACTTCAGTGCATGGCCCATTCCCGCTTCGGAATCTAGAGGTTAAATGTCGAACAGAAGACACTCAGGAAAAGCCACAATCAATAAATACATCCATCCCGAGCAATAAAAGTAGACGAGACATGAACGTATGCACAATAACACACTTAATACGAAATACAACACAGCCCATGTAGACAATAAACTAACCAACTAGAAAAATACGTATAAAAATTGCAAGAGAGGAACCGCCTTGGGGCAGTCAATAGAAAAATAAAATATGTCGACAGACAGGACATCTCGCCTGAGGTTTCGCATTTTCTTTCTAAAACACTTAGAATATTATATATTTTTATTTCACTGAGGTCAAAGAGACAGACTTTTGGCTATTATGCGTTTCGGGAGACAGGTGTGTGAACACCATAAGCAGTCTGGAGTCTTATGGATATCAATCCTCCTCCTGACCTTTATTATGGTCAGCTAAAATAGGGATGGGAATGGTACTGCCGTAACATTTTGGACCAGCATCTATGATCATTCCAAACACAAACAAAAACCACCAAACGTATGAAACTAATGAGATCCTGAAGAGTCCATAACCTTGACCTTGACCTTGAGGTTAAGTAGGTGAAGATCTTACCATATAAGAACCAAATCCATCCTATTTCTTTATTGAGTAATCTAGACAAAGTCTTCGAAAGACATCTGTTTAATCATCTCCGTGATAATAACATTCTTACATCTTTTCAATCTGGTTTCATACCTAGAGACTCTACTACTAACCAACTCATTTTCTTGTATAATACATTTTGCCAGGCACTTCATGCTGGCAAAGAAGTTCGGGCTGTTTTTGTGGCATAAGTAAAGCTTTGGACCGTGTTTGGCATGCCGGTGTCTTCTTCATAAACTTAAATCACTAGGAATCTCTGGTGAACTAATAAAATGGTTTTCTAGTTATCCTGATGGTAGAAAACAATGTGTTGTCTTACAGGAAGTAGAATCAAAATGGAATTGTGTCAAGGCAGGCGTTCCTCAAGGATCAATCCTAGGACCACTTCTTTTCTTAATTTTCATAAATGATATAGTAACTGAAATTGGACCTAGCATACGTCTTTTTGCTGACGATACCAGTCTTTTCATAATTTTCAATAATCAAGACGTTGCGGCAGAAATTCTTAATGCAGATCTTAAAATAAAATAGCTAAATGGGCTGAAACTTGGTTGGTAAAATTCAATCCCTTAACGGAAAAACTTCTGATATCCAGAAAAATCAACAAACCTGTACACCCCTCCTTAATCATGTTAGACAGCAAATCAATGAAGTTGAATATCATAAGCATTTAGGAATATATTTTTCAAATGATGGATCTTGGCATAAACATATTGACTATATTAAAGACAAAGATTGGATATTATGCGTAGATTAAAATATGAACTAGACAGGAAGCCTTGAGAAATAATATATTCAACATTTATACGACCTATATTAGAATATGCGGACGTTATTTGGGATAACTGCAGCGATTATGAAAAACAGGAACTCGAAAAAAATACAGATACAAGCAGCTAGAATAGTTTCTAGTGCTACTAAATTCATATCAGTTCAACATCTTTACAATGAGTTTGGTTGGGAAACTCTCGAAAAAAGAAGACTTAACCATAAGCTGACACTGTTCTATAAGATGTACAATAACTTAACTCCTGATTATCTTTCATCACTTGTTCTTTCTTCAGAAGTATCACGTTACAATCTGAGAAACGCAAATGATGTCCAAACTATTAACGCGAGAACTGCTTTGTACTTCAATTCATTCCTACCCTCTGTCATACGAGAATGGAACACTATAATAGAAAATGATAAATATGTAGATTCCATTGATTCTTTTAAACGACAGATAAGCCGAAATAAAACTACAGTTCCAAAATATTTATACTGGAAGCAGAAAGTTACAAATTTTGCATTCTACGCTACGCACAGGCTGCAGCTCTTTAAATCATGACTTCTTTGTAAAATCAATTTCAGGCACACCATTGTGTACTTGTAGAAGTGGTGATGCTGAAAACGCGGAACATTTTTTCTTACCTTGTAACTACTATCGAGATCATCAGATCGATTTTTTTCGGATAGTGTCTCAATATTGTAATGCGTCTCTACATGTATTTCTACATGGTGATGAGTCACTCCCTTATGGATTTTGAAGCTGTTTCAAAGTACATACAGGACAGCAAAATATTTTAAGCACATGCTTGTAGGTGATACTAGTATTATCTAATCAGATTAAATCGGAGCAGGTACAATAAGAGGTCAGTATATTTCTGCCTACGATATTATTGAAAATTAACAAGTGATAGCCTTCCACCCCTTCCGCTCCCTCTCACTCCGGATTACATTTTTATACTTTTTTCTGTTGTCTAATTTTTATTTTTCTTTGTTTCTTTTTTCATTGTCGCTCAAACCATCATTGTGGTATTATGTTATCCCTCGTTATTTCATAGTTGTTTTAATTTAATTCTACTATAATGATTGGTTGAGTCTCTATTCATACATCGCAAGGTCCACGTTAAATAAGTACTTATTGTAATAATGATAAACTGCCATGATGTAATACAATTTATATTATTAGGAGAAGAACTAAATAAGCTTATGCTTCCGTTATAATCCTATCTTTTGTGTAAATGTCATGTTTGTTTGTATATTCATCGTAAATTTGAAATAAAATATGTTTAAACCAAATCCATCAAAGGGTTTAGAAATAATGACATCCTACCAACTTTAACTTAAAGCTCGAAATCTGTGACCTTGACCTTAAGGTCAAATAGGGAGTGGGGATGACATTGCGTAAACTACTTGACCAATATCTATCATCATACAAAGCATGGAAAAAATCAATCAAAGCGTTTGCAAATAATGAGGTTCCAAATACTTTAACCTAAAACTCTGACATGAAAATTGTACGTCCGTGACCTAGACCATGATGCTTTTACGTTAAAGGTTGGACCCATATCTATCATCATACCAATCACGAACAAAATCCATCAAAGGATTTGAAAATAATGAGGTCCTAAAAGTATAACGCAAAACTTTATCATTTGTGAACGCATCCCCGTCAACGCTAACGCCGATGCCGGGCGTAGAATAATGGCTTTTCGTGAACGTTGTTCAGACGAGTTGGGATGGGCGTTTAGGAGGAGGGCTTAAACCAATTTTACACGCGCGAAACCTTGCCTATATCTCCAGATGCGGCTCCAAGCATTAAAACAATACAAAAGAAAGCAAAGTGGGCAGCCATTGAAGTAGCATCACATAAACAAACAAGAGTGCCATGATGTCCCTGTATCGCTCACCTGAATATTATCGCACTTACAGAGCCTGACCTAGAAATGATCAAGGGAAACATTCTGACCGAGATTCATGATGATTATATTAAGAAGTAAGACAAAGAAGCATGCCTAACAGACTAAGAAATATAGGTCAAGGTCAAATATGGACGACTGCTCTCAAGAGGCCATGCTAAAATGTATGCAAGTGCCAAAGGGTTTAGAAATAATGACATCCTAACATCCTGTAGGACCAATAGTTACTGAGAAACTGACTTAAACGGACGAACTTAAAAAAGTCACTGGACAATAAAATATAGATCATATACCCAGTTCCAAACCTGACCTAGAAATCATCAAGACAAATATTTTGAGCAAGATTCATGATAATCACTTTAAAAATGTGAACTCTACAGTGTTAACAAAGTGTTCCTTAAATTTAGCCTTGTGACCTAGTTTTTGACCCCAAGTGACCAAGTTTTGAATTTGACCTAAAATCTTCAAGCAAGATTCATGATTACTTCAAAAATGTTAACAAGGTTTTCCTTTGATTAGACCCTGTGACCTAGCTTTTAACCCCAAGTGACCCACTTTCAAACTTGACCTAGAAATTATCAATTCTGAGCTAGAGTCATGATGATTGCTTAAAAATGTGACCTCTAGAGTGTTAACAAGGCTTTCCTTTGATTTGGCCAGGTGACCTAAGTTTCATCCCAAGTGATCCAGCTTGAACCAGAGCTAGAGATCATCAAGACAAACATTTTGAGCAAGAGTCATGATGATCGCTTCAAAAATATGACCTCTAAAGTGTTAACAATGTTTTCCTTTGATTAACCCTGTGACCTAGTGTTTGACCCCAAATGACCCAGTTTCGAAGTCAACCTAGAAATCATCAACACAATATTCATGATAAGTACTTCAAAAATGAGACCTCTAGGATGTTAACAAGATTGTTCCTTGATTTGGCCCGGTGACCTAGTTTTGACCCCTAGTGACCTAGTTTTTAATCCATATTCAAACCAGGCCAAGATATCATTAAAAAAATCTTTCTGGTAGAGTTTCATGAAGACTGAAGCAAAACTGTGGCTTTTACCCCAACATAACCCACATTCCTACTTGACCAAGATATCATCAAGACAAATATTTTGGTAAAGTTCTTTGAAGATTAAAGCAAAACCGTGGCCTCTAGAGGATGAATTAGGTTTTAAAGAAATTTGACACAGTGATCTAGTTTTTAATCCGACAGGACCCATATTCAAAACTGACCGAGATATCATCACGTCAAACATTCTGGTAAAGTTCCATGAAGATTGAAGAAAACTATTTCGACCAAGTGACCTAGTTTTTAACCAAACATGACCCAAATTCAAACTTGACCAAGATATCATCAAGACAAATATTCTGGTAAAAAAATATCAAGACTGAAGCAAAACTAAGGCTTCTAGACGGTGAAAAAGATTATAAACAATTCTGACCTAGTGACATATAACATGACCCATACTCAAACTTGACCAACTTAAACTTAAGAAATAAATTATTCCGAACCGTGCTCAAATGCCCCAGATAAAGCACAGCTGAGTTTGGGTTGTATCCATTTGAGCATGAGCGAGCGCAGTGAGCGAGTACTCAAATGGGTACAACCCAAATTCAACTGCGCGTTACCTTGGGCATTTGAGCACGGTTCGAAATAATTTATTTCTTTTCTAACACCCCTCATTAAGCGAATTGTTTGCATAAATGAAATTTTGTTTTATTATCTTTATTATTATTATTATTACCTGACTTCCCAATTGGTATTTGACTGGTCCTCTTAAGCATTACGTCACACGGTTACGTAGTTACGTTCGATGACGAATATTCAAGATGCCGGATTACTTATACGAATCAGCTGACGATGTAAAGTTTAAAAACGATGTAAAATATAAAAAAAAAAACTTGTATCCTGTGTTCATGAAAGAATTACAAAATGATTGGAACTGGAGTGCCGCGATGGACCTCAAGAGGACAGATATAAAACAGCAAAATAAGAATGATAACTTGCTTACTTTTGTTTTTGAACATCATCATGTATACAAGATTTAAACAAGAAGGAAAAGGAATATGTTTGAATACAATAACCTGCAGAGAAACTCATCAGGTAAAAAAAATCAAAGAACTGCAATGTTCATAAATCATTTTCTGTCCCACTAATATAACTAATTATGTGCATAAATGTTCCGGCCAATATTGTAAGCTAACGTTCATAGTTACAAATGTACCAGGGGCGCAGCTCTTGCAACAGTTGTATGATTGGTTTACCATTGATAGCTCGTGACGAAACTCCTATGCTCAAATACCTTAGATAAAGCACGGCTAGAAATGTAAAGACAAATAAGGAACAGCACGAGCAGGGGTGTTAGAATTCCTGATGAAGATTAAAGCAAAACTGTGACCTCTAGAGGTTGAACAAGGTTTTTAAAGAATTTTGGCCTAGTGACCTAGTTTTGATCCAACATGACCCATGGTCGAACTTGACCGAGAAATTATCAAGAAAAGCATTCTGATAAAAAATTATAAAGATTGAAGCAAAACTGTGGCCTCTAGAGGTTAAACAAGTTTTTTAACAAATCTGACAAAGTGACCTAGTTTTTTACCTAACATAACCCATATTCGATTCCAGACAAACATTCTGGTAAAGTTTAATGAAGACTGAAGCAAAACTATGGCCTCTAGAGAGTGAACAAAGTTTAAAAGAAAAATGACATTACCCATATTTTAATCTGACCGAGATATCATCATGCATTCTGGTAAAGTTTCATGAAGATTGAAGCAAAACTGTAGCTTTCATGGGGTGAACAACATAAATGTTGGCGACGCACGTACGACGGACACAGGGTGATCACAATAGCTCACCTTGAGCACTTCGTCCTTAGCTAAAAAAACAGAGAGCAAAGAAAAAATGTTTAAATTTACTTTCGTATTGTAAAAAATATAATACCATTGTAAAATACTAAAAATTTTAGATCAATACGTTTTAATTATTAGAGAAATCATCAGTTTTTATTCAAATTTATCACTTTTTATCCCAAAACTGACTATAGTGCTGCTTAACTGGTACAGCAATTTCTGTTTTAATACATACTGACCAGTACAACATGAATGCATTGACAAAATTAAAATTTCAAAAAGCGTAAATATAAGAAAAATACAGAAATTTGGGATTTTATGCAAAATTATTGACTTTTTACCAAAAATTACTGCTTTCGCACTTTTTTTTTTCACGCACAGGCCTGTTCCATTATTTGCATATTTTCCCATCACTTACAATGAAAAAAAATGAGGGGGTCCTCCGTGTAGTGTAAACTTATTTCTCAGGGTTGGTGCTCCGAGTAGATTGTGGATTGGAGACTACCAAACAGACTTGCCATCATTAAGAAGTTGACTTTTTTTTATTAAAAATCTAATCTATAAATGATGAGACCCAGAAAATGCCAATCACAAAGCACAGCTTTTACGAAACATCGAAAGAAGAAATGAGGAACAAAGAATGACCAAACAAACACCACACATAAACTCCCTGAGGCACGAACACAGAAGAACCAATTCTGTTGCAGCTCAAAACCATAATCGCACACCCAGCCCGCACAGGATCCCATTCAACAGCAGAACATCACAGCGAGGCGCATACAATCACAAGCACCACGACGAAATAAAGTAAAGGGTCAAACGGCGATCCGAAGACAGAACACAAGAGAACTACAACGGCCCGACGGTCGGGCGAAAAGCCTCCGGAACAGACTAGCTCGAGGACCGACCTACTGTCGTGCAACCAAATAAGAGAAGATGGGAATGGGGGTGGGGCAAAGTTGTCAATTATAACTGGGTTAGAATACCCATGTTGTAACCTATCTTTTTGTAGCGAGTGACAATCTTTTTTAATTGTTCCGAAAAATCACTTTTACCAAGAATATTTCTGAATTTACAGATTAAGTCACCATAAAATTAAGATTCCGGTAGATCTACTCGCAGGTGTTAACCAACATTATATCTGATGACTTGACTAATTCCTCTAACAAATCGAATCAATTGAAAAATATAATATACACCATGGAAAATATAATATGCACAAGGGACATGGCCATTCTAAACCGGAAAATACTGTCTCAAATTCAAAGTATCCCCGTTTGTAATGTAACACAATTCTAGCAAACATCCTATATCTTTATTAAGTTCTTCTTCAAAACCATTAACTAACCTTTTGTTTAAAGTAATATTAGTATGTCACCCAATTACGAGAAACTGAAGTGAATGCTTCAATAATACTGACCTTTATATCATTAGAAAGGGCTAACGGTCTCTTTCGGTCATCCAAATACGAGAAATTGAATTGATTGCTTCAAATATATTGACATGATATTCGTTAGGAAGGGACAACATAAAGTTCCCTCGTGACAAAACAGAAATAGTTATGTTTGTGTTTGTGTTGAGGATTTTACGGCCCGGTCAACCCAATGGGGTCATGTCGAGCGCGGTCACTTTACCTAACCACACGTTTACTGGGCAGGCTTAGTCTTCTAAGCGGTTAATCAGTATTGTGCACATTCTTTCGCCAGAAACTGACAACTGCCCTTCTTGAATCAGCGGAAGGGAGAGAATAACCGTAGAAAATATTTCATGATCAATCTCCACGAAAGAATATGTAATACGGGAGCAGAGTTTGAACCTACTGGAATACCAATTATTTGTTGGTATAATTAAGTACAAATTGAATATAACCGATTGAAAGAAATAAAAAAAACCAACTCACAAACTGTCTGACAAGACCACATAGTGTCCTCAGAAGTAATAATAATAATAATAATAATAATAATAATAATAATAAAACACTTTTTTCGCGTTATAAGAGAATTTTCTTTTATGAAGGTTCTTTCAGTTAAATCAAGAATTATCTTTTACTCGCTTATGCGGCAGTAATGAATAAAGCACGGAAATCGGATTTAGACAAACTAGGCGCGTGGACACATCGAGATTTAGGTTAATTTAAAACACATGTAGATTTTATAGACCCAAAAAGACTTTACCGGATCTTTTATATGCCGTCCCACAGTATTTAAATACAGTAAGATGAGGAGTTTTTAAATTTGAGAGCTCAGTCGTCGTGAACTAGAGTTTGCGACCATACAAGTTTGCC
This sequence comes from Anodontia alba, assembly GCA_964016985.1. Taxonomy (NCBI): domain Eukaryota; kingdom Metazoa; phylum Mollusca; class Bivalvia; order Lucinida; family Lucinidae; genus Anodontia; species Anodontia alba. Next base: position 55,665,175 of record OZ024821.1, read on the forward strand.
TTGTATGGTCTTTTATGGAGCTTCGGTAACCAATATATCGTAGAAAGCTTATCTTGGTACTCTATGATACCAACTGCAAACTTGACAGATTGAATACTATGAGTGACAATAATTCAGTTCTCATTTTTATCCCCTGGTTCGGGGATATAGCGATCAGCATGGCGTCCGTCCGTCTGTCCGTCCGTCGACGCATCCTTGTGCGCCCTACAATTTTGATACCCTTAGCCATATTTTGTATATCTGGTAGGAATAAATGGCAGGACCAGTAGGAGTGTCGCGTGCAAGAGAGACAACTCACTATCTTCGTTATGTAGATATCTCTTCTGAAGCCGAAAATTTGTGCAGGCCATAGTGTTTGAGATAATTTGATAATATTTCGTAGGGATGAAGATGAGGACCAGAAGAGGTGTTGCGTGTAAAAGAGACAACTCGCACTTTCTTCGTATGTAGTTATCTCCCCTGAAGCAGACATCCGTAGACGCATACTTATGCGATCCATAACGTTGATATCCTTAGATATATTTTGATAATATTTGGTAGGAATAAAATAGAGGACCAATAGGCGTGTCGCGTGCAAGAGAGAAAACTCTCACTATCTTCGTTATGTAGTTAGTTCCCCTGAAGCCGAAGTTTTGTGCAGACCACAACTCTCATAATATTTTGTAGGGATAAAGAGTGTCGCGGTCATTATGCAATTATCTCTCTTGAAGCAGAAATCCGGAGACGCATCCTTGTGCGCTCTAAAGTTTTGGAACCCTCAGTCATATTTTGATAATAAAGAGGAGGACCAGTATAATATCTGGTAGGAATAAAAGGCAGGACCAGTAGGAGTGTCGTGTGCAAGAGAGACGACTCTCACTATCTTCATTATGTGGTTATCTCCCCTGATACAGAAATCTTGTGCAGGCCATAACTCCCATACTGTTTGAGATAATTTGATAATATATGATAGGGACATATATCAGGGCAAGAAAGAGTATCGCATGCAAGAAGAACAACTCTTGCTCCGATCTTTTTCTAGTTATCTTCCCTGAACGAATTTCTGAGCCAAATTCTTATGCATTCCATAACTTCTTAATGGTTTGAATTAATTTTAATATTTAGTAGAGGCATAGATAAGGACAGAAGGGGTGTCGCGTGCAGGAGAGACAACTCTAAACCCCCGGTGTTTTTTTTCTACTGACCGTTCTAAGGCGGTGGTCCCGGTGTTAGTCTTACTTTTTGTTGCTCTGTGGTTCATTCCTCGAGGCGACTTGTTTTAAGTCTTGCCTTGTGTTATTTTGTTCTTGTGTTTTCAGTCTTTTTAACATTGCGATTACCTCGCTTGGGGATGACAGAGCTAATCTTAGTGCTTTTCGTACGTTTGTTCGATTTGCGTTTGTTTGGTTTTGTCTGTTTCTTCTTACTCTTGGTGTCTGGGAAGGGTTGCGGCTTGTGATTGTGGCACTCCGTGGACTTTTCTCTTAACTTTATTGTTTGCGGCCTTGTCAGCTGGGACCAAACTATACTTCCTCTGGATATCTTTGATACATTTCTTCAGATGTCAAAAAGAGAAGTTAGGTTTACGCGGTATAATTTTTTGGGTAATTAGTGTTTAAAAAAAAAACTCATGTAAATCAATTATTTTGAAAACAAAAGAGAAAAAAGAAAAACAACAACAACAAAAAAAAACAAACAAACAAACAAACCAAACTTAAATTAAAGTATTAGACTCCGCGTACTTTCGTTTGCACCAGGTATGCAGAATTCCTGTAAAGCGTCGGTAATTTGTAAGCAACATGTGTTGAAGCCAAAATGGAACTGAAGTTTATATCTAGATCCTTTAGATCTAATTATACTACCAATAATAATCTCTCCCCCCCCACCCCCTCCCCCAACACACACACAAAAAAAACAATAACCAGCAGCAGAATAAAAGAATTAAGTATCTTTAAGAGTCGGGGGAGTTAACTACAATGTCAAGGTCAAACTGATGTGTCAGAATTAAATATTATTTTTTTATTTTATATATACTACTAAAAGGTATAAATAAAAAAGAAGGCAATTATCAGGAATCGATACAATTACCTAATACGGAAGATGTCCAAGACATAAAAGGGAAAGAAGGACGCACTTAAAGCAACGGCACCGAAATCAAAACACTACAAGCAGAAAACGAAAAGGACAGTTTCTTTCCCAGAAAAGGACCCGCGCGGGTATGACGTTAAATTTTAATCTATCGGACAGATTTCAACCTGAAAAAAAGATAGTTCCAAGGTTATTTATTTATTTTTTTATTTATTTTATTCAGGCTTAACGTCGCTTTCACCGATTTTTCAGTCATATTGGGACGGTGTCTGGATGCGACAGGGAGCTTACTTTAAGAGTGCTGCCTCACTGACACACATGACGTATCATGACACACTTTTCTAAATATAAGTCAACATGAGACATCTTCAAAAACAACAAAAATAAGTTTGAAAAACCAATTGTAATGGTTGCTGTGGCAACAGCAATACACTACGTGTTGTATTGTAAAATTGTTTGTCTTTAATAGATTTCATGGCAGCAATCTGAGAACAATGTAGTTAAAGGAAGATAGTCTTATAGTTGTTAAATATTGAAACACAAATTTATGAACAAAATCAACATGACACAGAAATTTATGTTGCCATGGATTTTATCAGCCTGTCTGTTTGTTGACATAATAGTTTTAGCTTTCTATTTCTCGTTGCTTTATATAATCAATGCTGTTTTATTACAACGTTTAACACTACCACACACGTTCGAATTTAACGCCTTTTTGATATATCCCTTCCTGGGTTCCGGCGCCAAATCAATGTATGTCTCATCGAGCATTTTACATTTACATTTAAAGAAAATCAACGCCTTTGTGAGTTTCCAATTTCTTACAATTTTATTCCACTTTCTCTTTTATATCTGTCTATCTGAACCCCTGAAACAATAAGATACCTTGTATTTATACACAAAATTCCTGCCATCATTATGGGTGAGTGGAAAGCATGGAATGGTCATGGAATATGAGAAACACATGAACTATCGGAAAACATTTAGGAGCATCTATAATGAACATATAGGAGCAACTTAGAAGAGAAAAAAATGAAAGAGACAGGAGGAAAGAAAGAAAATCTCGCAATCGTCGCGATAGTCTCTTCTAATGACAGGCTTTTATAGCGAAAATCTAGTAATTTCTAAAATAATGGCAATCAGTTTTTACTCAGGAGTGTTTAGTATGAACACGCTCATTTTCAAAGCTTCCTGTATATGTCACGTCCCTGTTTTATCTTGAATATATTTTTATATGTACATAGTATAAAAAGAAGTTTGTTTTGATTTTTATTAACCAGGTTAGATTATTTGCATTTGTAACTGGAGCGCTGATTATGATGACTGTTTTACTTTTTAAGAGAGTAGGTACACTTCAGCTTTCAAGTTACGGTATTACGGTAATCACGAGATATGTATGCTGAGGGCGTATTTGATTATTAACGTCTATATACTTGAACGGTAACCAGAACATTGTATATTCCGAGTGAACCTGGGTTATCTTCACTGTTCTGGGATTGATTTGTGTCTCAAGGCTATCTTTTAAATGGGGAGACAATTTTCTTTCGTAATTTTGCAGTTTTGTAGCGTTCCGAGAGAAAAATGTTTTTGCTTCACAGTTTGAGCAGTCGCTATGTAAGACTTTGCACCGTTCAGACAATCGAACAGGTTATTTTAAATCTTGACTATCATGGTATTCTTGTGAATATTAATTTTAGATCTTGAATATATCCCGGGTTTCTTTTGGACACGTGCTCAAAACGTGGCACATTACTGTAAACGTTCCCTGGTTTAGTAAAACTGTACACACTACAATATTTTTTTCATTTGAAGATGTTTATCTTGTGATGTTGTGCTGTATTTCGGGGATCTGACCATGGTAAGTCAATAATTTATTTAATTTTATTCTTGCAATATTCTTGCTCGTCTTTACCACAGTTAAGATTCCAGTAGGTAAATTTATAGCTTTTAAACATCTACGTTGCGATTCATATATCGTCGTACTTAATAACCCCGGCATGATATGTAGATCTTAATCAGACGGTGCATTATGTGCAATTCAGTAGACCGTGATAAGGTGTGCAAGCCGTTATGTAGACCCTGATCAAATGTGCAGACCGTAACCATATATGCAGACCCTGATCAGATGTGTACACTTTGGTTATATGTGTAGACCCTGATCAGACGAATAAGCCGTGTCGGGGTGTGTAGACCCTAAGCAGATATGGAAATTAAATTTGGTCGATTCTATACATCCTGGTCAGTCAGGTGAGTCTGATCGGTTCTGTAGACCCTGATCAGAATGCAAACATTAATATTCTTACTTGAATAGAGAGATAAATGGATCAGAGCAATGATAGCACTAGCATATTTTAACATAACATATTCTGATCTGACATGTACATAATTTTACCAGACATATACGCTTGAATGTACGACACAGTTAGGCGTTATGTTAACTGCACACACATTCAGTAGTTAACACAATTTACACAAATGACACATTTGATAATTACCTTAAACGCATATACAGAGAATCTTTTTATTTGATTATACGCAAGTCTGTTCACTAGAATTTTATAATGTGAAATGGCTCAAGCAGCAAGGAGCCATGTTTGAGGCTATGACGATGGCTTGTTGATATTGTACCCAATGATTACGTCGGTCCATGTGTGATCCTGTAATCACTGTGGTGTAATGGCAGTTATAATTTATTGTAGCCTTTAGCGTTCTAAAGGATTCTTGCAGTGGAAGACGCATGGGTTCTTCCCGTAAGAATGTGTAATCGTTGAGATGCCATCCCTCCGATTAATGTAGAATTTGGTGTGTTAGTTAAATATGTCCTGACTGTGTCCTGACTGTGTGTCTGCCTGTGTTGAGTATATATACAATATTATATGTCATTAACAGCGTCCCTGTGGTTTTTGGATCTGATTTTGCTATATAATAATCAATTGCAACGGACTTGTTGAATTACAACATTTGGCGTATACACTCTGTATACCTAGTGGAAATTAATAAGGCAATATCTTGTAATGTTTGATATGAGCCTGTATGTATTTCATCATTGATAATAATCGTACAATTTTGCTCTAGCTCTTTCTTGTTTATTAAAGTGTAATACTATGTGCAATTAAGGAAACATTGCACATAGTATTACACTTTATTTTACCAACTAGATCACGTGTTTTTTTATTACATGTGTATTTCTACTTTTTTGTATGATCAAGAAGTTCTCGGTCCGATATACTTAGAATGAATAAATTGAAATGAAACCCCAATCAGTTGGTAATTTTATTTTATTCAACATCTTTGGTAGAAAGATTAAATTTCAAAGCTATTGAGTAGGAGTTCGCTGCAAACAGGAGATTTGTATGTTAAACTGAGAAAATGGACAAAGCTGAAGTTAAGGCAGTCATAAAGTACTTGTGTAAGAAGTGCATGTCCTCAAAGGAAATTCCTGACGACTTCATTAAAACCCTTGGGATTAGTCACCTACTTTAAACAAGGTTAATAAATGGGCTGCTGAGGGGCGGGGAGAGCATGGAGGATTATGAGCGGCTTTGGCGTCCTAAAGAGACTCCCTACAGACAAAAATGTTGAGCTTGTGCACAGTCTGATCATGTGTGACAGAAAAAAAACCTGCGTGATATAGCTAGACAGGCATACGTTTTGGGGCAGTTCAGTATATCTTGACCGATATCTTGGGGCTGTCCAAGGTCTCAACATGATAGGTCCCCAGAATGTTGACCAAAGATCAGAAGAAGAGCAGGCTTGAGATTTCTAAGTATCTCTGTCTCTCTATGAAGATGACCCTGAGGAATTTATGCGTCGACTCCAAAAGGCAGAGTGTGCAATGGAAGCACCCTGGCTTACCCCGTCCTGAGGAATTTAAGAAGGTTTTTTCAGCAGGGTAGCCTCTTTGGGATAGTCAGGGCGTTATCACGGGCGTTATCATCTTGAGTTGCATGATAAATGATACATATTATGCAGAAGAACAGAACTAAGGCGGCTGCGTCAGAAGATTGTGAAGAAAAGAAGAGGATGCTCTGCTTTTGCATGATAATGCACTAGCCCACATCTCTTACGTTGCTATGGCTGCTGCGACTAAATGCAGCTTCAAGTTCCTTACTCATCCCCCGTATTGTCCAGATTAGCCACTTCGGACTATCTGTTACCAAATCTAAAAACTAACCCTCAGGGTGGTAATTTAGGAAGCTATGAAGCGTCAAAGATGCTGTTGATGAGTACTTAGGGGACCAGGAAGACGACTTCTTTTTAATTGAAGGGATAAGCAAACTGAAACAGCATTGGAAAGAGTGCATCGAGGCAAAGAGAGATTATATTGAGAAATAATGGCACAATTATTCCCAAAGTACAGGGACCGAGAACTTTTTGATCGTCCCTCGTATGCTTTAATATACTACTGTCAAGTTTTGAATAATATACTTTCCAAAAGGCCTATCACGAACGTATTAATGAGCTGTCGGATGACAAAACCGGAGACTTCTCCACAGCCGAGAAAACGTTTGAAAAAATAACTTTAATCAATTTCATCCATGAACTGGTTTCTGGCTGTTTAATACGAAAGCCGGGTAGGGACATTTCTTATTTCTAACTTCTAACTTCTAATTTCTAACTTCTAACTTCTTACTTCTAACTTCTAACTTCTAACTTCTTACTTCTAACTTCTAACTTCCATGTTCTATGTATGTATGTATGTATGTATGTATGTATGTATGTAGGTATGTATGCGTGCGTGCATCATTTCTGACAAAACCAAGTACATGCACAGCGAAGACTCAGACAAGCTTGTATATCAGTCTACATTTGCGCTATATGGGTAATGAAAACAATTACGTCTTTAAGTTATTAGTGACCTCTCATCAGATTGGACAGACTTATCCGAGTAATTGCTATGCATATATTGTATTATTATTATTATTATTATTATTATTATATTTGGAAATGATATGCCCCGGTGATTGTTGCAATTTAAAAGCATAGTAATTTTTTGGGCTTTGCCGTGAGAGAACCTACATATTGAATATTGGAATAACTAAGGCACAGATCATGCTGCACATTCGCGCAGTCTGATCAGTGTCATTTGTTTGGCGTGTATGTATGTATGAATGTGTGTGCATGTGTGCGTGTGTGTGCATGCGTATGTGTGTGTGCGGGTAGGGACATTTCTTTTTTCTAACTTCTTACTTCTAACTTCTAACTTCTTACTTCTAACTTCTTACTTCTAACTTCTAACTTCTTACTTCTAACTTCTAACTTCTTACTTCTAACTTCTTACTTCTAACTTCTTACTTCTAACTTTTAACTTCCATGTGGTATGTATGTATGTATGAACGTACGGACATACGTAGGTATGTACGTACGTACGTACGTACGTACTTACGTATGTATGTATGTAGGTTTGTATTTATGTATGTATGTATGCATGCGTGTGTGTGTGTGTGTGTGTGTGTGTGTGTGTGTGTGTGTGTGTGTGTGTGTGTGTGTGTGTGTGTGTGACAGAGAGAGAGAGAGTGCGGTAGGGACATCATTTCTGACAAAACCAAGTACATGCACAGCGAAGACTCAGACACGCTTGTATATCTGAGTAGTCTGATCAGTCTACATTTGCGCTATATGGGTAATGAACATAATACGTCTTTAAGTTATTAGTGACCTCTTATCAGATTGGATAGACTGATCCGAGTAATTGCTATGCATATATTTTATTATTATTATTTTTATAATTATCATTATTATTATTATTATATTTGGAAATGATTTGCGCCGAGAGTTGTTGCAATTTAAAAACATAGTTATTTTTTATGGGCCTTGCCGTGAGGGAACCTACAAATTGCATATTTGCATAAATACAACCTTACATACATACATACATACATACATACATACATACATACATACATATATACATACGTACGTACGTACGTTCATACATACATACATACATACATACAACATGGAACTTAGAAGTTAGAAGTTAGAAGTAAGAAGTTAGAAGTAAGAAGTTAGAAGTTAGAAGTAAGAAGTTAGAAGTTAGAAGTAAGAAGTTAGAAGTTAGAAGTAAGAAGTTAGAAGTTAGAAATAAGAAATGTCCCTACCCGCACACACACATTCGCAAGCACACACACGTGCACATATGCATACATACATACATACATACATACATACATACATACTATAATAATAATAATAATAATAATAATAATACAATATATGCATAGCAATTACTCGGATAAGTCTGTCCAATTTGATGAGAGGTCACTAATAACTTAAAGACGTATTGTTTTCATTACCCATATAGCGCAAATGTAGACTGATCAGACTACTCAGATATACAAGCTTGTCTGAGTCTTCGCTGTGCATGTACTTGGTTTTGTCAGAAATGATGTCCCTACCCGCACACACATACACACACACATGCACGCACGCATGCATGCATGCACGCACGCACGCATACATACCTACATACATACATACATACATACATACATACATACATACATACATACATAGAACATGGAAGTTAGAAGTTAGAAGTAAGAAGTTAGAAGTAAGAAGTTAGAAGTTAGAAGTTAGAAATTAGAAGTTAGAAGTTAGAAATAAGAAATGTCCCTACCCGGCTTTCGTAGTTTAATGAGTTTTTTTTAAACATGTGTGAGTGTTAAACCTGTTTTTATATATACAAATGTACGTATATGAGTAAAACTTATTACCCTTGTAATTATTCTTTGTTCGTGCGTGGTTGGTTTCGTATGTGACGTTTTTTGGTTGTTTGTTGTTTTTTTTTGTGTGTGTGTGTGGGGGGGGGGTTGTTTGTTTGTTTGTTTTTTTGTTTTTTGTTGTTGTTTTTTTTGTTTGTTTTTTGTTTGTTTGTTGTTGTTGTTTTGTTGTTGTTGTATTTTTGTTGTTGTTTTTTTTTGTTGTTGCTTTTTTCGCTTTTTTTGTTTGTTATATATTATTATTATTATTATTATTATAATTATTATTATTATTATTATGTTTTCCTCATCCCTCCTTCGTTTGGTGCCTCGGGAAGGCTAACTTATGCCCCGTTTATATGCATAAGTTTGCCCCTAGGGGCAAATTTACCCTTAGGGGTAAACTTGTCATGTATTTGCCCCTAGGGGCAAAATTTTCCCACATGGGTAAAATACCCCTGCTCAAGGGTAGGGGCAAATATATTTGCTAGGGGTAAATTTCGTAAGTAAACACAAGGTTTAATTTACGCATAGGGGTAAATTTTGTAAATATGTTTGGAATGCCTCAAAATACATGTATACAGTGTTTATTTTGCATAAATTTTATTTGTTTATTTACTTGATGTCTGCAGATATACCTGTACCAATTTATATTTCCAAGTTGTGGTCAGAAGTGAGTTACTTGACTTGAATACTATTATGCTTGAAGTTAGGATACTGATTCAAGGCAAATATGATTTATATTTTAATAATATGGTAGCACACTCTTGTGCTGATCTATAATTAAAAAATAGCATCAGGAAAGTTTTCGCAGTAGGTATTTTTAACCAATTTGATGACTAAAACTAATTCCCATTTCTTAACGCTTATCGTGGAAGGTAAATTTTCTAGCAGACAACAGCTTGAAATATTTTCTTATTATTACCAGAAAATAGGCTTTGACATTTCATGAAAATGGTGTCATCCTTTATTTATAAAAAAAAACAAGAAAAAAACACACAAAAAAAACACAATTTGGCATCTGTTAATTTAGCCCAGAGAGCCAGAGAATGGTAAAGGTTAATGACTAAACAAAAATTACCAGGCTACAGAAATCAGATATAAAAAAAATTGTAACAGATCAGACTGTATGTCTGTTCAACAACCTCTGCACAGTCTGATTATGGTGGTAGGTACTCACACACGGCATTTCAACAGGTCAGTATGTGACAATCACTTGAGTACAGCCACAAGCACTGCAAGTGGATTGCAATGATAATGGACAGTCATTACCAATGACATGTGAATTAGTTTATCTTTATATGTAGAAACCCATCTGTAAGTAGGAAATACTCTGACCAGACTGTGCAGATCTATGGGCTTGTCACCAGAACTGAGTTCCCTGTTAGTTCCAATTTCAGGTCCAATGCCAGTTAACATTCAACATTTTCATACAGTCTGACCTGAATTATAAAAAGCGATGTCAAATAATTAATTTTTAATGTATTATTGTTATCTCTTTTCTTGATTATTATCATTTAGTTCTGTTGATTAATGCTTGTTTCACATCTAGAGCACATAGCTGATTAGTGGAAAAATGTAAATATGTTACTCCAAATAGAAACTAACTTACACGCAGAGGGGCCTTAACATCTGGGCATAATCAGGGTCTACATTGTTTTCACAGACCCAGCAGACGCACAAGCTGACCTGGGTTACCCTGTTCGCATATGTCGTAGTCAGTTTCTGTTTGGAGCGCCTCAAATGATTATGGGGTCAGCCTGCAGGCTGATGAACATGTCTATGTACATGTGCACAACATGTACATTGGTTGTGTTGGGGTTTAACGACACGTCAGCCCTTGTGGGTCATTTTGTGTCATCTTCTTGAGAAAGGGAGAAAAGAAATAGAAGAAATATTAGAGAAGATGAAGGGGGGTGGGGTGGGAGTGGGGGGGGGGGCGGTGACAAAAGCTACAGGACACCTTCACCTCACCCAATCAACCTCATCAGTACATGTACAGTATGGTGGCATAATTGCTTTGTTTACAGAAGTACAATAGAGAACATTATATGACTGACCACCAAAAAATACTTTTTCTTTCACCAAAACTTTCTTTCCCTACTTATTGCAGCAAACTGCCTCTGAAGCTTTCTCATATAATTCATTTTTGATAATACAGATTAACACTAAGCACCTGGGTAAAATGTTCAGCAGATGACATTTTGATTTTTATTATTATTATTTTTTTTTTATTATTTTTTTTTTTTTTTTTTTATTTTATTTTATTTTTTTTTTTTTTTTTTGCTATTTTTCACAGGATACAGGATTTGATATCTTATGCAGATTGTCTCCAATGGAGACAATTTGCATGAAATGTCAAATCCAGATCTCTGGGAAACTAAGAAAAATATCATCAATTTGTCATCTGCTAAACATTCTCAGAGAGTGGTTAAGGTTCAAGAAACAATGCTGCTATTATAGATAGATAGGCTTTTAAATAAAAAGAAAATTATTTGCCCCTTCTTCCTAAAACACATATAAACGCAACCGTTTACCCACAGGGGTATTTAACAAGGTGGGGCAAATATTTAACCCTAGGGGTAAATATACCCTAGGGGTAAACAATGCATATAAACGGGGCTTTAGTATCAGTCTCCAGTATTCCAGTGGTGTTGTTTGACACCCCAGGAATCTCCAGGTGTTTCTGTTGATTCATTAGATTTGAAGCAGTATTGCAAACTTTATTACACCGTAAAACCGAGACTCCCATTTTCTATCTGTAATATGGTCTTTGTTTCCAAAAAGCAACATTTTATATTTTTATTTTATCTGTCATTTATTTGTTGCCCACAATGATTCGTGAAGAGCTCCATGCGGACAGAATGAGATATACGTTTTACCACAATGGAAGTTGAGGGCGAGAGTTGGTATCCCATTAAACTAGCTAAGCCCTCTCCCACCTCCCCACCCACACCACACACACACACACATACACACACACACACACACACACACACACACACACACACACACACACACACACACACACACACACACACACACACACACACACACACACACCCCATTCCTCCTAGTAATTTATTACTGGCCGTTCCAATGCGTTTTATTATGGTACTTTTTGTAATATGTTCTGTAATGGATCACTTACAAATGTTTTCTTTCAACAATTTTGTAAGTTAAAGATATTATGTAAGTTAAAGATAAATTCAGTTAAGTTTGGGTAACAGAGCTGTCACCTTTTTGGGAAGGGCTGCCATTTCTACTTGCCATCTATTATTTTTGTGGCTGTTTAATTGTATTTGTCTGTCTTATCCGTTGATGTTGAGAACAATGTGGATCTTACTGTATCAGTTACCTTAAAAATCAATGACATCATAGATTAGTGCATTTTGGACTAGCATTTTTACCAAACTATAAATAACAAGATATATAACTACGACTTTGTATGCATGCCATTTTTGACAAAACAGGAATTTGTAAATGCGGTTTTCGTCACAATATCTTTAATATGAAATGTTCTGAAATTAGGTGATGCGTCACCTTTAAAGTTTAAAGTTTGAAAAATATGTATTGATAGTTTCCTCCATATTTTGTTTTTCTTTCCACTAATTTGTTTTCTTGCTAAGCAAGAAATCTTTCTACAGTTACATTTAATTGGTTTCCCCTCACTGTCAAAAGCAAAGTTTAAAGAAACTACAGATCATTAATCTAACTTTAGAATTATTATTGTTGTTGTTGACATTATTATTATTATCATCACTGTTATTTTTGAGGTAGTGATGGAAGTACTGTTGGAGATGCTGATGGTAATGGCGGCTACGATATATAGGTACAGTATCTTTAATTACAGTATCTTCAATGTGTCAATATAATTGCTATGTTTTAAGCGGTGCATTATTAAATTTCAAGTAGCCTTTACTACGTTTGTTATTTTAAATGCATGGTTTATACGAAAGAAGACTGGTCTGTTACTTTCATGAACATACTGAAAGGTTTCTTCAATGATAAGGATACATTTTTTCCATGTATATTTATTTTCATTTTCATTAAAACTCTCTACACAGCTGTATCATTTCAAAAGATTTAAAAGTGCATTTCTTTCTCCGGGATATGTCCCAGATTAACATAATTGTAGTAGTTTCCCTACTGACCGCTTCAAGTCGGTTCCTCTGTTGCAGTACTTCTTTGGTTTCATACTTGGTGTTTGTTTTTACTTTATTTTTCCTCATTTCTTCCTCTTTTGGTGCCTCTGGAAGACACTGCTTCGTGTCTTATTTCTTCTTCTTTTGGTGCCTCGGGAAGACACTGCTTCGTGCCTCATTTCTTCTTCTTTTGGTGCCTCTGGAAGACACTGCTTCGTGTCTCATTTCTTCTTCTTTTTTGGTGCCTCGGTAAGACACTGCATCGTGCCTCATTTCTTCTCTTTTGGTGCCCCGGGAAGACAATGCATCGTGCCTCATTTCTTCTTCTTTTGGTGCCTTAGGAAGACACTGCTTCGTGCCTCATTTCTTCTTCTTTTGGTGCCTCGGGAAGACACTGTTTCGTGTCTCATTTCTTCTTCTTTTGGTGCCCTGGGAACACACTGCGTCGTGCCTCATTAATTCTTCTTTTGGTGCCTCTGGAAGACACTGCTTCGTGTCTCATTTCTTCTTTTTTTTTGGTGCCTCGGGAAGACACTGCATCGTGCCTCATCTCTTCTTCTTTTGGTGCCTCGGGAAGACACTGCATCGTGCTTCATTTCGTCTTCTTTTGGTGCCTTGGGAAGACACTGCTTCGAGCCTCATTTCTTCTTCTTTTGGTGCCCCGGGAAGACACTGCTTCGTGTCTCATTTCTCCTTCGTTTGGTGCCCTGGGAACACACTGCTTTATGTCTCATTTCTTCTTCTTCTTCTGGTGCCTCGGGAAGACACTGCATCGTGCCTCATTTCTTTTTCGTTTGGTGCCTTGGGAAGACTCTGCTTCGTGCCTCATTTCTTCTTCTTTTGGTGCCACGGGAAGACACTGCATCGTGCCTCATTTCTTGTTCTCTTGGTGCCTTGGGAAGACACTGCTTCGTGCCTAATTTCTTCTTCTTTTTGTGCCCCGGGAAGACACTGCTTCGTGTCTCATTTCTTCTTCGTTTGGTGCCCTGGGAACACACTGCTTTGTGTCTCATTTCTTCTTCTTCTTCTGGTGCCTCGGGAAGACATTGCATCGTGCCTCATTTCTTTTTCGTTTGGTGCCTCGGGAAGACACTGCTTCGTGCCTCATTTCTTCTTCTTTTGGTGCCACGGGAAGACACTGCATCGTGCCTCATTTCTTCTTCTTTTGGTGCCTTGGGAAGACACTGTTTCGTGCCTCATTTCTTCTTCTTTGGTGCACCAGGAAGACACTGATTTATGCCTTATTTCTTCTTCTTTTGGTGCCACGGGAAGACTGCTTCGTGCCTAATTTCTTCTTCTTTTTGTGCCCCGGGAAGACACTGCTTCGTGTCTCATTTCTTCTTCTTTTGGTGCCTTGGGAAGACACTGCTTCGTCCCTCATTTCTTCTTTTCGTGCCTTGGGAAGACTCTGCTTCGTGCCTCATTTCTTCTAATTTTGGTGCCTTGGGAAGATACTGCTTCGTGCCTCATTTCTTCTATTGGTGCCCCAGGAAGACACTGCTTCTTGCCTTATTTCTCCTTGATTTGGTGCCTCGGGAAGACACTGCTTCGTGCTTCATTTCTTGTTATATTGGTGCCCCAGGAAGACACTGCTTCGTGCCTCATTTCTTCTTCTATTGGTGTCCCAGGAACACACTGCTTTGTGTCTCATTTCTTCTTCTTCTTCTGGTGCCTCGAGAAGACACTGCATCGTGCCTCATTTCTTTTTCTTTTTGTGTCTCGGGAAGACACTGCTTCGTGCCTCATTTCTACTTCTTTTGGTGCCTCGGGAAGACACTGCTTCGTGCCTCATTTCTTCTTCTTTTGGTGCTTTAGAAAGACACTGCTTCATGCTCCGGGAAGACACTGCTTCGTGTCTCATTTCTTCTTCTTTTGGTGCCTTGGGAAGACACTGCTTCGTCCCTCATTTCTTCTTCTTTTGGTGCCTTTGGAAGACACTGCTTCGTGCCTCATTTCTTCTAATTTTGGTGCCTCGGGAAGACACTGCTTCGTGCCTCATTTCTTCTATTGGTGCCCCAGGAAGACACTGCTTCGTGCCTTATTTCTTCTTGTTTTGGTGCCTCGGGAAGACACTGCTTCGTGCCTCATTTCTTGTTATATTGGTGCCCCAGGAAGACACTGCTTCGTGCCTCATTTCTTTTTCTTTCGGTGCCCCGGGAAGACACTGCACTGTTTCATGCCTCATTTCTTCTTCTTTTGGTGCCTCGGGAAGAGCCTGCATCAAGCCTCATTTCTTTTTCTTTTGGTGCCTCGGGAAGACACTGCTTCGTGCCTCATTTCTTCTTCTTTTGGTGCCTCGGGGAGACACTGCTTCGTGCCTCATTTCTTCTTCTTTTGGTGCTTTAGAAAGACACTGCTTCATGCCCCATTTCTTCGTCTTTTAGTACCTTGGGAAGACAAAGCTTCGTGCCTCATTTCTTTTTCTTTTGGTGCACCGGGAAGACACTACTTCGTGCCTCATTTCTTTTTCTTTTGGTGCCTCGGGAAGACACTGCTTTGTGCCTCATTTCTTCTTCTTTTGGTTCATTCGTGCCTCATTTCTTCTTTTTTGGTGCCTCGAGAAGACACTGCATCGTGCCTCAATTCTTTTTCTTTTGGTGCCTCGGGAAGACACTGCTTCGTGCCTTATTTCTTCTTCATTTGGTGCCCCGAGAAGACACTGCTTCGTGTCTCATTTCTTCTTCTTTTGGTGCCTCAGAAAGATACTGCTTCGTGTCTCATTTCTTCTTCTTTTGGTGCCTTGGGAAGACACTGCTTCGTGCCTAATTTCTTCATTTGGTGCCTTGGGAAAACACTGCTTCGTGCCTCATTTCTTTTTCTATTGGAGCCCCAAGAAGACACTGCTTCGTGCCTCATTTCTTCTTCTTTTGGTGCCTGCGGAAGACACTGCTTCGTGCCTCATTTCTTCTTCTATTGGTGCCGCAGGAAGACACTGCTTCGTGTCTTATTTCTTCTTTTTGGTGCCCTGGGAAGACACTGCTTCGTGCTTCATTTCTTCTTCTTTTGGTGCCTTGGGAAGACAATGCTGCGTGCTTCCTTTCTTCTTCTATTGGTGCCCCAGGAAGACACTGCTTCGTGCCTCAATTCTTCTTCTTTTGGTGCCTTGGAAGACACTGCTTCGTGCCTTATTTCTTCTTTTTTTGGTGCCTTGGGAAGACACTGCTTCGCGTCTTATTTCTTTTTCTATTGGTGCCTTGGGAAGACACTGTTTCGTGCCTCATTTCTTCTTCTTTGGTGCACCAGGAAGACACTGCTTCATGCCTTATTTCTTCTTCTTTTGGTGCCACGGGAACACTGCTTCGTGCCTCATTTCTTCTTCTTTTGGTGCCTTGGGAAGACACTGCTTCGTGCCTCATTTCTTTTTCTTTTGGTGCCTCGAGAAAACACTGCTTCGTGCCTCATTTCTTCTTCTATTGGTGCCCCAGGAAGACACTGCTTCGTGCCTCAATTCTTCTTCTTTTGGTGCCTTTGAAGACACTGCTTCGTGCCTTATTTCTTCTTCTTTTGGTGCCTTGGGAAGACACCGCTTCGCGTCTTATTTCTTTTTCTATTGGTGCCTAGGGAAGACACTGTTTCATGCCTCATTTCTTCTTCTTTGGTGCACCAGGAAGACACTGCTTTATGCCTTATTTCTTCTTCTTTTGGTGCCACGGGAAGACAGCTTCGTGCCTCATTGCTTCTTCTTTTGGTGCCTTGGGAAGACACTCATTCGTGCCTCATTTCTTCTTCTTTTGGTGCCTCTGGAAGACACTGCTTCGTGCCTCATTTCTTCTTCTTTTGGTGCCCCAGGAGGACACTGCTTCGTGCCTCATTTCTTCTTCTTTTGGTGCCCCAGGAAGACACTGCTTCGTGCCTCATTTCTTCTGCTTTTGGTGCCTTGGGAAGACACTGATTCGTGCCTCATTTCTTCTTCTTTTGGTGCCTTGGGAAGACACTGCTTCGTGCCTCATTTCTTCTTCTTTTGGTGCCTTGGGAAGACACTGCTTCGTGCCTCATTTCTTCTTCTTTTGGTGCCTTGGGAAGACACTGCTTCGTGTCTCATTTCTTCTATTGGTGCCCCAGGAAGACACTGCTTCGTGCCTCATTTCTTCTTGTTTTGGTGCCTCGGGAAGACACTACTTCGTGCCTCATTTCTTGTTATATTGGTGCCCAAGGAAGACACTGTTTCGTGCCTCATTTCTTCTTCTATTGGTGCCCCAGGAAGACACTGCTTCGTGCCTCATTTCTTCTTCTTTTGGTGCCTCGTGAAGACACTGCTTCGTGCCTCATTTCCTCTTCTTTTGGTGCCTCGGGAAGACACTGCTTCGTGTCTCATTTCTTTCTTCTTCTTTTGGTGCCTCCGGAAGACACTGCTTCGTGCCTCATTCCTTCTTTTATTGGTGCCCCAGGAAGACACTGCTTCGTGCCTCATTTCTTCTTCTTTTGGTGCCTTGGGAAGACACTGCTTCGTGCCTCATTTCTTCTTCTTTTGGTGCCTTGGGAAGACACTGCTTCGCGTCTCCTTTTTTCTTCGTGCCTCATTTCTTCTTCTTTTGGTGCCTCGGGACGACACTGCTTCGTGTCTCATTTCTTCTTCTTTTGGTGCCCCGGGAAGACACTGCTTCGTGCCTCATTTCTTGGTGCCCCGGGAAGCCTATGCTTCGTGATATTCCTGAATCACTTATGTTGTGCAAATCAAAATCAAATGGATTCCAGAATGCATAAATATTTACATTTTCATTATTTAAATCCGAAATAACTTAGAAACTGTTACTGCACACTTGAGTCTCCGATTTTTTGTATGTTTTTTTTTTTTTTTTTTTTTTTTTTTTTTTCTAAAAGCAACCTTTTAGATTTTTTTTATTATCCACATTTGGTACATAAAGATCTGGTACATTTATTCTCTATCCTTGAATAGTGATTTTAGCAATAATTTAATTATCATTTGAAGCTTTCCGAATTCTACCAGTGTCACGCTCAAAGGGTCTTAGTTAATAAAATCATTGCACCGGCTATTTCCTACTTGAGTTGTACCCACTTAAACTTCACTAGGTGCTAGGGGGCGTATATAGCCTGACAAACTACAGTGCTATATATAAAGGGACTGAATAAAACCGAGTGACCTACCAGGGCGAGGGTTGTGGCGACGTAAAATCGATTTAAGCCACCCATCGCGCCCCCTTCCACCCCCCCCACCCCACCCCGTAAGGATTTTACTGACCGTTCCAAGGCGGTGCTTCTGCTGTGGTTTACTATTTCTATCATTGTATGTCTTTTCATGTATGTCCTGGTGACTTTTTTATTTTGTATAGCCATTTGGCCAATTATTTGGAAAGAAACTGTCCTTTTGGCTTTCTGCTTGTAGTGTTTTGATTGTGGTGCCGTTGCTGTAAGTCGGCCCTTCTTTCCCTTTGGTGTCTTGGACGGAAAGTGCTATGTAATTGTATCGATTCCTGATCATTGCCTTCCTTTCTGTTTATAGTCTATTCCAATATGCAGGTATTTTCTCTCTCTCTCTCTCTCTCTCTCTCTCTCTCTCTCTCTCTCTCTCTCTCTCTCTCTCTCTATCTCTCTCTCTCGCTGTCTCTCTCTCTCTCTCTCTCTCTCTCTCTATCTCTCTCTCTCTCTCTCTCTCTCGCTCTCTCACTCTCTCTCTCTCTCTCTCTCTCTCTCATGTTTTACTGATTGATTTGCCGAAAAGAAGAACGAATATATCTTTCCAACGATAACATTTCTTAAAAACAAAAATAACAACAAAAAAAAAAAACATCCTCTGTGGCAATTTTATAATCTTCTTGCGGAAGAGTGAGGGCTTGTTGCTTTGCTTTTCGTTGTTTTGTATCGCGCTTTCTGTACCTCTTAGTGTTATTGGTATGCTATGGTCTGCGACTGTGGCAATTTCTGGACATTTGCTTTACCATTTTGTAAATATAATCGTGTTTCTTTATGGTCGTATGGTAACGTTTTCGCCATATTCGTCATGTTCCTCACTCACCTTTAGGTTAAAACTTTCGAACCACTTTGAAAAATTCTGTTGCATGAAATGCACATATATGTTCATATTTCGGAAACCATATTCCCCGTCAACTATTAGAACTTGTAGCTTTTTGTAGCAACCAGGACATGTCACTTTCGCTTCCTGAAAAAGAAAAGTTTAATTTAAGTTATGATGTATTCTCAGCTATTAGTTATGATGAAATTGTAAACAATGAGACACTGAGTAATTAGCCTGGACCAGAGGTATTCTAAACTGTATGTGAATTATTGAACATGCTGCTTAAAGACATAAAATAAGTCTTGGTCATTAGTCTTATCACTGATAATGGACTGGGTGCAATAAAACCTGGTATACTCTCAATGAAAGATAGCCACGTAGAGGCTCAATAGAGGGAATTTAATATTGTATTGAGGACATTAGTGCCGGCAAAATGCACAGTATGGTTTTGCAGCCACGTCAACAATATTTCAGTAATAATGAAAACAAAGTGGAGACACTGTCATTGGAAATGCACCTTGACCATGGCTGTTATGGCCGGGTCAAATATATTTCCGTGAAGATGAAACAAATTGTCACGGGAAATGCACATGCTGATCAGAGGTTTTTTTGCCTACTCAACAGTATTTCACTCACAATGAATGAATGGATGAATACATAATTAAATTTATAAAAACAAAAATAAATAAATAGACAAAAATGATAAATAAATAGACAAAAATATATCAACATATTAAACAATATTTATTAAATAAACAAAAAAACTTTAGACAAGAAGAAACAAATAACAAACAATTCCAAGCTAACCTCCAAATAAATCTTTTTTTTTTTTTTTTTTTTTTTTTTTTTTTTTTTTGCAAAATATTTATAACAATTTAGTAGGCCTTTAAATACATAAATTAAAATAAAAACGAAAGAAACAAATTTGAAAGTAAAACAATATCATCATTTATTTATAATCCCCAACTATATATATAATCCTTCAGAAGGCAACTTTAATACATAAATTATAAAAAAAAAATGAATAGGTATTTCTATCAGTGGAAGATATAAGTTTATAAACAAAACAAAAACATTTCAATCTACCCTCCAAATATTCAATTTTCCAACCTATGTTTTATTCCTTCAAATATTTATTATCCTTTAGAAGCCTCTTAAATAAATAAATAGATAAATAAATAAATACACTCACGCACGCACACACACACAAAAAATAAAATTAGATAAATATTTCAAGGGCTCCATATTCCTCCAATATTGTTATCCAAGAAGGTTTCCATTAGAAATGAAATGATTATTATCGTATCTCTGAATTATGAGGGTCGTGCAAAAAGTTCTGTCACTAATAGGCTTTCTTTGTTTTATCCCAGGTATATTTTAAAATGCTTCACTGCACTTGAATGGTGTGTTGAATAGCTAACGATACCCGTTTATTTCGTGCAAATTGCTTTCCAACTGACCGAGTTATTTCAAATTGAAATAGATGCAGTCATATACACTGACCAATTTACTTGTTACATTGGAACATGGACCAGAAGACTGAAATTAGTAGCTATATTAAATGCCGCATTAGATTCAAAGCAGATATTTAATGAATTGTGTGGTATATAAGGACAGACCATTTCAATGCGCACAAGTTTTAGGTGGGTTAAAGCTTTTAAAGCTGGGAAATTTTCTGTTGAAGATGATACCCGTCCTGGAAGGCTGAACACCTCTGTTACCAAGTCTAACATCGCTACTGTAAAGATTGTGGTCGAACAGGATGCGCGATTGTCTGTCTAAGATATAGCTAGTTGTACTGGCATATCAGAAGGCAGTGTGTAAACAATTCTGAAAAAGCGTTTGGACGAGACAGGTTTGCGCTAGGTGGGTACCTCATTTGCTCATTGAGGAGCAAAAGACACAACGCCTTAAATGTGCCCGGGAACTTTTGAAAACATACAAAGGCTGTAATAGTCGGGTTATTTCTAACTTGCTTACAGGTGATGAAACCTGGGTGCACATGTTTGAGCCACAAAGAAGGGCTGATAATAAGCAATGGAAGCGAAAATATCAAAAACGCCCATGTGTTGCCAAGAGAACCATAAGTTCGAAAAAGATGTTGTACGCAATTGTCTTTAAGTCAAGTGGGCCAGTCGTTCAAGTGCCTTGTCCATCTGGTCATACAGTCACTGGCCGATTCTACAAGAATTCTGTACTGAAGAAAGTGAAAGAGTTTTACAATAAGAAACGACCAAGCAAAGGATGGTCAGGAGCCCACCTTTTACATGACAACGCCTCCTCTCATAAGTGTGAGGCTGTTAAGTCTTTTTTGGCTTCTGAAAAGGTGAAAGTTTTAAACCATCCACCTTATTCACCTGACCTGAGTCCCTGTGACTTCTTTTTATTTCCAAGGCTTAAGAAAATGCTTTCTGGAAATAATTTACGTGTAGAAATTCTCTTTGCAGCGCTATTTATCAGTGTCTCCAACAGATACCAAAAGAAGACTATTTATCTGCTTTTTGCGACTTGGTAAAAAGCTTACAAAAATGTGTTTCAGTAAAGGGGGAATACTTTGAAGTTTTGTAATAAAAATATGTTTGATAAAACGTAGCACTGAAGTAATCCGAACCCAGTGACAAAACATTTTGCAGGACCCTCGTAATGTTGCCATACATTCAGAGATACGATAACAAATCATTTCATTTTTTATCCAGTTCAAAAACGAGAGATTAACTGAAATTTAACAGGCTGTCAGTTGACACATTTTATGATCGTATAAATACTATATATCATTTTATCAAACGTTTCTTGGATAAAAATGTCTATTTTTGAGGATATGGAATATTTAATAATGAAAGAAACAGAGTAATAAATAAAAAAAAAAAAACATGTTGCGAAGCTGGCGCTCATTTCTAGCAGACAAAAACTGTTACCGTAAATGAGCCGGAAACGTGTAAGAAATATTTTTTTACCGTAAATGAGTCGAAAACGTGTAAGAAATATTTTAAATGTATCGGTAAATTTATATTTTACCATGACCATTGAAAATTATAGATAAAGTTGTTAGATGAAGGTGTTTCACTGGTTATTCTGAGCATTATATTACAAGAACATAATATTACAACCAGAGAATCGGTGAAACCGAAGGATGCTCCCCGAAGATGCGCAGTAGTGGGATGGTTATGTTAGGAAAGGAGACGATCAATAATATCGGCCTTCCAGAGCCACCACAAGAAGAAGAGATGAGCAACCAACAATGACAAGACACAACAAACAAAAATAACTGCAACAGAGGTACTGCCTTGGAACCGTTCGCTGAAACAACTGCTGGGGGCTTAAACTAATTGTACTCGACCAAAACCTCATTCTTATCTCCTGAAGCTCCAGACATAAACTCCAGAATGGAAGCAATGGAAATAAATAAATAAGCCTTGCATTATATCATACAGGATAACTGTTGGACAACAATGAGGTTATTTCCTATGACGAATGGGCGCTCGGTCAATACTTTATTTTTATGTATTTATTTTTTTATTTTATTTCCATTGGTTATTCTGAACATAATATTACAACAAGAGAATCGGTGAAACCGAAGAATGCTCCCCGAAGATGCGTAGTAGTGGGAGGATTATGTTAGTGAAATAGTAAAAATTAAGAGATATGCTACGGACAAGCTTATTACTGCAAAAATTAAGACGGGAAGTAACTCAGTCATTACTTGTAACAGTTCTTGAACTCTGCACTATCTCTGATGGCCGTTTCTCAATGTATCAAATTTCATTTGATTCTCTTTTATACTTTCAGAGATATGCACCGGACAAAAATAGGAAGGGAAATAACTTATGAATACTGACGATATGGTTGTGGGTTCTTGCACTTTGCACTTCCCCTCATAGCCTTCTATCACTGTATCAAGTTTCATTTATTTATCTTCAATACTTTTAGAGATATGCTCCGAACAAGCTTAGTATTGCAAAAATTAGGATGGAAAATAACTCTGTAATTCCTTGTGATAGAGTTACGGTTCTTGCACTGTGCATTTTCTCTGATGGCCATCTATCCTTGTGAAAGAGTTACGGTTCTTGCACTGTGCACTTTCTCTGGTGGCCATCTATCAATGTATTAAGTTTCTTTTATTCCCTTCTATACTTTCAGAGATATGCTCCGGACAAGCTTTTTATTGCAAATATTAAGAAAGGAAATAACTCCGTTAATTCTGGTGACAGGGTTATGGTTCTTGCATTCTGCAATTTTCCTTGTTATCTTCTATCAGTGTATTAAGTTTTATTTATTTATATTTAATACTTTTAGAGATATGCTCCGGACAAGCTTACTTTTGCAAAAATTAGAAGGTAAATAACTATGTAATTACTTGTGATAGAGTTACGGTTCTTGCACTCTGCACTTTCTCTGATGGCCGTCTATCAACGTATTAAGTTTCATTTAATTCCTATACTTTCAGAGATATGCTCCGGACAGGCATTTTATTGCAAAAAGTAAGAAAAAAAGTAACTCCGTAAATACTGGTGACATGGTTATTGTTCTTGCATTCTAAAATTTCCTTATAGCCTCCTATCACTGTGTAAAGTTTCATTTATTTATCTTCAATACTTTTAGAGATATGCTCCGGACAAGCTTACTTTTGCAAAAATTAGGAAAGAAAATAACTCTGTAATTGTGATGGAGTTACGGTTCTTGCACTTTGCATTGTTTCTGATTGCCGTCTATCAATGTATCAAGTTTCATTCCATTCCCTTCTATACTTTCAGAGACTCCGGACAAGCTTTTTATTGCAAAAGTTAAGAAGGGAAGTAACTCCATAAATACTGGTGACAGGGTTATGGTTCTTGCATTTTGTAATTCCCCTCATGGCCCTCTATCAGTGTGTCAAGTTTCATTAAATTACCTTTAATGCTTTAAGAGATAAGCTCCGGACAAATTTAGACGGACGGATGGACGGTCGGACGGACAGACAAAGCGCCGACCATATGCTTTCCCTTCGGGGAGCATAAAACACATATTTCGGACCTTTTGTTTTAATTAAATGCTACGATCAAAATTCATTCAATAGCAAAATGGCTGCGCCCTGTAATTGGCTAATCAGATACGTCGCCATATTGGAAACTAGTGCGATACAACTCAGCCTGTTTTTTAGCACATTATTTCGGCAAAAACTCAATTATGCAATATTTTGATTGCAATTCATTATGATGTCTCTCACTTTTGCAGTTTGAATATTCTATTATGCTGTAATCAGGTATAATTGTGTAGTAGTATATTATGATATGCATGTTGGCAGTCTGATTTTGGAATATGCCTTGATTTCTTCACTTCTTCGCATTGCAATTTGTAGCTCCGATTATGCTCGTACTGTGGCGCTATGGTCGATCATTCGTACTTTTTCGCCTGTTCTCGGCAGTCACCGTAAGAATTTTGCATGCGTAACGGTAACACAGAGGAGAGCGCGAAATATAAACCCTTACCAGTTTCACTCTGTTAAATTGCAAAGGAAAATATTTTTTTGCTTTCATAATTACATCAGGCACATACAGATACTATCATAGTAGCGTCGCAGTGACGGAGCGCCAAAACATGTGCGGTTTCAGTTTCTGGAGCAAATTTTGGCACAAAATTGCCATATGAGAGTTGAATTGCCAAATAAAAATACTTTTTTCTATTCATAAAAAAAAATGTAAGAGAAAAGTCCAGGGAGTGCCACAAGCACAAACCGCAGCCCTTCCCAGACCCCAAGAGGAAGAGGAAACCGACAAATCCAAACAAGCACAAATCGAACAAACGTACGAAAAGCACTAAGATTAGCTCTCTCTTCCCCAAGCGAGGTAATCGCAATACTTAAATGACTGAAAAACACAAGAACAAAATGACACAAGGAAAGACATACAACAAATCGCCTCGTAGAATAAACCACAAAGCAACAAAAAGTAAGACTAACACCGGGACCGCCGCCTTAGAACGGTCAGTAGAGTAAACCACCGCGGGGTTTAAAGCACTTTTACAGCTAGCCAACTTCACCCTGGGTCCCGATGCCACTCTTAATCACAAATAGAAAAACAGAAAGCAAAATAGGCAGCTGTTGAAGGTGACCAAAATGCTAGTTTATGAGACTGTAACACTCTATAAAAGTCTAAAATAAAATATCTTTATATATTTGTAATTATGTCAAGCACACATTGATAATGTCTCTTCAGCGTCACAGCGACGGCAACGTTGGTGTGCCAAAACATGTGCTCTGTACTAACTGCCAAATCCAATACTATTTGCATTTTTAAGTATAGCTGGTACATACATGTAACGCCATAGTAGCGTCACAACATGTGGAGCGTGTGGTACTCATGTGTGTGTGAGAGGGTGAGGGTGTGGGGGAGCGAGGGAGGGGATGGTAGTGGGAGTGAGCCAAAATGTGAGATGAGCAGTGCAAAGTCGTTATAATGAATTTGTTTCAGTCTATGAAATAGCAAACAAAGACACTCCATTCATGCCGTAGATTCAGGCGAGATAATTTTAGCGCCAGCTTATCACAACATATTTCAATGCAACAAAACGTGTCGACTGTAGATGTGTTTCAGTTTCCTTTGTCTGAGAATGAAATAGAGAAGGGGTAAACACAGAATTTGCTTAGGCCTACATTCGAACAGCATCTGAAAACTGAAATCTTTTGTGTTTGTGAGGCTTGTGTTTCCCTCAGGAAGATTTGCAAAAGAACTGAAATCATTGGCGTCCGTCTCAATCTATCTATCTATCTATCTATCTATCTATCTATCTATCTATCTATCTATCTACCCATCCATCTATCTATCTATCTATCTATCTATCTATCTATCTATCTATCTATCTATCTATCTATCTATCTATCTATCTATCTATCTCGATGTGTGTGTGTTCTATCTATCTCGGTGTGTGTGTGTGCATGTGTGTGCGCGCGCGCGTGTGTATGTGTTCTTTCTATCTATCTATCTGCATGTCGGTCTGTCCGACCATACGTCCGGGCTGACGAATTAATGGTAGTGTGACTGTTGTCAATACATGAAAGTGACACATAACCATCATTTCGTTAGAAAAAAAAGTCACATAACCATCATTTCGTTAGAAAAATTTCGTTTTATGTGACGGTCCGTCGTTTTGGCACAAAAAGCTTCCGTCCGTTCATCCATCCATCCATCTGTGTGTGTGTGTGTGTGTGTGTGTGTGTGTGTGTGTGTGTGTGTGTGTGTGTGTGTGTGTGTGTGTGTGTGTGTGTGTGTGTGTGTGTGTGTGTGTGTGTGTGTGTGTGTATTCCAAATGCATATGCATTCAAAAACACGTACGTACCTTAGTTATTACAAACCAATTCTTCTCAGAACTAATCTCATCGTAGTTGGCCTACAATAGAAGAAGAAGAGTTGTTAGACTTTGGCTGGCTATAGACCCGCCCCCCCCCCCCCCCTCCCCCAGAGGGAATTTTGTACACTATGATTTTCTGAAAGTACATTATATAAAAAACAAAATGACACAAGTTAGCCCTCTGGCGATGGGGACATTTGCGTGTAATAGCCAAAGTTTACCCTAAAAACAATAAAATAATTTCGGTGTAAATACAAAAGTATCCATATTCTTGCTAACTAGCATGCTATTTGTTACCAATGCATGTGATTTATACAGACAGGTATCACAATAGCTGTCAATGACTTGTTTTATAACTGTTACATACGTTACTAAAAGTCATAAACCTCATATATATGTTTTCTGATAAAATGTTTTGGATGATTATGACCAGTCAGTGATAAAAATTTAATCTGATTCTGTTTTACAATAGATTAACACTATTTGTCCTCGTTTTTTGTATATCAAGAAATGAAAACAAACCAGTTTGACTAAGCAATTAACATATGGAAGTATAGTTACTTTAAAACAGCCTAAAGTTCTTTTTCCAAAATGTATCGATACTTCAAACTTCTTAACATCTTATTTGCAGCAGTTGCAATTAGTACAATTCATTTAATTAACTATTATGATTGGTTTAATGCAGGATATGCTTTGAATAAATGCCCAGTGCAATACTTAATGTTATATACGTTACTTTTTGAGTGCTACTTTATCTACATTGTATAAATGGATGTTGATACTTGTATAAAAAAGGTGAAGGCAAATCAGCTCTACAATTCTTTTAATAACAAACAGAGTAGATTATTTCTCAGACACCATTATAGTTTGTTGAATTAAGTGAAAGAAAATCCTCGCCAATCTTCTGCTTGTGTATCCGATTGATAATTTTTTCTTTAAAATAGTAAAATGTACTCTATAACAAGTACAGAAATATCCCCGTTTCATAATACGTACATGATATTCATTGTTTATGCTCTATGCATAAGGCTGATTTTCTAAAACTTAAATCCATTTAGACTTCCAGAAATATTGAACACTTAATATTGTTTCACACGTTATATGTCACTTTAAGTGCTTTGATATCAGAACACAGTTATAGACAGTGATTGCAGAAGAAATCTCTTCAGTAGACCTCCATCAATGAAAATACTGTATACTTTCCTAATATCACATCAAAAGTATGAATTAAGTGAAAAGAAACATTCTGAGGGCACAGATTATTTAAGGAGAACTATTTCATTATTTAAAAAAGGTAAGAGAAAAGTCCAGGGAGTGCCAAAATCACAAACCGCAGCCCTTTCCAGACCCCAAGAGGAAGAGGAAACCGACAAACCTAAACAAGCACAAACCGAACAAACGTACGAAAAACACTACGATTAGCTCTCTCTTCCCCAAGCGAGGTAATCGCAATACTAAAAGGACTGAAAAACACAAGAACAAAATGACACACGGAAAGACATACAACAAATCGCCTCGTAGAATAAACCACAAAGCAACAAAGAGTAAGACTAACACCGGGACCACTGCCTTAGAACGGCCGGTAGAGCAAACCACCGGGGGTTTGAAGCACTTTTACAGCTGGCTAACTTCACCCTGGGTCCCGATGCTACTCTTAATACAGAAATACATAAAAATTCGGTTCGCATAAAGGCTCCCAACTCAGTCAATGCATCAAAGCGAAAACATAAAAATCAAATTAATCACTATAATAAACAAAGACGAGTACTCATGGCTAATTCTACTGTATGCCAGAGTAAATGAAAACCAATAGTTGAACAACGGCGGGCCAAGCCAAAGACATATTAAAGTTAAAGTTTTACGAAGAGGCCGTCATTGAGTCTGAGGCCCGAACCGCCGTCGTGCAGTTAAAGAGTGAAGCATAGCCATCAACAATGATTTAAGTTTACATAAAAATGCAGTGATAATAACACCACACATCTCTGCAATTAGATGCAGCCAACACTCTGGCACTTCTCTGTTCCCGCAGTGTATAAAATAAAACATAAGAAAGTTTGCTTCAATAAAATCTGCTTATTATGAAATACCATGTAAACAACAACACATAAGTCATACATAATATAATTTGATGACAAACACATTAAATAAATGATTACTATCTATACAAAGATAAGAAACGCATTATAGAGATTACGAAAGTCTTGTTATAAATTTTATTTTATTAGTAATATAAGAAATAAGAATAACACACAACATCATTCTTTACGATTTCCATTCTCTCTGTTACTTATAATGGACCTCCAAAACGTGTACTTGATTGTCAGAATGGTGACAGTATAAAATAAATGATAGGATTAGGCTCAGAGACACCAGTCTCTGAGCCTATTTTGGCTTACGGCAGAGTTTGAAAAAGATTAAGCTGCCAAAAAACTAAAATGAGATACTCATAAGCGCACAAAATTTTTACACATATATTCTCGCACAGTTTATTTCACAATCAAAGCTCAACGTTTCGTCTAATTAAAGCCTTTATCAAGAGAGTTAAGTTCTTTCAATGCTACACCATCTTCTTAACAATACTGTCAGCCATTTTGAATACAGATGCTATGCCCAATGTTGTCACGACGTCATAACATCCGAATCCCAGCGCCAAGACGTCGTACGTACTACCATTTTGCGCAAAAACTGGAATAACAGTGTTATTTAGACTTTTTCAACAATCAGGCCATCGAATTTGATGCAGTTCACATTGAAATAAAACAGTCCTTAGAATATATATATGTATGTATGTATGTATGTATGTATGTATGTATGTATGTATGTATGTATGTATGAAATAAAATAAAAATATTATCAATAAATAAATAAATGAAATAAAACAAAAAGAAATAGGAAGTAAAGAACCATAGCTGTGAAATTAAAACAATAAAAGCTGCTTGCACATCATCTTAAAAATTCAGTGTAGTTATACACAATCTGTCCTTCTTATAACATAGCCTGTTATAACATGGTTCAGAGACCCTTCCCCCCACCCCCATTCTTCTTCCCGCACCACACCACCACCCCACCCCCACCCCCGCGGAGAAAAAAAGAAAAAGAAAATAATTAAGAGAGAGGGGGTGGGGGAGGGGGTTTGAGGTTGTACAGGTTATACGGAAAAATGACCTGAAATGGACATCTTTCCAAGTACATCATACATTTTCTATTTAAATTTAACACGGTTTACTAACTTTTTTACTAACAGTTTTTTTCTTTGGACCCTAGCCATTATGTTATAAAGAAGCGATGATATAATAAAATAGAACCACAATGATATTGATAGTAACCAATACTAATAGTAATGTTGATGATGATGATGATTCAAACCAAAAACAAAAAAGCTGTAAAAAATATAAATAAATAAATAAAATACAATAAATGAATAAAAACGAATAAGTAAATAAGTTATAAAATAAAATATAAAAAAAACAATGATAATAATTAAAAGAAATAATAAATTGATATATTATCTACCCCCTATATACTTGCAGAAACAGCTCATTGATAACACCAACAATAAATAAATAAATAAATAAATAAATAAACAAATAAATAAATAAAAAATAAAACATAAAAATTTGTGTTGGTTTGAGATGAGTGGAGATGGACAGCGAGGGGAACTAGAGCTGGAAGAAGGTGGGAAGAAGGGGAGTAATAATGTCAAAGGGAAACTAAGAAAGATTTGGAAGAAGCAATCAACTTCCAAGAAGAATGATAAAGCTAATGCAGATAAGGAAGCAAGTGATTTAGTTACCAAATTGTCAGCAAAAAAACTATCACTCCACAACAGATAAGTCTGTTATCCAGAGGAAACAAGAGGCCCACGGGCCACAACTCGCTCACCTGAGTAAAAACCGCCACTGCAGATATGCAGATGGCATGCAACATTTTTACAGTATTGTCAAATATTGAAACTTATGACAAGGCTTAAACAGTTTTTTAGATATCTTGCTTACAAGGTTTAAATGCTCTACTTATCCTGTCCTTTAAAGTTTTGTTGTTTTTTTTTTTTCTGTTTTTAGCTCTGGCAACCATTTTGTTCAGCAGAGCAGAACCATTTTAGCAATTTTGGCAAAGGGGCAAAAGAGGGCGTTAATGTGAAATTATTTTGAAATCTTGCCACTGGCCAAGGAGATGTCGTTTAAAGTTTTTTTTTATATTATTATTATTTTTAGCTCTGGTGACCATTTTTTTTTAGCAGAGCAGAACCATTTTGGCAATTTTGGTAAAGGGGGATAAGAGGAACATTTCTGGAAATCAGGCCGTTGGCCAAGGACGAGACGTTTAAATGTTTTGTTGTTTTTTTTTCTATTTTTAGCTCTGGCGGCCATTTTGTTCAGCCGAGCAGAACTTTTTAGCACTTTTGGTAAAGGGCTATAAGAGGAACACTTCTGTGAAATTACTTTGAAATCAGGACACTGATTGCGGAGAAGATGTCTTTTAAAAGTTTTTTTTTTTTTTTTTTTTTTTTTTCTATTTTTAGCTCTGGCCATCATTTTAGTCAGCCAAGCGGAGCCATTTTAGTAATTTTAGTTGAGGGCCATTGGTGGAACACTTCTATGCAAATATTTTGAAATCAGGCCATTGGCCAAGGACGAGATGTCGTTTGAAGATTTTCTATTTTTTAGCTCTGGCGGCCATCTTGTTCAGTGGAGCAGAACCATTGCGGCCATCTTGGATTTTTGATCGACACAATTTTAGCTTATTTTGATCCAGAAGTCATCCAGTTGCTAAAGAGCAAGTTTCGGCTCAAAGCGATCTAAGGTTTGATCTAAGGTGTTAGTCATACTCTTTGTTGCTTAGTGGTTTATTCTACGAGGCGATTTGTTTTATGTCTTACATTGTGTTATTTTGTTCTTGTGTTTTTCAGTCCTTTCAGCACTGCGATTACCTCGCTTGGGGAAGAAAGAGCTAATCATAGTGTTTTTCGTATGTTTGTTCGATTTGTGCTTGTTTGGTTTTGTCGGTTTCGACTTCCTCTCGGTGTCTAGGAAGGGCTGCGGTTCGTGATTGTGGCATTCTCTGGACTTTTCCTTTTTTGAAAAGAGATGTCGAAAATTGATTTTCAAGATGGCGCCTGTGGTGGCCATCTTGGATTTTGTATCGGCTCATTTAGCTATTTTGTGTCTGATAAGCGCCCTAATGCTCATCATTAAGTTTTGATTCAACTGGATTATAGAGGAGATGTCCAAAATATGAATTCACAACATTTTTCCCATATCAATGTATAGGACCCATACAAATGCATGGGGAAGCAAATTTGACCTTGCCGTAAAAAGGTCAAACGTCAACGTAGGACCATCATTATATCAATTTTATCAATCTCCTGTCCCCGAGGATTTTTGCAAAAGGCCCTAGACAATGCGCTTCCAAGGTAGGTGAACTTATCTACCACTTGCTGTCGTTGACCTTTAACTGTGATGGTAGGCTTCTTGTAAGGCTTTCCAGGTGCTGGCTGATTTACTACCTCAGTCTTTTTGATGCTGATTGTGAGATCATAGGTGTCACATGAATCAGATACTTGATCCACACCTTTTTGCATTTTCTCTTCTGTTGGAGCACCCTTTGCCATGTCATCAGCAAAGAGGAACTCATCTAGCACCTATGTCTGCACCTTGGACTAAGCTTGGAATATCACAAAGGAGGAGGAGATTGCGATGAAAGAGCTTTTGTCAGATAATACGATAGTAATCCGACAGGCAGACAAGGGGCCTGGAGCTGTGGTGTTGCAGAGAAAACTACATTGAGAAAATGAATGCAGAGTTGAAAGACAGCAAGATATAAACAAACAGATGAAGACTTAACAAAACAGATAAACTCAAAGGTTCGTATGCTAGTCAATAAAACGTACAAACAGGGAGCAATATCTTCCGAGCTTAGGCAGTATCTTTCGCCGAGTACATGTCACCCTGGGCGACTGAAAGGGAATCCCAAAATACATAAAGCAAGGAACCCCATGAGGACAATCATAAATGGAACAGGTGCAGCTACAGAGAAGTTGGCAGAGGTGGAAGAAGGGGAGTTGGAAGAATTTGTAGTGAGAAGTCCAAGCTACATACCACAGATCTCATTAACCAGGTCAAGGATATCATAGACCTGCCGGATGATACAATTCTTTTCTGTTTTGAGTTACCCCAAGAAGAAGGATTGGAGGCGTGTAAGGAGGAAATAGCTTCACGAACGACGAAGAGGATAAGAGATGAAGATGTGTTATTACACACTTTGAATTTAATGGTCAACATTACATGCACGGCAATAGGATTACGACTAGGCAAAACTGTGCCTGCTCATATATGAGAAAATAGGATGAGCAGTTACTGCAGTTTCCTCAGAAGCCCTATCTTTATAAGCGGTACATTGATGATGGCATTTGGACGGAAGGAGAGAAAAGCTTCCTGGAATTTGCAAATCATGAAAATACAATACATCCCAGAATAAAGTTTACCCTCAGATGAAGCAAAGACAAGATAGAGTTCCTTGATACATGGGTTAAACTTAGAGACAGATCTCTTCTGTAAGGAGACGAATAAGCATTTATACCTCCAGAGAGACTCGGACTACCCGAAGCATACAAAGGCATGTATACCTTATGGCTTATGTTTGAGACTGAAGAGGAGTTGTAGCAAAAAAAAAAGTAAGAGAAACGTCCAGGGAGTGCCACAATCACAAACCGCAGCCCTTCCCAGACACCAAGAGGAAGAGGAAACAGACAAAACCAAACAAGCGCAAATCGAACAAACGTACGAAAAGCACTGGGATTAGCTCTCTCTTCCCCAAGCGAGGTAATCGAAATGCTGAAGGGACTGAAAAAACACAAGAACAAAATAACACAATGTAAGACATAAAACAAATCGCCTCGGTAGAATAAACCACAAAGCAACAAAGACTTAGAACGGTCAGAAGAATAAACCACCGGGGGGTTTAAAGCACTTTAACAGCTAGCAAAATTCACCCTGGGTCCCGATGTTACTCTTAATACAGAAATATATAAAACTTCGGTTCGCATAAAGGCTCCCAAACTCAGTCAATGCATCGAAACGAAAACATAAAAATCAAATTAATCACAATGAAAAACAAAGACGAGTACCCATGGTTAATTCTACTGTATGCCAGAGTAAATGAAAACCAATAGTTGAACCACGGCGGGCCAAGCCAAAGACCCTACCCACTAGTTATAGTTTTACGAAGAGGCCGTCATTGAGTCTGAGGCCCGAACCGCCGTCGTGTAATTAAAGAGTGAACTAGGCATGCAGTCTGTCGCATAATATCCAGGCTATAGCCAATTCTTTTATAACGGTTAATTAGTTTTCTGAATTGCTCCGAAAAGTTAGATTTTCCCACAATTTTTCTAAATCTGTACACTGAATCACAGTAAAGTTCTGGTTCCGATATACCTAGTTGCAGAAGTGTTTTCAGACTGGCGCTATATTTTTCTACCAAGGCACTGTGTCTGCGATAAAATTTCGAAAACGCCTTACGAAGTTTAAAATAACGATAGTCCTGCCTAAGAAGTTTGGCAGTAAGGGCTTTATTACGGCAGTTAAAGTCACTAAGATTTGAAGAAGCCCTGGCGAATCTTATAAGTTGAGATATGTATACACCATATGAGGTACGGCGGGGGACATCGCCGTCAAGAAGAGGGAAATTGACTATATCAAAATCAAAATCGTCCCGTTTATCATAAATTTTGGTGGAAACTGTACCATTATATATACATAGATTCAAATCCAAAAAAAGGTGCCTCTGTATCGGAAGAATTGGCTCTATTTAATTTGAGTTCTGTAGGGTATATACGGTCCACCATTTGATTAAAGTAAATATTGTCAATATTTAAAAAATTATCAAGGTACCCCTCGTGTCTTGAAGTTGAATTGAAAGCCTCAACAATGTTAGCCTGATTTTCCCGTGAGAGAGACGTCATGAAATCTCTCTCATAACAAAAAAGAAACAAAACTGCAACAATAGGAGTACAATTAGTTCCGATCGGAATACCAATTGTTTGCCTATAAAGTTTAGTTCCAAATCTAATAAAAATATTATCCAAAAGATAAACAAGAGTATCACAGACTTTTTGACATGACCATAAATTGTAATTATTGTATACATCAGAAGTGAAAAAAAAAACACATTCTTCGTTGCAAGCCAAATATTGGGTATTCTCCGGAATAAACGTTCGGTTAATTAAATCAATAAATTTATCTTTTATAAGATGATGAGGTAACGTAGTATACAATGTAGAGAAATCATATGTAGACAATTCAGAATCCTTAAAGTTTTTAGATTTAAATTTATTGAGAACTTCATTGGAATTTTTGATTGACCAAAAATAGTTAATTCCGTCCCTTTCGTAAACAGTATCATAGTATCTAATCCAATGTTGTTTAACAGCGGTAAGGCATGACGTTAGCAGTTTGGACAAAGCAGTAGTCGTACATGAACTAGAATTAGCAATGAAACGTGCTTTATAAGGTCGTTTATGAAGTTTCGGTAACCAATATAACGTAGGAAGCCTGTCTTGTTTTTCTTTTATACTCACTGCAAACTGCAGTAATTTCGATAGAATGGGCATTAACAATGGATCTCTCGTCAGTAGAAATATGTTCATATGTTTTGGTACTACCAAGTTCTTGTATTAGAATATTGATATAATGAAGTCGTCAAACAACAACAACAACATTATGAGCAGCTTTATCAGCTAGAGCCAAACAATACTTCTTGTGAAATTCTTGGATACCTTGTTTCAAATATCGAAAAGATAGTTTAGGCTTAGGAGGGAGAAGATCAAGGTTATTAGAGTAAAATAACACACGTTCATCAATGATCTTAAAAATCATTAATTTCCAATTATTTAAAGCAATAGACTCAACATGCTCTCGTTTACACCAACGCGTACAATAATCATTTAAAGCACTGGAAATTGTTTCCCGACATTTATTGAAATCAATATGGGATGGGAATCTATATTTAGGTCCTTTTGAAATAACTGAACGGATTCGTGAATCAGTTATAATCTTCAAGTTACCAGTAACAATATGACCCGCTGGTTGATAACAAAATTTAGAATCTTTACAATCTCAAGAATCAGGGGAACTAGTTTCAATATCAAGATCAGAAACTAACTTATTGAAATTAAGTATAGTATTACGGATAGGTCTGTTATATTTGTAACATATAATAGGAGATTCCGTGTTTTCGAAATATGAAGGTATAGCTGATATAACATTATTATCTCGAAATATGCTAGATAAATTTATGAATTCAATGAATTTATTAATGAATGGAATTTTGATGAAGTGTCTAATGTGGTTAATTTCAAAATCAATGTAAGGACGAAGAGTATGTTAAGTATAACATCTAGTAAGGAGAGCTGCTTCATACAGATCATGTTTTCTATCATAAAATTTATTAGCCTCATCATCTAACTTACGTAATGAAGAAATTGGCAGTGAAGCTAGTTTAGAAAGCATTTGATGACGTCCAGAATTTAAGAGAATATTTAAATCAAAAAGAGATAAGACAGTTTTATGTTTTCGTTTAAAATTCCCATTTCTGCGCTTACCATGGGATCGTTTATTACGTTTTTAACATCTAAAAGGGAAAAAGCATCGATATCCGGCATTTTTGAAATATTTCCTTCATGGTAAATATTATCATTAAATCCAAGTGGAAAAGGGGTTTGTAAACGTTTAATCCATTTAAGTTCATGTCTTAAAATATTTTTGAATCTTTCGGTAGAATTGGACTTGTGTATAATTTTTTCACAGGCTGAACCAAAACTTTACCAGATGATCACGAATGACCAGCTCTTCGGAAATGTTTATAAAGAAAAGAATCAATTTTCTTAGCTTGTCTAATTTTAAACAAATGTTCCTTAAACCTAGTTTTAAGGGCACGTTTGGTCTGTCCAATATATTGCATTCCTCAGCCTCCTTCACTGCAAGTTAGAACATATATAACATCCTCTGATTTTCAGTCTAAATCAGAGTTGTTTACAACTGAAAATAGTCTATGATTAACTGAAGAAATAATTGTTGACTGATAAATTAAATGATTGCAGCAGATGCAACTCTTGGCATTGCACGTAGAAATATTAGGGTATATACTGTTCCTGTTATACGGATTCTTATATTTTAGAAGTATAGGAGATTTAATTGGAGAAAGTCAAATTCTAAGGTGATTACGGAAAATATTATAATTGGAAGCGCCATATAAATTTATAGATGATACAGAGTAAAGTTTCAAAGGCGAAACGTTAACAGTAGGTAACAAAGAGTTAAATCTAGCAGTAGAACGGGGAATCTGTAAAAAAGAAACAGAAGGAAGCCTAATAGGAGAAATAATAATTTTTAATCTATTAGTGATACTCATATAGTGGTAAAGGAAGTAATACCATTAGATAAAAAGCAGTATTCATACCCGCTATTATAGGCAGTAAGTAGCGATGCAAACACGCGGTAGGACCGATGCATTCAGAGTATAACAACAACCGACAATACATAACTAAGTCTAATACAAGTCCAAAGAAGACAAAAGTCATGAGAAGCTGAAGGATGTTTTGCGTTCTCAGCTGTTCAGGAGAGGGTGTAGAGAACCGTGACTTTAAGAAGGCGTACAAGTTTTGAGAGAGGAGAGGCCCTAAAAAGGAAGAATAGAAAGAAGCAAAATGATAGAGTCCCGTTGGTTCTCACTTACTCAAGCCATTTACCAGATATTCACAGTATAGTGAGATCTTCTCTACAGGTCTGAGAAAATGAAGAAGGTTTTCAAGAAACCACCTCTTGTAGCATACCGTAGGGGAGCTAATCTTACGGACGTACTAATGCATGGCAAATTAAACAAGATGATGAAGAAGGAGGACAGGAACAAGGCTGTACAGTGGGGGGAAGAAAGATGTAGAGTATGTCCGCACGTTAATGCATCTAGAAGCTTCTACTCTACAAATGGGGATGAGTATGAGATACTGCAACACAAGGAAGTCCTGCATGAGGTGTAAAAAGTCAGTGTAGGTTGGTGAAACGGAAAGAGCGGTGAAGCAACGGGTGAAGGAACATTTGTGGGACATCCGAGGGAATAAGGAAAAGCCTGTTGCTATACATTTTAACCAAGGGGGGGACACAAATAAAATGACCTAGAAGTACAAGTAATAGAGAGTGTTAAAGACAACAGCCTGTACTACAGAATGATCAGAGAAGAATTTTGGATGAACAAACTGAACACAGTCACCCTATTTGGAGTAAATGTGAAATCCAAGTAGTGCTACTGAATGAGCTGAGGTACCGTGTTTCCCGTAGCTCCACCTGTGTTCTTGACCATGATTCGGGTCGGTCTGCACTGGGTGTCGGGAATGGCTATTGATCTGAGTCCCGCTTGTGGGCGGTGAGGACTCTGATCAGACTGTGTATATGTGCAGGCTGGTTTGGGACTACACTGTCAACCGCGATTCTGGGTGGGAGAAGCGGTGTCTTTAGCTCATTTAGGGATAGACATAGATAGGATTGCCTTCATTCTCATAAACATTAGGTTACTTAACTGTATACTTTTAGTAATCTCATTAGCTTCATCTTATTGAAATAATTCTATTCCATATTTATGGAAGCGTCCTAGTGCCAGGTGAAAAAAATATCTAAGTCCTACGTAGAAGATAATACGTCCTACGTAGGAGATAGTAACTCCTACGTAGGAGATAATAAGTCCTCTGTAGGAGATAATAAATCCTACGTAGTAACTCCTACGTAGGAGATAAGTCCTACGTAGGAGATAATAAGTCCTACGTAGGAGTTAGTAACTATGTAGGAGATAATAACTCCTACGTAGGAGATAATAAGTCCTACTTAGAAAATAATAAGTCCTACGTAGGAGTTACGTAGGAGTTAGTAACTCCTACGTAGGAGATAATGTCCCACGTAGGAGATAGTAACTCCTACATAGGAGATAATAAGTCCTACGTAGGAGATAATAAGTATAGGAGTTAGAAACTCTTACGTATGAGATCATAAGTCCTACGTAAGAGATAGTATGTAGTTATAAATAATTCAATACGATTTTAAAATGAAGATCAAGAGTTTAACCTAAAAATACAAAACAAAGATTAATTAAAAATGTAATATATTTAGTGGACGATAATTTAAGAACTCCTCACACACACACACACACACACACACACACACACACACACACACACACACACACACAAGAAAGGGTTTGACATTTTATGCAAAGTGCCTCAATTTGCATGAAATGTCTAGGTAAAATAAGACAAATATCACCAATTTATCGTCTGCTGAATTAGCCCAGAGAGTGGTAAAGGTTAAGGGTTAACTATTTTACCCAAATATAAGTTTGACAGTTCATGCAAACTGTCTCTGTTGGAGACAATTTGCATGATATGTCAAAGCCTACTTTCTGGGAAAATGACGAATATCATCAGTTTGTTCTTGATGCATAAATGTTGCCTTACAATCATTTTTCAGTTAACCAATCAAACTTAAGAAACATATTAAAGAATTGCAGTGTCCTGCTCAGATAAAGGACACTTGTGTCAGATTATGAAAATGGGAGATTGTGTATTATGCAAACACGAAATACTCAGATCAGCACATCTGCACATTCTGATCAGGATTTTCACTACTTATCAATGTATTCTACCGTAACCAGTGTTTCATTAGGTACACAATTAAAAATGCCGATTTGTCTGCTCGGATTCTTAGATCATTGCCATAATGGTACTTTTCAAATGTTGATGTTCATTTGATGTTTTGACCGCTTTGTTTTTATTGCATGGGTTACAGATCAAACTATAACCTTGTCCAGTGGCCTGAGGCTTCTGATTCTCAGCTGTATGATGTCAAGTAGATAAATGAAACCAGGAGGTGCAGGTCCCTGGAGAAGGTTGTACTTAACCGGTTCACACTTCATGGAAATACTGCCTCTATGTGACTCAGTTGCCAGGCAGCGTTAAAAATCTAGATACAGATACTGGAAATACACAATGATGTTATTGAACTTGTGTTTACACATGTTTGAACAATCTTTTTAATATAAAACAATGTACTAATAAAAATAAAAAACAGAGTGTCTTATTGATATTTTGTAGAACTTTGAGGTGTCTACAAAAATAAGAAACAATGATGGTTGAGTATTTTCAAACAAAAATGGACATTATGAATTATGCGACCACTGTAGACCCAGATAAGTCTGTGTATCCGCTTTCTGATCAGAGTCTACACTGCACGCAAATAGAGATTGCACATTCTATCAGCGAAAATATTGTATGCACATGCTGATCTGGAACTACAATTGTTACACATATTATTAAATCCTGTTTTTATTATTTGGAGAGACTCTTGTTATTTCTGTGTTGGGTAATTAGTAAATATGGATAAAATATCGTTGGATTATTACTGTTACTACCCTATGTTTCTAGACAGAGAGGCCTGTGCTTACAGTGTAGACCCAGATCAGATGTCACATAACACATTGTGTAATCAGAGTCTACACTTAGCCAGCAATGTTTAGACAAATCAGTGGGTACTATAATGGCCTTGTAAAAAATATAGGGCAAGTGTGGTAAAGGATCATCTGATATCCCAGGTTTGTTTTTGAAACACGTACCTTTGCTTTAGGCCAATG
Organism: Anodontia alba; assembly: GCA_964016985.1. Lineage (NCBI taxonomy): Eukaryota > Metazoa > Mollusca > Bivalvia > Lucinida > Lucinidae > Anodontia > Anodontia alba. The sequence goes on from OZ024821.1 coordinate 55,705,053, forward strand.
TTTGAAAAGGTGTGAACAATTTATTGAATCTGACAGATGGTGGTTAGAGAAGAAAGTGGTTTACAGTATTTAACCTAAGTATTCTGATAGACACGCCTTAACAAACAGCAGTCGCGGACCTGATCAGACATTACATTAAATTAAGGTCTGCACACTGTTTGTCACTCAAAAAAAAAAAAACAGCACGTATAAGCCATGTCAACAGGTAGTAACACGGACTTAATAAAATTTCAGTATGATAGAGATTTAAGGTGTTTAATAATTAGCAATATTATACCCCTATGTACACATGCACCAAAAACTGTTAAAGCCCCACGTAACTCTTTTAAAAACAAAACGTTTTGAACATGACCAACATAATATTTATTCTTCGGAATTCAAATGTACGAGGGATGTTCGAAATGAATTGCTTATTTCTATCTGGAGACTTCAAATTTCAAGTTAGCCCAAAAGTACTCATTTCATGCCCTCGAAGTACCACCCCCCCCCCCCCCCCCCCTGGCTAGAAATGCAAAGTTTCAGCTGATGTAACCTCTTCTTGAAGGCGTCATGGTACGCTGATTTGGGCACAGTAATAAGGTACTGATGAATGGCAGATCCAAGTGCCTGTCGGGACTGGTATTTCCGCCCAGCAAGAAATGCTTTCAATTTCGGAAACAAAAAGAAATCACATGGGGCAAGGTGTGGGGAATACGGGGGTGAGGCAAAATAGTTACTTTTTCTTTCTTCAAAAACGCCGTTACTACTGCGGAGGTATGAGCTGGGGCATTGTCATGTTGAAGACGGACATGTTTAAAACCAGTGGCAGGGCGTCGTTTCTGATAATACTTTTTCAGTTTCTTCAGTACTACGTCTTTGTAGTACTTTCCGGTGATGCTTTTGCCCTTTTTCACTGACACTTTTATTGCGACTCCTTCACCAGAGAAGAAGATTGCATACAAAACCTTCTTTGTATTCAAAGAACGTTTGGCAATTATTGGGCGTTTGCTGTGTTTAGTGGCCCAGATCTTATTGCTAACCTTTCTGACGGGCTCAAAATAATGGACCCAGGTTTCATCACCTGTGACGACATTGGCAAACTGCTTTTTGTCATATTTTGGAAACATTTGAAGCAGCTTTTTGGCCTCTTTAACCCGTTGCCTCTTTTGCTCGTCAGTCAACAGATGTGGCACCCATCTAGCAGAAATCTTTCTGACTTTCAAATGCTTCTTCAAAATAAGGTGAACCGTTGATAGTGATATGCCTACCTTTCGTGCAATATCACGAACTGTAAATCTGGCATCTCCTTCAATGATTTCCTTTAGTTTGGAAACGATTTCTTTACGAGATGCAGATTTTGGCCTACCTGATTTCGGTGCATTTTTGATGGACTCTACACCAGACTCAAATTTCTTTTTCCACCGCCGAACTGTGTCATAAGACACACAAGAAGGTCCAAAAGCAGTAGAAATTTCAGTCATCAGCTTCTTCAAAGAACAACCAAGTTTTGAGCGAGCTTTGATGTAAGCCCGTATTTCATCTTTTTTGTCGACGCTTCTACCAACCATTTTTACTGCAGTGGTCAATGACTGCGTGTATTCAAATGGCAAATTTTATGTCTTACACTTAGTCTAACATGTACATTTATACACCATTGTGTAGATATTGAATATCCCTATACAGGTATGTATTGGTTTTTATCGTGCCCCATGTGGATATCGAGCTAGAGGACAATAAGCAATTCATTTCGAACATCCCTCGTACAGTTAATTCACTGTCACTATTACTAACCATTTAAATAAATCAATAAATAAATAAATAAATAATCAATTGAATAGATATATTTTATGGAATGAAATATGACCAACATGATATCTTTTTTCTCCGCATTGTAATGCGGTTACTAACACCTTTGTAGGAAAAAGTAAGTCCTACGTAGGACTTATTATCTCCTACGTAGGTGTTAGTAACTCCTACGTAGGACTTATTATCTCCTACGTAGGACTTATTATCTCCTACATAGGTGTTAGTAACTCCTACATAGGACCTATTATCTCCTACGTAGGAGTTACTAACTCCTACGTAAGACTCATTATCTCCTACGTAGGAGTTACTATCTCCTACGTAGGACTTATTATCTCTTACGTAGAAGTTACTAACTGCTACGTAGGACATATTATCTCCTACGTAGGACTTATTATCTCCTACGTAGGAGTTACTATCTCCTACGTATGCCTTATTATCACCTACGTAGTTAGTAACACCTACGTAGGACTTATTATCGCCTACGTAGGAGTTACTAACTCTTTATTATCTCCTATGTAGGACTTATTATCTCCTACGTAGGAGTTACAATCTCCTACGTAGGATTTTTTATCTCCTACGTAGAAGTTACTAACTCCTACGTAGGACATATTATCTCCTACGTAGGAGTAGGAGTTATTATCTCCTACGTAAGAGTTACTATCTCCTACGTATGCCTTATTATCTCCTACGTAGGAGCTACTAACTCCTACGTAGGTGTTAGTAACTCCTACGTAGGACTTATTATCTCCTAAGTAGGAGTTACTAACTCCTACGTAGGACTTATTATCTCCTACGTAGGACTTTTTTTTCTCCTACGTAGGAGTTACTATCTCCTACGTAGGACTTATTATCTCCTACGTAGGAGTTACTAACTCCTACGTAGGACTTACTAACTCCTACGTAGGTGTTAGTAACTCCTACGTAGTACTTATTATCTACGTAGGAGTTACTTTTTCCTACGCAGGACTTAAATATTTTTTTCACCTGGCACTAGGACGCTTCCATAAATATTAACGTTGTTTATGGTATTAACCCTGGTCCTGCTGAGCCCGGATGTGCCCTGCCTTTGCAGACAGTGTAGATCCAGATCGGTTGGCTTCTGAAGAAGACAACTGGTCTGGAACTGCACTGTTTGTCATTCAATGTGTATTAGTTAGCAAATTTATATCAAAAGTCTGGATCAAGTGGTCTAGTTGGCTGGGGCTTTGGAGGTGGGCGTGGCGTCTGGGTTTGTTCGGTGTGGCGGGGGTTGATACACTACAATCTCTTTATAGAAATGCTGGTCGGGTTCAAAGTATTAATAGTGTTAGTTAAATATCTGTTATACCCCAAATGTGCATAGTTTGTATGGAGGAATGATTATTTAGGAATGTATGGTATTTTTTTCTATATGGTCTATACATTCTTATGGTCTATTCTATATGGTCTATATTACTCGTTGAACCATGTTACATCTAAAACTATGTTATAAATATACAGGGTAGTAAGGAAATTTAAGTGTATGAGTTGTTATCATTAATATCATTATTATTCTTATTATTATTATTATTATTATTATTATTATGTTAGTGTTATCAATGAGCTAGATTTCTGCCAGTAGTTGGTAGATAACATATGAGTTTATTATTTCTTTATCTATTATCATTATTTTTTATTATTATTTTTTATTTCTTATTTATTTATTTATTCATTTTTGTTGGTGTTATCAACGAGCCCCTTCTGCAAATATATAGGGGGTAGATAATATATCAATTTATTATTTCTTTTAACTATAATCATTATTTTATATATATATAAAAATAATGATTACAGTTAAAAAAAATAATAAGTTGAAATATTTTATTATTTATTTACCTATTTATTCATTTTCATTTATTTATTTTATTATTTTATTACATCTTTTTTGTTTTTGTTTTGAATCATCATCAACATTAGTATTGGTTACTATCGATATCATTGTTGTTCTAGCTAACTTCATATATTTAGTTGGAATATATAATTATTTTTGCTCCAATTCTCATGAGTTTAATAATTTCCTTTGGTACTATAAGTTTTGTAGGGGTAACGAATGTAACACCCCAGTGCCAGATGATTAACATGCTGCAAAATACTTGCTGTAACCGCGTCTTCTAAACTGAGTTTTGAGGACTCCGCGATGCTTTTTATAGTCATCTCGTTCACATATTCTTGGGATTCGAAAACCAAACCAATACGTCAGCAATTTTTTTGTATTTGGCGGTTGGCTTAAGTACAACTTTCGTAAGTACAATTGTTTGTCCATGGGTTTCACATACAAGTCAGTATAGCTTTACAAACGTCCTCTTTGTACTGAAGCGCGAAGGGTTTATAGGGTTACCATGCTCCGCAAATGACTCGAGGTCCTCAACGCTGCCGACCCAACCACCGAAACCGTCATCGATAAATATTTTGTAGAATACAGGAATCTTGTTTGCAGCCATCAACTTCTCGTCCAATTGCCGCATACTGCCGCAAAGTTCTTGCCCAGTCGAGAACCTATTGCCACATCCCCTGTCTTTACATAATGACTGTCCCCTAAGCTGAAGTTATTATCCAGTACTGTTGTGATAACATCCAGCATAACATCGGTGGAGCTAACAAAGTCCTCCAGGCATCTACACCTTTTTGGGGGGAAATTGAAGAGTACAGTTTCTGGACATCAAAGCGAAATAAGACACTGCTTTCAGGAAGTGGCTCTTGAATATCGTGAAGTTTCAATACGGTCGGCTGTGTTCCGAATGAAACTTAATGAGGACCCATTAAACTCATGCTCTGCTAGCTCTGCTATCCTTTCAGTTGCTGTATTCAGACCACTTACAATAGTCCGTAGAGGTGCTTTCTCCTTATCAAGTTTGGGGTTCACCTTCAGCTTCCCTGATCCCAAGTATCTTGTTACTAAATACTATTGCATCCACTAGGAATGTACCCTCGGCGGTAAATTCTGTGTTTACTACTTTCTTCATATTCTTTAGACTTGTATGTGATTCACTAGGGATGTACCCTCGGCGGTAAATTCTGTGTTTACTACTTTCTTCATATTCTTAAGACTTGTATGTGATTCGCCCCAGTGCGATGACTGTATAATAAATATTCATCTAAATTCTTAAAGGAATGACCCTTGAAATCTGAATGAACATAAATGAAAATAACTGAAGTGTCGAAGATTTTTTTTTTTTTTTTTTCCCGCACCAGATTAGCTAGTTTTGGCAATCATCAGTTATCCTCCTATTATTCTATACATTTTCCAAAAACCGCGGGAAGTCGTATTCTTAATCATTTAATTAAAAGAATTTCTTGTCTGTATTAAATATAAACGTAAGCAAAAACACGCGCACGATTCTGTATTTAACTTATTATGCAGCGCTGCACCCAAAATGTTTGAAAACCAAAGTTAAGGAAACAGTCGCATGTCCACCGAAAACACTCAACTACCACCATTCGCAAAACGGATCAGAAGTCAAGTATATAATGTTTAGGCAAGAGAGGTGGAAAGTAAAGATCTCCCTCCAAACAAACCGCAACCGCAACAGCTATAAAACGAAAGCCACAGACATCAGGCAAGAGGCGCCACCTTTAGATAACAGCCGCAACTTCATGAAACCAAACGAAAAGAAAGGAAACCAAAATTCATTATAAATAAATTCTCCAGTGAGAAGGTCATCTTAAGTTTTGTAGCTTTACCAAAAACTCTATAATTTTATTTAGGTATATTATCACATTTTATTCGGAAGTTGTGGTGGACTGGGATCTGCGCGATGACTTGAACGTCTTCTACGTTTTATGCTATCAAACTGCAATTTTGTTCCACACTGGACGTCCCATTTCCGATTCCAAAGTTTTAGAGTGTATGATATTTCAAATATATTCTCTTGATTCGTATTTCGGTTACAGTTTCTTTGCCTGAATATACTGCATAAAGTTAAAAGTGTTAAATTGTTATGAAAAAAAAAATCTACTTCGGAAGTAGAGTGTTAACATGAGAGGGGGACAAGTACCTAAATTAAGGGTTTTACGCTTTGACGTCGCGTCAAGTATGACATGATAGACGACGTCATTTCTGGCTCGCCATATTTGAGAACCTCATTTTCCGTCAGTCATCTCTGACCACCTTATTAGCGGCGCTTCATACGAGTGTCGCGGTCTTGAGCAACACGTTGTCGCGTGACCGCGTTCAAAACAGACGGTGGATGCGGAATGCGATTCTTGATGCCGTGTTATGGAATGGAGTCATATAATGTTCGAGCACATGCTCTCTGGTTCTAGAAATGTGAAATTGGATATGCATTTTCATCCCTTCTATGTGATTCCGATGGTCAGAGATTCTTAAGAAAATATCAAATTTCCCGCCATCTTCGAAAATAAGGGGAGGGGTTGGTAAATAATAGACAGGGAAAATAAAAATAAAAAAAAATACGAAATGAGGTAAAGCAAGCCAATCTTAACTGGTTGGAAAGTCTGTGTCGATATATCGAGAAAAGCCTCAGTGGGAACAGATAAAATCTATAAAGGTTATCTTTGAACCCATAATGCTCGAGACTCTTCATATCGCAGCGATTTAGTTAGTTTCAGCGATGCATATGCCCCCACCCCCACCTCCCCCTTAAGCGAACTCGATTTTTCGATCTATTTTACTAAATAAATATAATGTCCGATTTGTCGAGATAACGGTAAAGACATATATAACGGTAGCGGGTTTTCAGGTCTTCAACACTAATTCGTCAGCACATTAGCCTTATTGATCATTCCGAATGGATGTGTGTGGAATTTTGTTTGTTTGTTTTTTTGTTTTGTTTTTTTTAGGGTTTTTTTAGTTTTATTTTTTATTTTTTTTTTTTTATTTATTTTGATTGTTTTTTTTTTCTGATTTTTTAATTTAAAGACGATGATTTATTAAAATTCTCCCAAAGTATTTCTCTCAAATCTTTCACGAATTTTCCACCTATAAAAAGATCACGTGCACATTGGAAATAAAACCAGACTTCATCTAAGTATCCTGGAGTCATGGGTTTTTACGCACTTATGCACTTTGACAGTTTGTTCATTTCTCCAGAGGCACATTATACATTTTCATTATACAAGATAGCCATGGACTACTAGTACATTATTTAACATCATTAAAATATTCCTCTGAGAAAAAAATTCAAACTGAAAACAAACAACTGTGATGGCTGTCCTTTGAGTTTACAGTGATATGAAATGATGCATCAAATCAATTTTGATATTTTTTTTCCCAAAAGACTGCAGAAGTTGTACACAAAAAATGATTATCCAATAATCCAAAAAGCATCAGTGATCTGTTGAAAGGTTACAAAACTAGAAAAATAGCCTTTCTGTTTCTTTTGTTCAGCTCTGTTTTGAAAATGGTATTAACTTTAATGGGTAAAGGATAGGGTATAAGCACTTATATTTCATTATTTTGGTTGGAGGCATGAAACATAACTTTAGATGCACATTTTCTAAAGATAATCTTTTGGGCCAGCAAAGTTAATTTTGCGTGATATAAATTATTTTTCGCAGCTAACATTTAAAGGGATAACTACTTGTGGATAATTTTCTCAGTTTTCTGTTTGACCAGAGTTACCTCAAACTAACAACAATTAGACTTAAGTAAAATGTTTTGTTAGTTAAATGAAAGGTGCGTCAAATTAGATGTGCGTCAAAATACGTTACGACGATACATTGCTGCGATGTAGACGGTGAGCAGCTTTTGCGTTCTGATGTCTGTAAACGACGAAGCTGTGAACCGAAAGAAAGAACAGTGTATATATAACTTAATGACACACGAATTTAAGAATTCTTTTTTTCGAGAAACTTCACTTATTTCAAACTGCATTGAAAAATCTACCCAATAAGTAATTTAATTTTGGTCAGTTCTTCGCCTCCCACACAAACGGACCGTAGTTCGAATCTCATAGGTGACTTTTATTTATTGACTTAATAAACATTTATATTTGTATTGTTTTTCTTTCTATTCTTTCTTTTTCTTTTACATTATTTTGATACTGTTTAACCTGTTAGCAAAAGCAGAACTTTAGTACGATCCAGATCATATTATGGTCAAGCAAAAATCACATATTCTTATGGACAAGGGCGTAAAATGCATGTTTTTATATGTCTTTAGTATAGAATAAATGCATGTTTTTGTTGACAGGGCAGTACAAGGCTTTACATGAGCAGTCAAATACTTGATAAGTAAAACATTAAAATCAGTCAAAACCAAACATTTTTCGATAAAGGAAACAGTTTTGTTTCCATGGCAGCGCAATTTTTTCTTAAGCGATAACTTACTAAATTTTCATCCAGTACTTGAAAGTAGTTGCGGTCATGGGACCAAAGCCGTAATCCAAACTCATAAATCCATAAACGAATGACGAATCAGAATGTTCAGACCAACAGACATGGACCCCAGAACAAAGGGTGTAATCAGGCGTCCGCGGATAGTAAGCATTACTTGGTAAGCAAGCTTCGCCCACCATGCCCATAGGCCTGAACGAAGGAAATATCGGTAGAAGCGTATGTCCGGGATTTGGGAAGTCTACTTATGGCGCGTCACTGGCAAAAACATCAGAAACAATTCTGGAAAATGCCACATTGTAGGGATTGACTAGATCATGATGTCTCCCATAGAACTTCTTAAGTGTTGCTACCAGTTTGGTTTTTTGATACCCCTGGCTCAACAACTTTGTAGTGAGCACTTTCCCACGCTCCATGAAGTCCTGATAATTTGAACAGGTTCTGGCATAACGGATTAACTGTGAAACGTAAACGCCGTATGCTGGTGCAGAAGGGATATTACTGCTCAGGAATGGAAAGTTAACAATGGGAAAATTGAAGTCATCCCGTTTGTTGTAAAGCCTAGTAGTAAGCTTTCCATTGTCAATGTAGAGATAACAATCCTAGTATGAGGAGGAGGCTGCAGTCTCCGTTGTTTCCTTGATTTCAAGTTCACGTGGATAGATGAATTCAAAATACTCTGCAAATTTTGTGTTTTTCAGAGACAATACATCATCTATATATCTGTAGGTGAAATTGAATTGTTGTGCGAGGTGTTTCTTGCCTGCTTGGAGGAGACTTTGTACAAACTCCGCCTCATACGAGTATAAAAACAAGACGGCAAGTAACGGTGCACAGTTAGTACCCATCGGTATGCCGATTGTTTGCTGAAATATCCGACCACCGAACTCCACAAAAATATTGTCGATTAGATATTCCAGCATCTTTATGACATCTGCATCCGAGTATTTTTGTGGCACATCAGAGTGATCCCGAACGAAGTATGTGTCTTTGTAGGCAATGACAACATACTGAAATCGACGGTTACCATTCTTGTGGAAGAAACACTGGTTGATAATTGATAAAAAATAGAATTGCATTGTAAATAGAAAATGTATAGAGTTATGTGCTTTTCATGGATAGATTTGACATTTTTTGTTGCCACGGCAACATAAATTTCTGTGTTATGTAGATTTTGTTGATTTGTAAAACTAACAAGTTGATATGCTTTTAATTACATTTTTCTCAGATTTCTGCCATTGAGTTGATTAAAAACAAGCATTTTTACAGTATGGCATGCAGTGTATTGCTGTTACCATAGCAACCATAACAGTTGGTTTTCAAACTTATTGTTGTTGTTTTTTATATTAACCCATATTGTCTTATATTCATAAGAATTTTCATCAATATTACATAGATTTTGTCATTCGTGAGCCAAACCCTTTCGATATTTTTGCTTCCTGAAGTCTTTAGATTCATAGTTAAACCCCGCACATCATCATAGTGCAGGTTATATTTTATTTCCTTTGGGATCATTGAGCCCATCCTGGTTATTTTGAAAATCGAATACCGCTTAAGCCGGTGCTAGGGGGCGGATGAAGCCTTGCAAACTACAGTGTTGCATATGAAGAGACTCAATCAAACCGAATCCACGATTTTCGTGATTTTGTGTGTTCTTTGTTTCCAAAGGCAATCCTTTTTTTGCTTTTTGACTTTTATTGTTGTGTAGGCAGGTTCAGAAACCGCTAGGTCAATCGAAACCCAATTTCATGTAAAGCCTCAAAGGCATTCGAGAACAAACATTGGTTAAAATGATCCTGGTCATGTTTGTTTGTTTGTTTGTGTTGAGGTTTTACGGCCCAGTCAACCCAATGGGGTCATGTCGAGCGCGGTCAGTTTACCTAACCACACGTTTACTGGGCAGGCTTAGTCCTCTAAGCGGTTAACCAGTATTGTGCACATTCTTTCGCCAGAAACTGACAACTGCCCTTCTTGAATCAGCGGAAGGGAGAGAATGACCGTAGAAAATATTTCATGATCAATCTCCACGAAAGAATGTTGCCGACCTCGGCGGGGGTTTCCTGGTCATGTCATCAAGATATCCGCCATGCCCTTTTGATGCACTGTTGCATCTATAGGGGAGGAGGGGGGGGGAAAGGGGCTATTTCTCCATCTAAAATCATGGGGCCTTAAAATTAAGTAGTGTTGCTAATATTTAATGAAATAGAACTCCTTAAAATAGTTGATGGCCCTTTAACAATGGTTATTGGGGGCCAACATGGACAATTACTTTGGTCCTAGCGGCAACACGGTATATATGAGCCATCGCATGGCAAAATCAGCCAAATTATATGCCCATCCAGCGCACTCAGATAAGCCTGGTCTTCACTGTCCGCACGTATAAACCATGGGTCCTTAGAAACCCATTGAGTGCAGAGCGAAGGCTGATTTGACTTGGCGGAGCTGATTCTTCACTGGGCGCCTAGTCATTTTGTTGGTTTTGTCATGCTCTGGCTCAAATGGTAAAAACCGCCAGAAATCAGCAGGCCGATTTACTTATTTTTTTTTTCAGCTTAGACATATTTTTATTTCCAATAAACAAGGAAATGGGATTGGACCACAAGTTATACTAACATTAGATTCGGTCCTTTCCCTACAATACAAAACACACATAATATGTAACACAATAACATATAAACTAGTATTTAAATTTCGAAATCAATTAACAAGAAAAAGTAAGAAGAAGAAGAAGACGAAGAATAAATTAGTAACAAAAAAGAAAATAGAAGATCATGGAGTTTTGTTATACAATATACAATACAATATTCTTTATTAAGACAAACTCAGGTCATGCACATGACATATGAGTGAAAAGAAGAAAAAGAAAAGAGAAACATGATAATGATGAAGACAATACAGTGACAATGTAAATTTGTTTTGGAAAAGCATAAAGTTTACTTTTAGAGTAAAAGATCACTGGACTCTTTTAATAAGCATTTTCGCAAAAATGCAAATATTACGCAGTTGGAGTTCATTTTCGCTGTTCAACAATTCTTTGAATTTTAACACGTTGGTAGATGTATAATAATACTTGTTTATGTATTTTTGTCTTTCATTCTTGAAAAATGGACAGATTAATACATAATGAAATACATCCCCTACTTCGTGTAAGTCACATAAATTGCATTCTCTGTCATTTATTTCGAGTCCGAGCCAGCGACCGCGTTCGCATGGAAATCTGTGGTTACCTGTCCGGAGTTTAGCAAAATGTAAATAAAACCTTGGTGGCAATTTCAAGAGATAAGGTTCTAGTTTTATTGTATCCTTAAAAAGTCTGTAGTTTAAACCTTTGGAAGAATTATCTAATTTGGCGCTCCAATTTTGCAAGAACTGACTTTGTAAAATATGTTTAATCAGCGAGCTACAATGGGGATTTGCCGACTGATTTATCCAAATATCCGGTCTGCCGCAGTCTTCAAAAATTTTCTGAATACTTGCAGCCCATTTGGATTGAATGTTATTGGCGCGGAGTTTTTGATATAGAAGAGAAGCTAATTTATGTTGTTTTCCGCTGATTAACTTAGTCCAATAGTTAACCATTCTACACTTAATAGTGAATTCAATTGGGTATCTGCCGAGCTCCCCGTAAAGCATGTAAAGTGGAGTGCTTTTACGCGCATGAATGACAGACCTTAGAAACTGTGTATGAATTGACTCAAAAAGTCCACAGTTTTCAAATCCAAGAACTTCACACGAGTATGTCAAAAATAGGTAATATTGTTTGGTCAAATAACTTAAGTTGAAGGTCAACTGGAAGAAATAAATTCTTAATTCTAACTTGCAGTAAATGCATAGCTTTCTTTGCTTGTTCGGCAATATATTTCCTTGCTTTTAGAAAGCTTCTAGTTTTAGAAAAATAAGTGCCTAAATATCTATAGTTATCAACAACTTCTAGGGGAGTGTTTCCAAGATGGAAAGAAAAGGAGTCTGTTTTCCGTGCTCCAAAAATTACTACTTTCGTTTTACTTTCGTTAACTTTGAGCCTCCAGAGTGCACAATATTTTAGGAATGAATCAATGCTTTTCTGAAGATCTTCAGCAGTTTCTCCAAATATCACCGTGTCATCTGCATAGAGCAAGACAAACAATTTAATGAGATCAAGAGTCGTGTCATTGTGGTGTTCAAATGAAATACCTTCATTTTCGTCAGCACGTAAATGATCTTCTAAATCATTCAAAAATATGCAGAACAAAACAGGAGATAGGTTATCTCCCTGCCTTACTCCTCTGTTACTTACGAAGAAAGGAGAATTTTCTCCCTTAAGAGTAACATAAGATTTAACTTCAGCGTACATATTTTGCAGTACTTTTAAAAACTTTCCGTTTACAGACGTGTTTAGAAGTTTTCTCCAAAGTCCAAAACGCCACACCGAGTCGAATGCTTTCGAAAAATCCACAAAGCAACAAAACAGTTTTTTCTTCTCGTTCTACAAAATTTCTATAAGCGAGTATAGGCTGAAAATATGATCTACAGTAGAATAATGTTTTCTGAACCCCGCCTGATTTTCTTTTAGTAGATCGTTTTCTTCAAGGAAATTGCTTAATCGTTCATTTAAAGTGGATGTAAATAACTTCCCAAGACAACTTAACAGGGTAATGGGGCGATAGTTATTGGGGTCAAGAGAATCTCCCTTGTTTTTGTAAATAGGCTGTATTTTCCCTTGTTGTCAAATTAATTTACGGAGAAATTTATATAAAGTGGTGTATATAACGTACAAACAGACTACCAAAAAAAATTCATACATATGCAAATATTGCAGAACTAAATCCAACAACAGCCTTTGATCTGGGTCAGCTTGCAATGAAAGTACCCGTAAAAGGCAAGCTAATATTTTGAAAGAGCGAAAGGAAATTTAACTACGAGAGAATCTTTTTGTCTACGTAATATAGTCATGTATGGAAACGTCCTAGTACCAAGTGAAAAAAATATTTAAGTCCTACGTAGGAGATAATAAGGCCTACGAAGGAGAGTAACTAAGTCTTACGTAGGAGTTTGTAGCTCCTACGTATGAGATAATAACTCCTACGTAGGAGATAGTAACTCCTACGTAGGAGATAATAAGTCCTACGTAGGAGATAGTAGGAGATAGTAAGTCCTATCTAGGAGTTAGGAGTTAGTAACTCCTACGTAGCAGATAATAAGTCCTACGTAGGAGATATTAAGTCCTACGTAGGAGTTAGTTAGTAACTCCTACGTAGCAGATAATAAGTCCTACGTAGGAGACAGTAAGTCCTACGTAGGAGATAGTAACTCCTACGTAGGAGATAATAAGTCCTACGTAAGAGATAATAAGTCCTACGTAGGAGATAGTAACTCCGACGTAGGAGATAATAAGTCCTACGTAGGAGATAATAAGTCCTACGTGGGAGATAGTAACTCCTACGTAAGAGATAATGTCCTACGTAGGAGATAATAAGTCCTACGTAGGAGTTAGTAACTCCCACGTATGAGATAATATGTCCTACGTAGGAGATAGTAACTCCTACGTAGGAGATAGTAAGTCCTACATTATTGTCAAAATTTCTGCGAAATACTTTTTCAGTCACAAACGAAATATAAACGCTCTTTATTATGAAAACAAAAATAATATCACGTTTTGAAAGTAGGCGGGGTAGCTTGATAATGTGAAAAAAAAGTATCTAGACAAGACTCCACACATGCTAGGCATTGTTGATTACATAGACTGAGCCTGTAAGTTAACATTTCTGTTGAGTTAAATAAACTGAAAATTCATTTATACCTATATCTATATTAAACGTTCGAAAAGTCACGCAGCTTTTTTAGTTTGCGGTTTTGTTATGCTAACCACATCCCCCACTGCTCCCCCCCCCCCCGCCCCCCCCCCCCCCCCCAACAACTTCAAAGAAGTTAGAGGCGCATATTGCTTTAAAGCCGTTTGTCCGTTTATCCGTTTGAGAGATTGGCCATTTGTTGCTATATGTATGCTAATGTTTTGAAATTGCATATATAGTTTCCTCATGAAAAAATAGGTGTTCCGTTTTTTTTTTATCTTTTTTTATCCGAATTATCTCATTTTAGAGTTTTTTCCCTTTTAATAAAATAACATAGAAATCTCGTTAGCAAAATATCTCAAAAAGTATTTGAGATAGAGCCTTGATATTTAGTATACTGATTAGGACCGAGAATCAAATAACCTGATTAAATTTTTAAACGATTTAATGAAATTTTGTTTGAGTTATGGCCCTTTGCAATTTTAGGCCATTTGTTGCTTTCATGTGCATAGCATAAGTTTAGAACCATGTATGCTAAAGTTTTGAAATTTCTTATATGGATTCCTTTTGAAAAAAAATACGCGACACGTATTTTTTTTCTTAGCCGAATTACCTCCCATTTTAGAGTTATTTTCCTAGTAATAAAATAACATTGAAATCTCGTTAGCAAGATATCTCAAAAAGTGTTTGAGCTAGAGCCCTGCAATTTTTTGGCCATTTGTTGCGTTCATCTGCATAGCATAAGTTTAGAACCATGTATATGTTATGAAATTTCATATATGAATTCCTCATGAAAAAATAGGTGACCCGTATTTTTGTCTTATCCGAATTGTCTCCCATTTTAGAGTTAGTTCCCTTTTAATAAAATAACATAGAAATCTCGTTAGCAAGAAATCTCAAAAAGTATTTAACCTAGAGCCTTGATATTTGGGATACTGATTGGGACTGAAGCGGAAATAACTCGATTAAATTTTCAACTAATTTAATGAAATTTTATTGGAGTTATGGCCCTTTGCAATTTTAACCATTTGTTGCTTTATTGTGCATAGCATAAGTTTAGAACCATGTATGCTTATGTTTTGAAATTTCATATATGAATTCCTCCTGCAAAAATAGGTGACCCGTATTTTTTTCTTATCCGCATTATCTCCCATTTTAGAGTTTTAGAATAATAAATGTTGTTCTAAATTCATATTTTGTGCTAAAATACCTAAACGTATTTTCATACATGTACATGTACATCTTTGCTAAAAAGCAATCAAATTTCCATATTTATTTCCCAAAAAATATGAAACAACTTTCTTTTACACTGTACAGAAAGTTAGCCCCATCCCTCACCAAATTCCGGGTAAAAAGTCATACATGTTTCATTCAAACAGGTCAGTTAAAGGAATCCGCGGTATTGATCAGTATGGAACCCTTGAAGGGGCATTTCCTTTCCAACTTAGCAGATAAGAAATTAGACAGTATGTTGTTTGAACGAGATCTTTATGTTGAAAACACAACATGATAAGTCGTTTAAGCGACATATTATGTTGTTTTATTTTCCAGTCTGTTTCCTTGGTTTAGCTTTCTGTCCATTGAAGAAAAGAAACTAAAACAATAAAATACAGAACGGAAATAAAAACAAAAAATAGACATTTCTTTTCTGATATTTAGCAGAAAAGAAATCAACAGAAAAACAAAACAGAAATTAAAACAAAAATAACACATTTCTTTACCAATATTTAGCAGCAATTAAAACAATCAAAATAGAACGAAAATTAAAACAAAAACAAAAAAAATCCTTTCCAATATTTAGCAGAAAAGAATTTAAAACAATAAACACAGAACAGAAATTAAAACAAAAATAGCACATTTCTTTTCCGCTATAAAAGAAATTAAAACAAAAACATAACGGAAATTAAAGCAAAAAATAGAATGGAAATTGAAACAAAATAGTATCTCGTTTTAATGACTTATTATGTAGTTGTTTTTTTTTTTGTTGTTGTTGTTTTTTTTGTTTTTTTTTGTTTGTTTTTTTAACTTTATGATCACGTTTTAACGACGGAATATGGCTCATTAGATCAGGACTTGTATCTCATCATCTCAGGAAATTATATAATGAGAAAAAAAATAATTTGTCTTGATGAAAAATATCTTAAAATATGTTAAAACGAGATCATTATGTTGAAGAAACGATATCATAAGTCGTTTGTTTGTTTGTGTTGAGGTTTTACGGCCCATTCAACCCAATGGGGTCATGTCGAGCGCGGTCAGTTTACCTAACCACACGTTTACTGGGCAGGCTTAGTCCTCTAAGCGGTTAACCAGTATTGTGCACATTCTTTCGCCAGAAAGTGACAACTGCCCTTCTTGAATCAGCGGAAGGGAGAGAATGACCGTAGAAAATATTTCATGATCAATCTCCACGAAAGAATGTTGTCGACCTCGGCGGGGGTTGAACCCGCGACCTCCTGGTCTCCAGTAGGACGGCGCATCATTAGTCATTTAAACGACATATTGTGTTGTCTAAACGAAATCTTTTTGTTGTTTTAATTTTTTTTCTGCTAAATATTGGAAAGGAAATGTACGGAAGCGTATACGGCTTATTAGATCAGGACATATCTCATCATCTCAGGAAATTGTATATTGAGAAAATAATTAATTTGTCTGGAAATGAAGAAAAATATCTTCACTCATTAACTTCTTTTTGTATATTTGATGTAAGAAATTCTCGATCTGTGTATTTATTATAAGTATGTATGAAAACTACAATTTAACATGGTATTTATTGCATTTCGAATTAAGAAAGACATTTTATAGTTTAAAAAAAATGCTAAGATATACTTATATGTCGTCTTCTTCCAAATATATATTTGGACATGCCGTTATGTTTCTGAAGCTCTTTAGAAACTTTATAAAATGTTATCTAAATATAAGTTGTTTTTTTTTTTTTTTTTTTTTTTTTTGTTGTTTGTTTGTTTTTTCCGTTTTAGGTCCTTTCAGGGTTATTTCACATATTTCGAGCCGTGAGAAAACCTACCTGACATTCCGTTCTAGAACTTCGCGTCTCATTTGGAGCCCGAGCGAGGCGGAAAACACGGTAGTGAGAGACCTAAAGATTAAGAGTCAAATGGTCATTTAAACTAGAAATTGTGTTGTAGAACACTATGCCCCAGCCATATGCTTGCCCCTTAATGCTGAAATTTTCAAAGAGCCATAATTCGAGTAAAATTTTCAGAATTTTTTCAAAACATTTTGAGGTCATCTGCTGATCACTCCCTATCAGCCTTTAAAGTTTCAAGGCAATAGCTTAAACAGTTTTTGAGAATCTTGCTTACAATATAAAAATGCCGAATTGTTCAAAGGGCCATAACTCAAGAAACAAGAAAAAAATATGGGTCAGTTATTTGTTATTAGGAACATATGTATGAAATTTCAAAACCCTAACATACATGGTTTTTAAGATATGGCAGGCATCAGAAAGCGTGACGAACGGACGGACGAACCAACAGACAAACAAAGACAAACCAATATGCTCCACCAACTTTTTTCAAAGTTGGGGGCATAAAAATGAAGGCTCTAGCTCTAATGGTTTTTAAGATATTTTGCTGACAAGGTAAAAATGCCCAAAGTTACAAAGGGAATTAAATCATGAAATATTTTTCAGAATTTATTCAAAAGTTAATCAGGTCATCTACTCATCACTACCAATCTTTTCCCCAAATATCAAGGCTCTAGCTGCATTGGTTTTTGCAGTGATTTTTATATATATTGCTGACTAGGCAGAACTGTCCAAATCTACAAAGGACCATAACTTTAAATTTATTCAAAAGTTAATCAGGTAATTTACTCATCACTAGCAATCTTATCGCCAAACGGCAAGGCTGTAGCTCTAACCGTTTTTGAGATATTATGCTGACAAGATAAAATGCACAAATTTACAAAGGGCCATAACTCATGAATCGTTTTTAAGAATTTATTCAAAAGTTAATTTGGTCATCTACTTGTCACTAGCAGTCTAATTATGAAAAGTCAAGGCTCTAGCTCCAACGGTTTTTAACATATTTTGCTGACAAGGTAAAAATGCCCAAATTTACAAAGGGCCATAACTCTTTAAGTATTTTTCAGAATTTGTTCAAAAGTTAATCCAGGTTTTTTACCTTTCGCTACCAATCTTATCAGCAAATATCAATACTCTTTCTCCAATTTGAGATACTTTGCTGACAAGGTAAAACTGCCCAAATTTACAAAAGGGTCATAACTCATGAACTGTTTTTCAAAATATATTAAAAAGTTATATCAGGTCCTCTACTCATCACTAGCAAATAAATCACTATATACCAAGTTAATCCATCAGCAGTGCAATATTGCTTGTCGCTAGCAATCTAATCATGAAAAATCAAGGCTCTAGCTCCAACGGTTTTTAACAATTTTGCTGACAGGTAAAATGCCCAAATCTACAAAGGGCCATAACTCATTAAGTATTTTTCAGAATTTACTCAAAAGTTAATCCAGGTCATCTACTTATCGCTACCAATCTTATTACCAAATATCAAGACTCTAGCTCCAACGGTTTTTGAGATACTTTGCTGACAAGGTAAAACTGCCCAAATTTACAAAGGGTCATAACTCATGAAGTATATTTCAGAATTTATTCAAAAGTTAATCAGGTCATCTACTCATCACTTAAAATTTTATCACTAAATATCAAGCCTCTAGCCCTGATGTTTTTTTAGATATTATGCTGACAAGGTTAAACTGCCCAAATTTTCAAAGGGCCATAACTGAAGAACTATTTTTCAAAATTTATTTAAAAGTTAATCAGGTCCTCTGCTCATCACCAGCAATTAAATCACTACATACCAAGGTTCTAACTTTAATGGTTTTTTAGATATTTTGCTGACAATGTAAAAATACCCGAACTTATATTTGAAGTATTTTTTAGAATTCATTCAAAAGTTAATCAGGTCATCTACTCATCACAACCAATCGAATCACTAAATACCAAAGCCCTAGCTCCAATGGTTTTTGAGATATTTTCTGACAAGTTAAAACTGCCCAAATTTACAAAGGGCCATAATTCATGAACTACTTTTTCAAAATTTATTCAAAAGTTAATCAGGTCATCTACTTATCTCTAACAATCTAATCACTAAACGAGGCTGTAGCTCTTACCGTTTTTTCAGATATTTTGCTGACAATGTAAAAATGCCCAAATGTACAAAGAGCCATAACTCATGAAGTATTTTTTCAAATTTATTCAAAAAGTGACCAGGTCATCTACTTATCACTACCAATCTATTTATCAAGTTTCAAGGGTCTAGCTCCAACAGTTTTTGAGACATTTTGCTGACAAGGTAAAAATGCCCAAATTTACAGAGGGCAATAACTCATTGATTATTTTTTAAAATTTATTTAAAAGATAATCAGGTCATCTACTCCTCACTACCAATCCATTCACCAAGTTTCAAGGCTCCAGCTTCAATAAGTTTTGAGATATTTTGCTGAGAAGATTTCATCCTTATTTTTTGCAAAGGGCAAAAAAAGAAAAGAAAAGGACTCAGAAAAGGGGCATAAATAGGAGAAAAATATGTGTCAACTTCTTTTTCATGAGAAATCCATGCATAAAATTTCAACATCGTAACATGCATGGTTCCTAAGTTATGCTATGCATCAAAAAGCGTGACGAATGGACGGACGAACGAAGGCAAACCAATATGCCCCGCCAACTTTTTCAAAGTTGGGGACAAAAAAAGCGCATTTAACAGGCCTCTATGCATGGTCTACTAGATAAGAGCGCTGACTCTTAATCATTAGGTCTCTCACCGCTGTGGTTCGAGCCTCGCTCGGGTCACATGTGAGACGTCAAATTCTGCATCGGAAGATCAGGTGGTTTTTCTCCGAGTACTCCGGTTGTACCTCATATCTGATTAATGATCGACTCGTTATAAGTGAAATAATCTTCAGAAGAGCCTTAAAACCAAAGCCCAAAACCAAGAAGACGAACCCGCTATCATGAAGCTTTACAGAAATGTAAAGCGCATTAGGCGATAAGCAGAAGGCAAGAGCCATAACTCTGGCTTTGCTACTTATGACCCTCTGAACAATGAAAACATTTGTATTAGTAATCCATTGAGTCTGTTATGTAACTTGAAAACCTTTCGACATATTTTCATGAAACCTTTACTAAAATAAAAAGCACTATAAGGCGACGAGCAGAAGACAAGAACGATAACACTGGTTTGCTTAGTTTAGGAATTATGTCCTTTTGAATATTAAAACTAGTGATTTTTGTCATTAACCAATGTCCGCCCTATAACTTCAAAACAATCTGAGATGTTTTCATAAAACTTTACTGAAATGTATAGCGCCATTAGTGGATATGCAGAAGTCAAAAACCATAACTCTGACTTAACTACTTTTGTATGAAAATTTCAAGTTACAGAACAGCACAGAGAAATGACAAAAATAACCATTAGAATGTTCAAAGGCCTATAACTTCAATCGTAGGTAAATCAGTTATGGTTCTTGAATTCTGTACGTCGTATTTAGGTGCTTTACATTTCTGTAAAGTGTCATGAAAATATCTCCAAATGCTTTCAAGTTACAGAAGGTAACAGAACAACTATTTTCAATGTTTAATGGACCATAATTTCAAAAGTTGTGAAGTCAGAGTTATGGTTCTTGTCTTTTGCATATCGACTCATTGGGCTTTTCAGTTTCAGTTTCATGAAAATATATCAAACGATTTTCAAACACAAGGAAGAACCAAAACTACTGTTTTTATTGTTCAAAGGGCCATAATTCCAAAAGTAGTAAAGCAAGAGTTATGGCTCCTGTCTTCTGCACATGGCGTAATGGTGCTTTTACATTTCTGCAGTATCATGATAACGGGTATGTCTTTTTTAAAATGACCAATATATAGATAAAATCATATAAATCTTCTAAAGTTCTTCAGAAATATAATGGCATATTCAAATATATATAAGAAGACCACATATGTATATCTTAGCATCTTTCATTGAGCTGTAAAGTGTCTTTTTTAATTTGAAATGCAATAAATACCATGTAAAATTGTAGTATTCATACATACTTAAAATAAATACACAGATCGAGAAATTCTAACATCAAATACATAGAAACAATTTAAAAAGTGAAGATATTTTACTTTATTTCCAATCAAATTAATATCTTTGCCAAATATACAATTTCCTGAGATGACTACATATAAGTCGTGATCTATACGCTTCCGTACGACGTGCAGAATTCAAGAACCATAACTGATTTACCTACGTTTGGAGATGGCCATTTGAATATGCTAATAGTTATTTTTGTCATTTCTCTGTGCTGTTCTGTAATTTAAATTTTCATATCAAAAGTAGTAAAGTTAGAGTTATGGTTCTTGACTTCTGCATATCCACTAATGGCACTTTAAAATATTAGTAAATTTTCATGAAAACATCTCAAATTGTTTTCATTTTACAGGGCGGACATGGGTAAATAACAAAAATCACTTTTTTAATATTCAAAAGGACATCATTCCTAAACTAAGTAAGCCAGTGTTATGGTTCTTGTCTTCTGCACGTCGCCTTATAGTGCTTTTTATTTTTGTAACGTTTCATGAAAATATGTCAAAAGGTTTACAAGTTACATAACAGACACAATAAATAACTAATACCAATGTTTTCATTGTACAAAAGGCCATAATTTCCAAAGTAGTAAAGCCAGAGTTATGGCACCTGCTTCTGCTCATCGCCTAATGGTGCTTTACATTTCTGTAAAGTTTCATGATAGCGGGTACGTCCTCTTGGTTTTTGGTTTTGGTTTTAAGCCCCTTTGAAGATTATTTCACTTATTTCGAGCCCATCGTTAATCAGAAATGGGTAAAACCGGAGTACTCGGAGAAAAACCACCTGACCTTCCGTTACAGAACTTGGCGTCTCCAGTGTGACCCGAGCGAGAGACCTAATGATAAAGAGTCAGCGCTTCTATCCAGTAGGCCATGGAGGCCCGTTAAGTTTTTTTTTTTTTTTGTTTTTTTTAAATGACCATTTGGCTCTTTATCATTAGGTCTCTCACCGCTGTGTTTCGCGCCTCGCTCGGGCCACATGTGAGACGTCAAGTTCTGCAACGGAACGTCAAGTGGTTTTTCTCCGGGTACTGCGGTTTTCGCCCATCTCTGATTAACGTTCTAATCGAAATAAGTGAAATAATCTTGAAAGGACCGTAAAACAAAAACAACAACAACAAAAAAAAAATCATAAGGTCTCTCACCGCTGTGTTTCGCGCCTCGCTCGGGCCACATGTGAGACGCCAAGTTCTGCAACGGAACGTCAAGTGGTTTTTCTCCGGGTACTGCGGTTTTCGCCCATCTCTGATTAACGTTCTGCTCGAAATAAGTGAAATAACCTTGAAAGGACCGTAAAACAAAACAAAAAAAAAGACCACTTATATATATATATATATATATATATATATATATATATATATATATATATATATATATATATATATATATATATATATATATATATATATATATCCGCACAGTCAGACCAAGTGTCATTTCTTCCCATTTTAACTGATATATATAACCAAGCCTTTGGTTGCTCGCAGAATGTAAATCGGTTTCACCGATCATAGACACTTTTTGTACGTTTTTGAACCGATCAGACTATGCTGAAGGCATCTTCAGTCACTGGTATTCTAACAAGGTATTTTAAAGCTTCTTTTGATTCCTCGCTGGGCGCATAAATATGTACAATGAGTCTCTATGCGGATTGTTTGCCCAGTTAGTAGAGCTCATTGCCTAAGGTACAACAGGCGCATTTGAACTGTCGCTCTGACATTTGCTCGTAACAAATGAAATAATAATGATCATATTTGTTAAAATGGGGATATCAAACCATTTGTTCTGAAACGAGTTAATGGTATGAAAAAACGTATATACATTTGTATAGTTTATATATATATACACGGGCAGGTTATTCTGTAAGTCACGAGCAAACTTTACTGGTTAGTGCGACTGCCTGTTAATTGTACGTCTGCTATACTTATATGTTTGCAAAACGTAAAACTGTATGCTCGGGCACTTTGTCACACGACATTTTAGCAAGCACATCTTACAACCCGGAACACTATTTTCGGAATGGTCAAGTGCGTTTAGCTGACGTTGCAAATGTACAACTAAAAGAACACCGGTCTTTATTGCTTATTCTTGGAAAATGGCGCACGGAAGGGAAAAAAACGCCAAAATATTGGTTTTCCAAATCGTGATTATTGAACCATCTGTTCCATATTTAGGGAACCCATACATAACACATGTTCCGTTGTTTCCTTTTTTAAAGACAGTGGGCATGGAAAAATCCATACAGTGCCACTTCTAACAGTTTTAAGTATTGTTAAAGATAGTATATTTGCGTCGATAGCTAGAGATATGAAAAATCCCAGAATGGACGTGTTTATCCCATTTATTTTTATTTAAAAGGCCCTTAAAGCGAATAAGTTTTTTGTGTCTATTTTGGTCATGTTTTGCAGTGTCGATTTCTCTTCTCTGACCGTGTCACGAGCTAAACTTTGGATAAAACACAGCCTTCTTGTGTCCATTAAAAAAAATCAATAGGACATACATGCAAAGACGTACAATGACAGAAATAGAAAACCACAGCACCTTGGAACGGTCAGTTAAAACCTCATGGGGGAGAGGGGTTGTGGGGGGGGGGGGAGGAAGTTGTGGAGGGCGGTGGGGATTTTACGTGGCCACAACCCTCGCCCTTAGTTCTGCCTTGGTATACACAAGACATTTGTTCAGTCCGATAATTACCTATGTCGCGTACTTATTGTGCAGCACACCGCTTAAAACCATGCTTTTTAAGACAATCGGCCACATTCATAAGACATATAATATAAACAGAATAAACATGAAAATAATAATAATAATGATAATAATAATAATAATATATCTATATATTAATTCTAATGCATCATGGATAAATTTACAAATAAGTTTTGTATCCACAGCACTACTGGGGCTCATCGATTCATAAAATAATTTAAACCATTAAATGTAATTTATCAAAAGATGTAATCCGCAAATTTCTGCAGGTTATTTTCTTTGGGATCATTGAGCCCATGCTGGTTATTTTGAAAATCGAATACCGCTTAAGCCGGTGCTAGTGGGGCGCATGCAGCCTCGCAAACTACAGTGTTGCATATGAAGAGACCCAATCAAACCGAGTGTCCGATTTTCGTGATTTTGTGTGTTCTTTGTTTCCAAAGGCAACCCTTTTTGACTTTTATTTGTATATTTCCTACAAAACAGGAAAAAAATGTTCCTCATCTTCCAGCTGATTGCACTGCACATCAATTCGTTGCTAACGTGGAATTCTTGGTCCGAAGTAGTGGTCACGTTCACTTAATAAATCATGAGCACTAAGTCTAATTTTTGTAAGTCCTTTTGTTAACGATTTGGGAGCCCAAGGATAAATAGAATTGCAAACAGAAACTATCATATATTTTTTAATATGTATGCAGCTTATTGTCATTTATCTGACGTTTAAATAAATTTATATCTTCATATATGTCTGAAAAAAGAAATATTAGAAATCTTAGAAATATTATGAGATACATGGCGGCAATACAAATTAGTCTCGCTGACTAATGCACTGTAAAATAGTCCGACAAAAAACAAAGTACTGCTGTATCAATGGGTTTCCGATACGTATGTATATAATTTAGGATAAAAGAATACCACCTCCATGATGGAGGAATTTGTCGACTCCATAACTTCTTTGAGAAAGTGGGTAGCTGGAAGCTTGTTTAAACGTCCTCTGAATTTCAGTGCTTGGCAGGTAAGAAAATTAAGCATTTTGTCTCTTCCTAACTCCATATCTGGAAGCAAAATTTGATGATTTTTATGAACTCCTGGTACAAATGTACAAAATATGTCATGTAATTTTTTCTAAGGGAAAAGTATCTAATGTTTTATCTTTAATGGTAAAATCACCGATCCAAAGGGCATCTTTCATTTCTGCCCACGCATGGATTTTTCTGAAACTTTGTATAATAATAACTAGGCATATGCAACCTATGAAAATGTGCTTATTAAATTATATAATAAAAAGTTGGACTCAGGACGCAACCTTGACTCACTCCCTCCATGAGCTGATACCTGGCTTCAAATAAGTATGTCATACATCTTAAGTTTAATTTAGTTTTAAGATTTTTGCGCTGTGCTGAATGGTGAACACCATAGAAATTCTATTGGTACCACAAAACATTTATATTTAATTAAAGTTAACATTTTCTGATAAATTGATTATAAAAAATCTGAATTTTTTACCAAAAAATGAAAAAAATATCAAAATTAAACTTTCAAAATTAATATGTTATAGTTTTTGTCAAGATTTCATACTACTAGGAAAATTTGCTACATATATCCTCTATATGTTACATATATCCTCGGATATATTACATATATCCTTTGCTACATATATCCTCATATATCCTTTATATGCCAAATTTCATAAAAAATCAAAACCGGTAACATCGTCATTTTAGGCCTTGAATGGATATAGGTCGATTTTTACAAAATTGACTATTTTGTTACATTGATAAAAAACAGTAGAGAAAGGAAGTGTTATCAAACACTTCTAACACTTAACAAATCAAAGACAGTTTAGACAACTCGGAATGAATATATCTTGAGCTACCCATTAAATTTTCATGACTTTCTATTACTTGCCTTCTATTTATATGGACTCTGACTAACCAACTATTACAAATGTAGACAGCATAACAAATTAAATCTAAAGAAATTCTAATAAACAAATTAAGCTTAACAAAATCTTACGCTTTAATTCATGTCAGCAAATCATTTAGCATTTTGTATAATTACTTCCCAAAATGCATAAAACTAAAATAGGTGTAAAACAGGGGTATCCAGTCTCACCATTACAAAAATAGGCATAAAACAGTGAGATCCATAATCTCCATTGTCATATTAAGAAGATGTGCAAACGTACTATTGCAAGTAGTTGTTGCTTGTTTGTTTGTTTGTTTGTTTGTTTTGAAGAAGGATTTGCATCCCCATCAACAGATTTTAGGATTTTTGGAGATTTGCTTCTGGACTGGTGAACTCTAACCAAACTAAGAACGCTTGAAAAGAAAATAATACCTATAGACTTAACTTCTGATATATCTATAGCTTGCTTGCAAGCCTATATTGTATTTTGAAATTATGACCACTGGATTTCTTGTCCTGTAACATGTTCAAATGTGTCACTTCAATCGGTATTTCCTGCGATCGAATTGACACTGAGATTGGAGTTTTTCTCTTTGTTTCAACAGTTATCTTTGATGATAGCAGCACAGAATACTGTTTATGTGGTCTTAACTTTTGCTATCAGAAAAGCAGATCTATCCTTTCTTCCTTACATTAAGCATATATGAAATTGTTTCTGTTCTGCATAAGTTCTATTCTAGTGCACATAGTTTGACTTAAACAACAAATTGGTGTTCTGTAGTTCTTCATGTTAAAGCTTTAAGATTTTTTCAAAGGTTGTATGACATTCATATTTTAGTCATTTGCCTAAGGACTTCCATACTAGTTTGAAATTCCGCCACATGTTAATTAACACAGGAGTTTAAAACAGCTAACTTGTGTGGTCTTAATGTGAATCTAAAGGATGTATTGAAGAGTTTTTGAACAGTTTTCATTCATTTGGTTGCTGGCAGTTCTATGGTATTTATTTAATTCTATTTTCACCTTGTCTCTGTTTTTTTTTTTTTTTTTTTTTTTTTTTTTTTTTGTGTTGTAATACGTTTTGAAAGGAGGCTTTTAGCATTCAAGTTTTGTTTTAGTTCTTATACTTAAATTCTTTCTTCCATTGAATATGTTAGCTGAATATAATTTCATTGTTCTTAATACCAACTGCTCTTACTTTCTTTGTTGTTCTTCGCTGATCATATTTGTATTATCTGATAAATACTTCCACAGTCAAGTATTTGAAGTGGAATCCTATATATATAGATACAGAGAACTTGGACTTAGTGTCTGCATGGTTCAGATCATGTAAACGAAAAGTTTTTTTTTTTGGACATGATGTTCAACAAGGTGCAATTCAGTCAACTGGTTATAAATGAATATGTACAATTATGGTATCAACTTCTTATACAAATCATACTATATCATGGTAATCCAAATTGAAAGCTATTGATAAGTTGACTTTACACGATACTACTTATACATGAGTATTGGGTAATTTCATATATTGCCGACTCAGGACTATATGTATTCAGGCTGTTCAAACAACATGTTACCGGTCGTCAGATTTTATGATGTGTTTATTCCTAATACATATGGAAATTTTTTTTATGCTGAAATGGTGTCTTGACAAGAATCGGAGCATGGTAAAATTGCAGATAATATCTGGACGAATACATAACCTGCAGCTGAAATATGGGGCTACCGTTCAACTTACGTTATTGCTCCAACACTATTGCTAAGTACCTAAAGCCATCCATAGTGTCAAAACATGTACTAATGATGGCCTTAATTAATAAAACATTCCAGCATCTGAAAAATGAAATCCTGTTTACTGTACGAAGGTTAATATTAGGGCACCCCCTGATTTGGTAGTGGCCGCGTACAAAACACCATAAATTTACAATGGAAGTACATTTAAAACCCAATGCCTCATAATCATCAGTGTTTTACCCTAGGCAACCATTGTGCAGAATTTCAGGCAACCATTGTGCAGAATTTCATCCAATTCCAAGCGTGGGCAGAAACCAATGTAAATTTCCTTTACCGTGTAGGAGCCCCTTTCAGATCCATAAGTTAATATGGGACGTGTTAAGTATGTCATCAAGTTTCAGTTTTAAACTGTACTTAAGACATCAAAGTCTAAAACTTTAGAATTAAGCGAAAAATCATTTTTAAACTTTTCTGATACAAATGATTTGCAGCGGTTTTAAATTACCATTATAAAACAATACCACACCAACATATTTGTACTTCTCCACAATTTCAATTTCCGAATTGTATGTCATAAATTTCAACGGTTAAGTGTCTATTTTACCATTACTAAAATAATTACTTTAGTTTTGTCTACATTTATTTCAAGCTTCCAGCTATCACAGTACATTTGCATAGAATCAAGACAGGATTGTAGACCTTCTTTACTTTCTGACAACAACACTAAATCATCAGTAAAAAACAAGGCATTTGTGTCCTGTGGAGTTAAGGCAATCGGATCTAAAATGGAAGCGTCAAATATATTATTCATGTTATTGATGTAAACATTTAAAAGGAGGGTACTGAGTCCGTCTCCTTCTTTTACACCCTTTTCATATTTGCCTATAGATGACAGAAAATTGTCTTTCTTTACTGTGAATTTGGAATTTGAATACATGTGTTTGACAACTTTATAGAAGTTGTCACCAATGCCTAATTTCAACAAGTTTTAAAACAATCCTTATCGAAAAACTGAATCAATGGCTTTAGAGAAGTCTACAAAAATGGTAAGAGAAAAGTCCAGGGAGTGCCACAATCACAAGCCCAGCCCTTCCCAGACACCAAGAGGAAGAGGAAACAGAAAAAACCAAACATGCGCAAATCGAACAAACGTACGAAAAGCACTAAGATTAGCTATCTCTTCCCGCAATGCTAAAAGAACTGAAAAACACAAGCACAAAATAACACAAGGCAAGACTTAAAACAAATCACCTCGTAGAATGAACTACAAAGCAACAAAGAGTAAGACTAACGCCGGTCTTAGAACGGTCAGTAGAATCAACCACCGGGGGTTTTAAAGCACTTTTACAGCTAGCCAACTTCACCCTGGGTCCCGATGCTACTCTCAATATAGAAATACAAAAAAAAATTGGTTCGCATAAAGGCTTCCAACACAGTCAATGCATCAAAGTGAAAACATATAAATCAAATTAATCACTACGGTAAACAAAGACGAGTACTCTACTGTATGTCAGAGTAAATGAAAACCAATAGTTGAACAACGGCGGGCCAAGCCAAAGACATATTGTCAAGCCCCAACCCACTGGTTAAAGGTTTACGAAGATAAGTTCTTTCCTTGCATTTTTATAATAGGCCGCTGGCTAGCTATGGTTACCACCTCCCCCCGGCCGCCCCCCCCCCCCCCCCCCCGCCCCCCCCCCCCCCTTCCACACACACACATAGGAAATTTGTAGACCATGTTTTTCTTAAAGCCTTTTATCTTGCGAGCATTTTGCAGCATGTTAGCCATCTTGCAATGGAGGCGTTACCTCGCAACAGCCTGTTACATTCGTTACCCCTACAAAACATTCAATACCATAGGAAACTATAAAACCTATGTGAATTGGAGTTAAAGTAATTAAATATTCCAACTATATGAAGTTACAGCTGAGCCAATTAGCCAGAAAATGATATGTTTGAAAGTTTTTTTGTCCTTACATGTCTTTACTTATGTTACATTTTCTACTGTACCCTTTAGAAATGAGTATTTTAGCTCAAATAATTCTTTTTCTTAGATAGTGCATTGCCCATATGACCTGAACTTTGTAATATATGAAAAGGTATTTGAATACTCTTTCCAAAGCTGCAAAGAGTATCTCTCTAGCTTTTATACTGCATCAGTTATTGGGTGTTAAGCAAAGTCACCCCACTGTGAAATGTAATATAAACAAAATCATTATCACATATTATCACATCAAATGCACCCTAGAAATGGTACAAATAAAGTAAATTCTTATTATAGCATTATATCTTAGTAATATGATATACATAGGCGCATTAAAACTTGTCTCTGCCATATAATACCGCTCAAAGTAACGTAGGCAACACCTAAAATATCTACATACTGTGTGATTTGGTGGTTTTCTGTATGTTATTCTTCATCAGTATTTAGTGCCACTGTTTTTTTATTATTAGAAGTTTTTGTAAGCATTTCCAAAACTAAGTAGAGTTAATGCTGCTATTCTTTGTCAGTTACATTCAATACTGATAACAGTAAAGTTGATATCTGCATCAAGACCACTTTTGCATAAAGTAATGAACACTGTCCTGAAGTTGTATGTATAGCAAATATAATTTCTGTATGGCTAAATAAAATATCTACAGATGAATTATATCAGACCCTCACATGACTTTGCTTAATAATTTATCAATGGTAACATAGTAACACCTTAATTTTAAAGGACTGTTGTCTCTGTAAAAGTCTATACTTTTATCTCTTGAATTAATACTCAGTTTTAGAATATAATTATTATTATTATTATTATTATTATTATTTTAATAAAGGATAAATATGATATTTTTGCCTTATTCATTCTGTTACATCATCAGTGTGTTACGTAGATAATTCATTTATCTGCAGTTTAGCTTACCAGTGCATATCAACTTAAAAATTTTATTGGTATATTAGAAGATCCAAATTATAACTTGCTAAACTAATTTTTGTTTATGGTGTTTGTATAAAACCTCCAAATTCTACTTAAAACATGGAACATTATGCAGTTTACCACAAAGTCTTTCTATTACCTGTTTAATGATTCAACAATATTGGTACAAGCATTTGCTCAGTGCATGCATTTAATACCAGTGTAGTAATTACATGCATACCTGATTAAACAAAATGTTTACTATCATACGCTGCCTCAAGACATATAGGAACACAGCGATGACTGGTCAGTGTCTTCTCTGTGCACTCAATGAGTAGCTAGGGAACCCAGCTTTCTTAGTCGGCAAAGACTGATCGGACTGGGCGGACATCCGAGTCCTTGCCAGGTGCACGTCATTTATTAGTTTTGTCATGCTGCAGCTGAAATAGATAAAGATAACATAACACAAAACAAATCATATAATACCTTACGGTAATATGATTTCCCCCCAAAACAAATAGTCTAAAATATACAGAAAGCAATAATCCTTAATAGGCAGATTTAGAAACATATTTAGCAATTCAGTGACTTTAGCACGGTAAGAGATTAACTCCACTCTTGTATTGAAAACAAAAATTGTATGCAACTTGATTTTCATATATTTGTACATTTTTGTATTATAACATAAACTACCGATACTTAGCTAAAACACATGAACAAAAATCAGATCAAAATTGTTGGATATCTATGAAAGGACCTCGACATTACCTTGTGCAATTTTGTTCTTGTGTTTTTTCAGTCCTTTTAGCATTGCGATTACCTCGCTTGGGGAAGAGAGAGCTAATCTTAGTGCTTTTCGTATGTTTGATCGATTTGTGCTTGTTTGGATTTTGTCGATTTTCTCTTCCTCTTGATGTCTGGGAAGGGCTGCGGTTTGTGATTGTGGCACTCCCTGGACTCTTACCTTTATTTATGGTATTCTTAGAGTTAGAATACGCATTTTGAGCAGCAAAAGTTGTATTCAAAGCACTTGAGTATGTCTCAAATATGTAAATTTGAAGACTGAAAAATGTCGTAAAAGAACATGGAACTTTAATAATAGTAATGAAAATTCATTGTTTTGTCTTATTTTGGTAGGGTCTGTCTTTAGAGGCACAATAAAATAACAGTCTAAGTGGAGATATGCAAGGGGTCTGATTAAGAAAAACAGTTACAATTGTGTCACATAGGTTACTAGACATGTTAGGTAAATAATAATATCTGGTAATGACATTTCATATTGGTTTTTTTTTTTTTTTTTTGGGGGGGGGGGGGGGGGGTTTTACGGCCCTTTCAAGACTATTTCACTTATATCGAGCCGATCGTTCATCGAAGGTGGGCGAAAACCGGAGAACCCGGAGAAAAACCACCTGACCATCCGTAAGCAGAACTTGGCTTTCCCACATATGACCCGAGCCAGGCTCGAACCACAGCGGTGAGAAACCTATTGGATTCAGAGTCAACTCTCTTATCCACTAGGCTACGGGGGCCCGTTTTCATATTGGTAGTAAACTATTCACCTTTACAGAATCATTGACCATCAGCAGGTACTAGGTCATTGTCATGTCTGAAACTGCAATGGAAATAAAAAGGCGGTAATAAAACACCTTATCATATCTTGGCATAAGAATA
Source organism: Anodontia alba (assembly GCA_964016985.1). NCBI lineage: Eukaryota > Metazoa > Mollusca > Bivalvia > Lucinida > Lucinidae > Anodontia > Anodontia alba. The sequence continues at coordinate 55,736,957 of OZ024821.1, forward strand.
ATATAGTAATCATATCAGGGGTAGGCACCGAAGAAGGTTTTTTATATGTCATTATAATTTCTTGGCAGTTTAATCTAATTCAGCCTCAGCCGTAAGGCATAGAGACACAGCTAATCCTATCTGTTACTATCACCATTTATATAAGGCTCAGACACATCCAATCCTATCAGTTATTTTATACTATCAATATTTTGACCATCAAGTACACATTTTGGAGGGCCATTATAAAGTAACACAGCGAATGGAAATCTTTCAGATTAATGTTGTTGTGTGTTATTCTTACAAGACCTTTATATGATTTTATATCTATAATGGTTTTCTTATCATTCTATATATGATAAATAATAGTAAACATTCTCTAGTGTGTATAAACGTCATAAAATGGCCTTTGGAAACAAAGATCACACTACAGATCAGAATGTCATCAAATTATATTATGTATGATTGACGTATACGTGTTGCTTTTAAATAGTATTTCATAATAATGCAGATTCTTTTGAAGCAAACTGTCTTCTAGCTAGCATAAAACGTTTTATTTTATAAACTGTGACAACAGATAACTGCCAGAGTGTGTGTCCTGTGTATTTGGCTGCATCTTAGAGATGACTTAGAATTGCAGTGTAGTGTTGATATATGTGATTATTATTGTCGTGATTACCACTGCATTTTTATGTAAACTCAAATAATGAAAGAGTTTTCTTGAATAATTTGTGCCCTCATAATGTGTGTTTTCTTTTTGTCCCCCGCCTTTTCGAAGAAAAGTGGAGGGACACTGTTTTTGGTTTTCCGTGGGGCGTGGTGCGTGGTGCGTGGCGCGTGGTGCGTGGTGCGTGGTTCCGAGTTTTTAGTAGGAAATTTGTCCCCTTAGCTCCTCCCACAGTTTTTGTCCGATCCTTTTGAAACTTAACAGGTGTTTTAAGGATGGTCTGAAGATGTGCATGTGGTTTCTTCCGAATCCTGAAATAATTTTTTATCACTTTGTTTGCATTTTTAACTTAGACATATTTTGAGTTCTAATATCACAGAAGTCTATAGGGTGTAGGTACCTTGTCCCCTTAACTCCTCCCACAGTTTTTGGCCGATCCTTTTGAAACTTTACATGGGCTTTTAGGATGGCCTGAAAATATGCATGTGGTTTTTTTTCAGAATCCTGAAATATTTTTTTATCACTATTTTTGCATTTCTAACTTAGACATTTTTTGAGTTATAATACTACAGAAGTGTATAGGGAGCAGGTACCTTGTCCCCTTAACTCCTCCCACAGTTTTTGGCCGATTCTTTTGAAACTTTACAGGTGTTTTAAGAATGGTCTGAAGATGTGCATGTGATTTTTTCAGAATCCTGAAATTAATTTTTATTACTTTTTAGACATTTTGAACATAGACACTTTTTTAGTTCTAATATTACAGAAGCGTATAGGGAGTAGGTACCTTGTCCTCTTAACTCCTCCCACAGTTTTTGGCCGATCCTTTTGAAACTTTACATGGGCTTTTAGGATGGCCTGAAGATATGCATGTGGTTTTTTCAGAATCCTGAAATAATTTTTCATTACTTTTTCCGCATTTCTAACTTAGACATTTTTTGAGTTCTAATACTACAGAAGTGTATAGGGAGCAGGTACCTTGTCCCTTAACTCCTCCCACAGTTTTTGGCCGATTCTTTTGAAACTTTACAGGTGTTTTAAGAATGGTCTGAAGATGTGCACGGGTTTTTTCAGAATCCCCTTAAATCCTCCCACAGTTTTTGACCGATCTTTTTGAAACTTTACGTGGGCTTTTAGGATGGCCTGAAAATATGCAGGTGGATTTTTCAGAATCCTGAAATATTTTTTTATTACTTTTTCCGCATTTTTAACTTAGACATTTTTTTAGTTCTAATATTACAGGGTGCAGGTACCTTGTCCCCTTAACTCCTCCCACGTTTTTTGTCCGATCCTTTTGAAACTTTACAAGGGCTTTTAGGATGGCCTGAAGATATGCATGTGGATTTTTTTCAGAACCCTGAAATAATTTTTTACCACTTTTTCTGCATTTTTAACTTAGACATTTTTTTAGTTCTAATACTACAGAAGCGTATAGGGAGTAGGTACCTTGACCCCGTAACTCCTACCACAGTTTTAAGCCGATCCTTTGAAACTTTACAGGTGGTCTGAAGATATGCATGTGGCTTTTTCAGAATCTTGAAATTATTTTTTACCACTGGTTTCCTGCTTCAATACTTAGGTAATTGATACAGGACCAATGGTCCTCTGGTTAACTTTACCATTTTTAACACCTCAAATAAAAATAAGGCGGGGGGCATAAATTCCCCATGGAATTTGCTTGTTATTCATGCTTTTGAGTTGATATTAGAAAAGTATACAGTATTTTCATTATTGGAACTGAAGAGATTTCTCCTTCAAACACTGTCTATAGGAAACAGTGTTCTGATATCAAAGCACAAAGGCTGACATATAGCGTGTATAACAGTATTAAGTGAGCAATATTTCAGGCAGTCTAAATGGATTTAAGTTTTAGAATATCAGTTTTATGCATAGAACATAAGCAATGAAAGGCTCATATCATGTAAGTAAGTATGAAAAGGGGATATTTCTGTATTTGTTATAGGGTACATTTTACTATATTAAAGATAAAATTATCAATCGGATACACCAGTAGACGGCTGGCGAAGTTCATTTTTTACTTCATTCGCCAAATTATAAAGGTATCTGAGAAAGGATTTCCTATGTTTGTTATTAAAAGAATTTTAGAACTGATTTCCCTTCACCTGTATGTACAAAGTATCAACAACCTTTTATACAATGTAGATAAAAACAATGTAGACTAAAGTATCATTCACAAAGTAACGTATGTAACATTAAGAACTGTATAAGGTATTTATTCAAAGTCTAAAATTCATTAAATCAATCATAATAGTTAAATACATTGTTCTAAGTGCAACCACAGCATATAAAATGTTAAGAAGTTTAAAATTATAATTAAATATTTTTCAGAAAAGAAGTTTAGACTGTTTAAAGTTACTATCCTGCCTAGTCAAGCTGGTTTATTTCCATTTCTTGATGTACAAAGCAGGACATACCGTGTTATGTAAAACAGCATTAGATTAAATGTCTAGTCAATGACTGGTCATAGTCGTCCAAAACGTTGTATCAGGAAACGTATATATGAGCTTTACGGCTTTTAGTGACGTATATTAACAGTTATATCACATGCCATTGACAGTTCAATATATTAAGGTACCTGCCTCTATAAACCCACATGCATTGGTATCAAATAGAATGCTAGTAAATACGAATATGTATAATTATTTCTATTGTTTGGAGGTAACTTTGGTAACATGGCTGTTACACGCAAACACCTCCATCGCCAGAGGGCTAACATGTGTCATTTTAATTTTTATATCATGTAGTTTTAGAAAATCAGAGTGTACAAAATTCTCCCCCGAGGTGTGGGGAGGGAGGCGGCCTATAGCCGGCCCAATGTCTAAAAGTATTTATTCAAAATAGTTTTAATTGTATAGATATGGTCTGTTGTACTATAACCGGGTCTAAATCCCGCCTAAGATTCATTATATACATAACTGTTTTCCATATTAGTATTCAATCTGCAATGAAGCAATGGGGTGAATAATGTACAACTTGTCAAGCTGAGGCACCGACAATCATTACAATCATACACTTCATTTTTTTTTTTTAAATGAAAAAAGAATAACACCATTGCCTAGGTAACTCTCCACCAAAATCGCTAAACTTGTTTCGCATCAATGAACATAATGGCCGCCAGAGCTAAAAATATATAAATCTTTAAATGACAACTCCTACACCATTGGGCCAATTTCAATCAAACTTTACAGGAAGGTTGCCCAGGTGATTCACTACCAAAGTAGCTAAAATAATTTTGCTCCATAGAACAAGATGGCTAATAGTTGAAACGGGCTTGCCTCAATGAACAAGATGGCTGCCTGAGCTAAAAATCTTTAAATGACAATTCCTCCTATATCATTGGGCCAATTCAATTAAACTTCACAAGAATGTTGCCAAGATGTCTTACTAAAAATAACTAAAACGGTTTCACTTCTATGAACAAGATGGCCAATAGAGCTAAAAAAAAAAAAAAAAAAAGAAAAAAAAGATCTTTAAATTACAACTCATCCTAAACCTATTTGGTCAATTTCAATCAAACGTCACAAGAATAATGCTAGGCCAAACTTCACAAGAATATTGCTAGGTGACTCTCTTCCAAAATAGGCAGCTGGTTCTGCTCCAATGAACAAGAGGGCCACCAGAGTTAAAAATAGAAAAAAAAATCTTTAAATGACAACTCCTTTACACCCTTAGGCCAATTTCAATCAAACGTCATAAGAATGTTTGTTTTGATGATATCTTGATGCTGTTTAAGCAGTAGAGTAAAGATCAATAACTTTTGGTGACTTTTTATAATTTGAATGGTAGATGTTACTATAATTAGTAACTTGATACCCGATCGGGCGTCATTTGATCATTTTTCAGTCAGATTTTTTTTTTCAGTCAGAGATCATACTTAAGTCAGAAAACGAAAAAAATGTATCATTTTTTTGACGAATCTCAACCAAAGTTTAAGGGCTAATAGATGAATAAATTATCTAACTTTTGACCGTTCAGAATTTTTTAAAGTTTCTAGAAAAAAGTTATTAGGGTTTAAATCATTTTTTTTGTCTCTGCATCTCTGTGTATCCCGTTCGGAAACACATGGCATTTGTGATGCCCGATCATTTGATTTGATAATAAATGAATGTCTAGTTGCAAGTTCCTGAGGTTGAAAGCATTTTTAAACATTTTAGAATAAAAACTGTCTAATATGCAAGTGCAAGATTGATATGTTTCACATGTTACTAATAGTATGTTCCACGAAAGATTATTAAATACTTTAAATAAAATGCTATAATTAAAATACATAAAAGCTAGTAAATTGGAATTCAGTGTACCAAAATGCACTGTTTATCAAATATGTCTCCCCTAAATATAAGAGTTATCCAATACGTGAGCTGGTCCTCATTTTCTATGTAATTGGTTCATTGATAGAACCGTCTGTAAATATAATATGGTAGATAATTTACTGTTTGGAATCCAATAATATTGTGGTCAAATCTCTGCTCCTAATTGGTTGCCTAGCAATAACAGAATGAAAGGTAGGCCGCGTGGCCACGCTGTAATAGTAACCTTTAAAACAGGTTTAATATGCACATGAACTGAACCATGACATTCGATAGTATCATGTTACTACTTGTACTTTTAAGTTATACAGCATAAGTATCCTAATATTGCTCAAAATTCTAAAATGTTACATCAAACACCGCCTAGAATTTGACACAAATGTTTGTCTCAAAGTAAATAAGTGAACATGAGAAACCGATGCAATCATATTAAGTCCTCAATATCAAAGGAAAAGTTAGAAGATTACAACTGCCCCATTTTGAAAAGTAAACCCTACAGGATAACCAAAAACAAATTAATAATGTAAATATTTTTTTTTCTCAACTAAAAGACTTCCATAAATTGTACAATTATTTTTAGCGATATTAAACACATGATTTTTGCTATATAGTTTGCCAAAATAACAGCATTTTTCAAATTAGCTGAGATAATGGTATTTTTGTTATTTGCTGTTGCTAGGCAACATAAAAAAACATGTGACGATCCATCTCGATAACTGTCCCCACGGTTAGCAAGCGATAATTTTTTTTATGAACAAAAGCGTATTTCATTCATACAATATTTATAGTTTTATGATAAATAACATTCTTCCTATACACTCGAAAGATTTGACAATTTGGTTATAAAATTCGCGCCCATGCCAAGTTTGGTTATACAATTTGATTGCTAACGAAAAATTAAATCCTATCGCAATTTGATGATATTGCACTTGTAAAGTGCACAAATGCTAAGGTACGAACTGGTAGAATTTCAAATCCATATATGCATTCATTACAGTATTACAGATATGTTTGCATTATTTATTGAATGGTCCTTGTAGCAATGAATTTCCGAACAAAGTTTTACTGCCATCGAAATTTAATGTCAAGTGTTAATGTTAATGTTCAGAGAGTCCAAAACTGAACAAAACACATTTAGCTAAGTCAGTTTTATAAATGGCATTTAGTTTTGGTGCAAAACAAATGACCGACCTGCTTTCAGTTTCACATCACCAAAGTTGCTATACGTTATTTTTGACAGTTTCTTCTGCAAGGTTTATGTCTTAATATTGAGAATGAAAATGACGACCCTTTAAATTTTGATCACATTTGATACAAAATTCATAGTAATTTGGTTTAAGGTTTCAGTAATTTGCTAACTATCTAAAGTAATGCAAAAATTCAAAAGTCAAATGTTTTGTAACCAATAGTCAGTATCAACAGCATATGAACGTACAAAAATTTCAAACCTGACAATTTAGGGGTTGTACAATGCTCAAACTATCTTTGTGGCGTAATTATATCTTTACATAAACGGTTGTTTCAGTCCAAAAAAAAACGTAGTCACCAAAATCTTTTTGTGCAACAAGATAGCTATTAGATGACATATTAAAACTGAAAAGATCACAAAATAAACGAAAGTCTTTAATCTGAAATGGATGGCCTTATGTCAACAAAGGAACGCTTCTGCGGGAAGAGTTTGAAAATTTGCAAAACATTTATAAAACTGAAGTTAATACATTGATGACATCAATATTACGTCAATGTTTAACTTTTGTGCAGTACAGGAAAACATTATTGCAGGATTCAGTTTCTTGTATAAAAGACATTGTCTATTTCAGAGCAAACAGTAAGAAACAAAATACCCCAGAGCCGCCAGTATCTTAATGTCCTACAGAAAACTTTAAAATTCGATAAAAACAATCAACTGTGGACAATCTTTCATTCTCTGATAGTCCCTAAACCATAGTTTTCTAGAAGACATTAGTCTATGACGTTCTGAAGTCAATGCTATTAAATAGCAAATGGTGGAAAATCTATGCCCTTTTCAGAGTAGTTCGACCATTTGACTGCAACAAATGTTGCATAGTTTTGATTTTATTTTAAGAATGTAGGTTTGTCTATTCACGAATTGATTAACTTCTTAAGGATGACTGAACATTAATAATCTAATCAGAATTATCTCTAAGGTGCACGACCCACCTCATTCTGTACCTCTACTTAGCCTCGGGCTTTTGGCGATTCCTATGACTAGATCTTGTCAATATTAATGTGCACACAACATTTTATCAAAATATTTCGTGTTGTTGCAGACCCATGGCGGCCTCGGCGTTGTCTCGGTCAGTGAAATTTGACATTTGGCAAGCCCATTAGATAGAGCTTATCGGTATTAATCTTTGAGCGAAAAATTATCAAAGTATTTTTAAGGTTTAAGGAGTTATGGGTAGTTTGGCTAACTGTCACATTCTGGCCTGGGCATTGTCTCGGTCAAGGAAAAGTGGCGTTTGGCAATTCCTTTGTATGGATTGTGTCAATATTAACGCGTATACAAACAATTATCAAAATGTCCTATATGGTTGACCTACGGCGACTTCCATATTTCACATTTTTTACTTCGGCATTACCTTGGTCGATGAAAAATGACATTTCGCAAGCATATTGGCTAGATCTTCTCGATATTTATCAGTATGCGAAAAATTATCAAAATATTACCAACAGTTTAAGCGCTATGACCGTTTACACTAACTGACCACGGACGGACGGACGAACACACTAAAAGATGCCTGATCGGGCATTGATAACCTTTGGTGTTTTTTTTAATTTGAATGGCAGGTTACTTTAATTAGTCACTTGATACCCGATCGGGCATCATTTGATCATTTTTCTAGTACCCTCAGAAAACGAAAAAAATGTATCACAGTTTTTGATGAATCTCCACTAAATTTTAAGAGCTGATATATGAATAAATTTTAACTTTTGACCGTTCAGAATTTTTTAAAGTGTCTAGAAAAAAAATATTAGGGTTTAAAATCTTTTTTTTTTCTCTGTCCCTCTATGTATCCCGTTCGGTGGTTATAGTGCACAGGGTGATTAAAGTACACTCTTAGAAAGTCTACCGACCTCAGTCGGTAGACCTTTCTTGCGGATCGTGCAATTCAGTTATCATGTAGCAGAAATAGTTTCCTCTGTTCGCTAAAATATCTGATAAAGCACATGATATATTCCTGTGCATATTTAAATTTTTGAGCATATATAATACATATATTTTTATATATACCCATTTTCCATTGCGGAATAGCTTTCACTTTTTAACACCCAGTGGGAAGGCAAAATCTTAAGAACTTTTGTATAAGGTGTTTTTATCAAATTTAATAGTACGAGGGTCCTGCAAAAAATTTTATCACTGGGTTCGGATTACTTCAGTGCTATGTTTTATCAAAATATTTTTATTACAAACCTTCAAAGTATTCCCCCTTTACTGAAACACATTTTTGTAACCTTTTTACCCAGTCGCGAAAAGCAGATAAATAGTCTTCTTTTGGTATCTGTTGGAGACACTGATAAATAGCACTGCCAAGAGAACTTCTAGACGTATACTTATTTCCAGAAAGCATTTTCTTAAGCCTTGGAAATAAAAAGAAGTCACAGGGACTCGGATCAGGTGAATAAGGTGGATGGTTTAAAACTTTCACCTGTTCAGAAGCGCAACAACCTCACACTTATAAGAGGAGGCGTTGTCATGTAAAAGGTGGGCTCCTGACCATCCTTTGCTTGGTCGTTTCTTATTGTAAAACTCTTTCACTTTCTTCAGTACAGAATTCTTGTAGAATCGGCCAGTGACTGTATGATCAGATGGACAAGGCACCTGAACGACTGGCCCACTTGAATTAAAGAAAATTGCATACAACATATTTTTCGAACTTATGGTTCTCTTGGCAATACATGGGCGTTTTTTTTTTGTTTTTTTTTTTTTTGTTTTTTTTATCTTTTCGCTTACCAGCCTTTCTTTGTGGCTCAAATATGTGCACAGGTTTTATCACCTGTTAGTAGCAAGTTAGAAATAGCCCGCCTTTGTATGTTTTCAAAAGTTCCCGGACACATTTAAGACGTTGTGTCTTTTACTCCTCAGTGAGCAAATGAGGTACTCACCTAGCGCAAACCTTTCTCAGGTCCAAACGCTTCTTCAGAATTGTTTGCACACTGCCTTTTGGTACGCCAGTACAACTAGCTATATCTTTGACAGACAATCGCGCATCCTGTTCGACCACAATCTTTACAGCAGCGATGTTAGCCTTCCAGGACGGGTATCATCTTCAACAGAAAATTTCCCAGCTTTAAAAGCTTTAACCCACCTGAAACCTGTGCGCATTGAAATGGTCTGAGGTCCATATATACACACAATTCATTAAATATCTGCTTTGAATCTATATTAAGCCTAATGCGGCATTTAATATAGCTACGAATTTCAGTCTTCTGGTCCATGTTCCAATGTAACAAGTAAATTGGTCAGTGTATATAACTGCATCTATTTCAATTTGAAATAACTCGGTCAGTTGGAAAGCAATTTGCACGAAATGAACGGGTATCGTTAGCTATTCAACACACCATTCAAGTGCAGTGAAACATTTTAAAATATACCTGGGATAAAACTAAGTAAGCCTATAAGTAACAGAAATTTTTGCACGACCCTCGTACTAGTTGCTAGTATATGAATGCTGGTTTTAAATTTTCTGATCAGTTCAGGACAGAAGATGGATTTCCACCTTAATTCATTCCCTTCTTGAAGAAATAAATATTTCGTCATTTAGTTATCTAGAAGCCTGTTTTCAAACTATTTTGCTTCCGTTTTGGGAAACAAAGAGATACAGGAAATATCGAAATTTAAATGACAATCAGTTTTTCTAAGGAACTTAAGAACTCTGAACAATTGAAGGTTGTTTAGATTCAAAGTCAGTATGCAACTTGACTTTTATCAGGCAACAAAATTTTCAGTGTTCCCAAACGGGATGCAGTGTTTCCCAGTCGTGCATCACAAATGCCATGTGCTTCCGAACGAGATACACAGAAATGCAGCGAATAAATATTGATTTTAAACCCTAATAACTTTTATTCTAGGCACTTTAAAAAATTCTGAACGGTCAAAAGTTAGATAATTTATTCATCTAATAGCTCTTAAAATTTGGTGGAGATTCGTCGAAAACTGTGATACATTTTTTCGTTTTCTGAGGATACTAGAAAAATGATCAAATGATGCCCGATCGGGCATCAAGTTACTAACTATAGTAACATCTACCATTCAAATTACAAAGGTAACCAAATGTTACTGATGCCCAATCCGGCATTTTTACTCTACTTTAAGTAAGGATCATATGGAGTCTCCCAACATTATATGAATGTAAGTTTTAAAAGAATTTAGCAATTGGTTCCAGAACTAAGCTAGGATTTTGTGAATATCAAGATGCAAAAAATAACAAAAAGCAGAGGTTTTCATGGAAGAATTGCTGTAAACTTAACATTTTACTTGAAAGGGAAAAATGTGAAACAGGATACTAACTGAGGCATTAGTCCAACAAATGGAAGTTGGTATAACTGGATGTAGCATATTCTAAAGAGACACACAGTTTATAGGCTGTAGGTTTATACTTTATAGTATGATGTTTTAGGTTCATACTGGATTACCCACCCAGTTTCATGATTATGTTACTCCAGATTTATGACTTACATTGTAAAACCAAGATGCTTCTAGTTAAAGAGAGTGCCAAGATTACCCTAAATCACTCACCTGAGTTTCCGGGTCTGACTCCACGTGACCCTTATTAAACTGTATCAAGATATCATCAAAACAACGGACAAAGTGATAATTTTACAGGGGCAAGCGCACAGGTAGATTCAAATGACTTTTCGTACTGTGCTAACATCCCAAACAGTAACATATATGGCTGGCTAGGTGAAGATGGCGATCGAGGGGCATGGTCGGACGACGAAATCACCAGAGAACCTCAAGATCGACAGTCGACTCTGGCTGGAAAAACTAAACTTTCTTCGCCACTGGATTCGAGCCCAAAAAGACAATGCGAATACACATCGGACACTAGCCGTCATTCAGATAATATGGATTATGAAGTATTCCATGGATTTAATGCTAGCGGTAACGGTAGTACTAGAGGTAACGGAAATACAAACACTGAAGAAAGTACTCGCTTGTGAGATACGCAGGGTGGGGGGAGGGGACAGCTTACTGCATTTAAATAGTGAACAGTATGTTTTACATACGCATACCAGCATCGAAGAAACGGAGTTGAAACTCTTATCTTTAAACGTGTGTGGCATACGTTCAAAATTAAACTACCCGGAATTTATTAACCTTATTAATAGCTATGATATAGTCGGGGTCCAGGAAACAAAAACTGACGAGTTGGATACTGTAGATATTCCTGGTTATAAGGCGTTTTTGAATAATAGATCTTGTATCTCTAGAAGCCGATCTGGTGGCATTGGTTTGATTGTAAAAGAATGGCTTCTGCCTTCTATGAAAGTACATGATATCAAAGCAACAGATTTAGCAATCGATTTCACACTTTCGGAAGTATTGTACCGTGATGGAATGTATGATGGTTTAATGGGTGCCGTTGTATATATACCACCATATGGTTCAAGATATGCGTCTGAGGATCCGTTTCTAGAGATACAAGGGGCCTTATTCAAGTTTTGTTCCAAACGTTGAAATACCTATCTTGTTGTATTTGGTGACGTAAACTCGAGAAGCGGCAACCTGGCTGACTATGCTCAACTTGACTATCATATTTAAAATTCCAATGGTTTTCGTGACCTATTTGAGGAAAACGTAAAGACGCTGAAATGTTTCGAAACATGTAACATACCGTTAGACAGAAATACAGCTGATTTTTATATTTACTCATACGGTAGCAGCTTGCTCGAGTTTTGTAAAAATAACAACTTGTTTATACTCAATGGTAGAATAGGATCGGACTATACTGCTCAAAAGTTAACATGCAAAGAAAAGAGCACAGTAGATTACTTTTTATCATCAGCAAACATATTTGAATATTTAAAAGGCTTTCATGTTATGGAATTTAATAGTCTATTTTCAGATGCACACTGTGCAGTTTCGTTAACTTTAAATTTGAGGTATAATGCAAAAGCAGAAACGCCCACTGCACAGATAGAACATATTGACATATTGAGAGGCCTGTTTACTGGCGATCTGGCAAAGCTGAAATGTTTCAGGAAAATTTAGATATTTTACAGGTATCAAACACTGAAATGAAGCTTGGTAAATTAATTGAAGCAGATGGAATAACGGATATACAAATAAATGTAGTTGGTAATATAAATGTTTTTATTCGAAAACTGTGCAAAAAAAAATCGTTTGGTTCTAAAACTGTAAAAACCGACAATAAATACTCTAGTTTTAAGCTCTGGTTTAACAGGTCATGCATAAACGCTAAAAATGTTTTTCATAAAACACACAAATTGTATAATAAATACAAAACTGATTATTATAAGAATTTGTTAAATATAAGTGAGTAAAAATCACAAAAATACACTAAGTAAAAATTTTAAGAAGTTTAAAACTGAACGCGTCGACAAATTAAGACGTCTAAAAACCACGGATCCTAAACAATATTGGAAAATCATAAATTCCGAAAAGAAGACAAATGAAACTAGCGCCCCTCTTTACCAACTTTTTAATTTTTACAAATCAACATCCGAAATAGAAATTGATAATGAAAGTATTGGCAATGAAGATCAGAATATGAATCAAGAAGCTTCAAATTTGCATGAAAATGAGTCTGATGAAGTAATAAATGGACCAGTTACTCCAGACGAAGTACTACGGACTGCTAAAGCTTTGAAAAATAACAAATCTCCCGGCTTAGATAACGTACTTAATGAACACTTAAAATCAACAGTTATGTGCCCATATATGTTAAATTATTCAACGTTATACTCGATACAGGTATTGTCCCAGAATGTAGAACTACGACCTATATTCAAAAACAAAGGTAATCCCAAGAAACCAGAGAATTATCGACTAATAACGCTCTTAAGTAACTTTGGGAAACTGTTTACTGCAATAATTAACAACAGACTAAACAAATATGCAGAAAATACTAACCTGATCGGCGGTGAACAAGCAGGTTTTAGAAAACATTTTTCAACCACCGATAATCTATTTATTCTCAAAAGCCTGATAGACATAGCCCAGTCAAGTAAGAAAAAATTGTTCTGTTGTTTCATTGACTTCAAACAGGCTTTTGATACTGTTTGGAGAGCAGGCCTATGGAGTAAACGCATAAAAAGTGGAATCAGTGGGAAATGTTTTAACTTTATCCATAATATGTACAGTAGCATAAAATCGAAAGTAACGCCTATGAAGGCAGTAGTCAGTTCTTTCTTTGTAACGTTGATGTAAGACAGAGTGAAAACCTATCTCCCTTCTTATTTTGCATATTTTTGAATAATTTCCAGGATTACCTTGTTAGTAAACATGTCACTGGGATGGGTATTGGAGCCACTACAGATGGAGAACACATATTTTTAAAGCTTTTAATTCTGCTATATACAGACGATACTGTAATCTTCAGTGAGGATAAACATCAATTACAGTATGCCCTCGACATATTTGATGAATATTGCAAGGAGTGGCATTTAACCGTAAACGTTCAAAAAACAAAAATTGTAAAATTCAGTAAGGGTAGAGCAAATAGAAATTTCAGTTTCATAGTTCAAAATGAATTTATTGCAATAGTTAAAGAGTATAAATATCTAGGCGTGTTTATTGGTCAAAGTGGGTCATATGTATCGGCAAAAAAACAAAACAGAAACATATAGCTGAGCAAAGCAAATAAAGCTTCATCTGCACTCATGAAAAAAAAAATCGAAATTTAGATCTGCCTATAGACATTCAAATTGACCTTTTTAATAAGACCATCAAACCCATACTGTTGTATGGTTGTGAATTATGGGGAATGGGTAATATAGATATGCTTGAAAGAGTCCAATTAAAATTTTATAAATAAATTTTAAATTTGAAAAAGTCCACGCCGTCCAATATGATATATTGTGACTTGGAGTTACACCATTATATACTGATGTGCAAACTAGAATGATTTTATTCTGGGCAAAACTTGTAAGCAGCACGGTTGAAAACAAACTCACATCTACTGTGTATAGAGTTATTTACGAAATGCATGCAGCGAGAAGATTTGTATCACCCTGGCTAAACTATGTGCAAAATCTGCTATGTTCGTTGGGTTTCGCTGTAATTTGGTATAGCCAAAGTTTTACTAATACAAAATGGTTAGTCGCGGCTGTAAATCAAAAACTTAAAGATCATGACATGGCGATTATCCAGACATGGCGATCCAAAATTAGTTTAGAATCTCAAAGTAATATTTATAGAATCCTAAAAACGAACTTTGAGCAAAGTGCCTATATGAAGATTCTACCATTAAATCTAAGTGCATTACTGTTTAGATATAGAACTATAAACCACTACTTGCTGGTAGAGTTAGGTAGATGGAGAAGTGTACTGTATGGTGAAAGACGTTGTTCTTTTTGTGACCATGACATCGGTGACGAGTATCATATGCTTCTTACATGTCCACGGTTTGAAAATGAAAGGCGCAAATACATCAAGCGGTATTACTATTCTCATCCAAATACAATTAAGTTCGAACAGCTAATGAACTGTACAAACAAAATAACCTTAATGAATCTATGCTATTTCGTTAAGTATATAACTGGTAACACCGTTCCTTTATTTTGTGATCGTATCAATCGTATGTTTTAACGATGACACGTACTGAAATCTGTTTCAAGCGAGATAAATACTATTTTAGGCTTGTTAGTCTATGATTCGTTTTATTAATGTCCTCAATTTTCGTTTCGATTTGGGGGCAAACACATACTCGACAGCCATTCTGCAACGTAAGATGGGCAGGCCTTCAACACCAATTTCATCCTTTGTTTAAAAGGGCAAAGGGTGGTGGTTGGGGACCATGCGTGTCTCGATGCGGGGTTCTAGACGAAAACGTACATGTATAAAAATGTCACTTATTTCTACTTGTAAATACGTACATTATCTGTCTTTTTTAATCGATGTTGTTTCACCAAAAGCTACTCGCTGAGAAGCCCTCTGTGCAATGTTAAAACTAAAATCCAAAAATATGTTGAGTGTTCAGTTTAAAATACTGTTCCAGAGCCAGAAATAGAAACAATCCAGTTATTATGATTATTGCATAAAAAATTGTGTAATGCAGTATTAGGTCTAGACAACTGTGACCAAAGAACCAACATGACAGCTGTTACCTTTAGTCTAGACAAAGTTTAATATTATGTATAAACCTGTCACCTGACCAATCAATCACTGTCGTACTGTTAGGTATAAATGCCGTCGCAGAAAGCAAGAAATCATACGACGTTTATATCTGACACTACGAATACGTTGTTGGTTTTCTATGATACAGGTCAGTTACATTTTACTTTAATATATTTATTTTCTTTAAAGTCAAATTTATTGTTTTTTTAAAATTAACCAAAAATTTCTCGTAGATTGCATTTAGCTTATAAATACATGTACTTATTTTAATTGTGCTTCAAGCAGATGAAACGCATCAAGTACTTTATGTTGTAATTGTGCTGTATCAGCGTCTTATATGAATACAGTATGACATTGCTGTGCGTCATACAATCGTCCGAATACCTATGAACATAGTTGTACTTCATGCAGTTGAGAGACCTCGCATGTTCTATAAAATTAACATGTGATCTTAACTCCTTATGCAAACAATTGTAATGACTTCACATACTTCATCACATATGCACCATATGTTGTATTTCATAGTATTATGTTTGTTGTTTAGAATTCTTTATAATCAGATTTTAACTTCAACTGTAAATTCAAAACATTTAATAAAATATATACGAGGTTTATATCTGACACTACGAATACGTTGTTGATTTTCTATGATACAGTTATCCTCCCCGATACCTCAGAACACACTAAAAGACAGGATTACAGTTGGTGGATCGGGTTTGATGCTTAACGTAACAACAAGAGCCAGAAAAATCCAACAACAAGAACAAGAACAAGAACAATACCAACAACAAGAACAACTCCTACAACATCCAAGAATGGCAAGTAAGCGCATTGATTTTTCGTTTTGCCCAAAATTCGATCCAAAAACATGTGACCCCGAGACTTGCTTGATAAATGGAATCAATTTCATGAAATAACAAAATGTCCGAAGAAAATAAAATTAAATATGTAGGTCTAATTTTTGACGGGCCCCAAAAGGACTGGTTCACAAAACTTAATCCTGATCAGAAAGACACCTGGGAAAATTTTATGCATGCATTTAAAGCTAGATATATTGACACAGAAAAAAATTGGTCGAAGGTCGGACAAATATTCCAACAGAAGCAAAAACCAAATCAAGACGTTAGGGAATACATTACTTATGTTCAAAAAATGGCATCAGAAGTCTCTCTCCCAGAAGAAACAAACCATACAGGCACTTCTTAAAGGAATAAACCCAAAATTAAGACCAGACATACAAAAGGCGAACCCTGAAAACATAAAAGACTTCATAACAGTCGCTACACAAGCACAATCTATAAATGCTGACTCAGAGGAGACACAGACTCCAGCAGTCGAAACATTTATATCAGCAATACAGCCCTATTTTGAAAAACAAATGAATGCTCTTTCGGAAACCCTAGAGAAGAAAATTGCACTTTCTATTGCATCGGTTTCAAAACCACATTATAACAGAAATCCATCAAATCAACCTCGCATGGAACATCACAGTTATAATACACAGTTCCAACCCCGACATCAACAATTTCACATACGACCAACGTTGCCCAATCCAAACCAGCGTTTCAATAACACCAGAACATTCCAAATAAACTCATGGCAACAAACAAGACATTCAGCACCGGCCAATTCACGCCAGTACAGACCTACAAATCCGTACGGTTCTGCGACCGTATTACCTACACATACGTATCGTCCTTGTCGCGGATGCAGTAGCAGTGACCACCGACGCGGGGATTGTTCGTACAAAGAAACCATTTGTAATTTTTGCGGTTACAAAGGGCATGTTGATTTTGCGTGCGAAAAGAAAAGAAATTCACAATAGTATATACCGCCTGCTAAGGGAAAAGGGACTCCTTTAGATAGGCTTGCAAACGAAAGAAATACTGCATTTGAACCTAATGTATCTTCAGTCAATTTTTCGACTTCTATAGATTCAAACATAATTAACATCTCAATCGGTGAAGTGAAAACAAAATGCTTAATTGATACAGGTGCAAGTGTTTCTTGCATTTCACAGTCCCTACTCAATAGAATCAAGCAGTCACTAAGCTTGAAAGTGACTAAGTCAGCTTACAGTCAAGTTTACGGTGTTGGTGGCGAAATATTGAACATAACGGGATGCGTTACTTTAACATTCAAAATTTCAGACAAGCAGTTTAAACACGAGTTTCATATTTTTAACAGATTGCATCATTCCATCATTCTAGGTGTAGACTTCCTGAAAACCCATAAATGCAAAATCGACTACGCCTCAAATGCGCTCACAAGCAGCGCAGGCTATCCCATAATTTCATTTTGTTCTAACCTTCCCGAATTCAATTTCAATCTCGGGCTTGCGAGAGCGGTTGAAAAAATCACTATTCCACCCTTTATGCTGCTTTAGTACCTGTACGACTATCAAAAGTTCCAAACAATCTTACAGTTCTTCTTGAACCGGTATCAAACTTGGCTTCAACGCATTTCCTTGCGGGCAATCGTTCTCTCATTACTTTGACCAATCACCATGCTTACTTCAAAGTCATTAATCCCATGCCTACAGAAGCTACAATTCACAAGGCACAAGTGATAGGGCAATTACATACGATAGAAGAAATTTACAACATAGACGACAATAATAAACAGACGCCATTCGTAAATGCAACAGCAATAGGCACTAAAATGACAGATGAAGACTACATAAAAATTGCGCAACATCTCCAAATACCATTTGATAAATGCATGTTGGCAGAAGAACAGAAGCGAAAATTAATGATATTTCTAGGCAAAAATGCCGACGTTTTCGCAAAAAGTAACAGTGACATCGGCTGCACCAATTTTCATTATCACCGAATAGAAACGGGGTATCATCCTCCATTCCGACAGAGGCCTTACAGGCAAAGTCCAAGAAACCAAGCAATTATTCAACAGCACATTGAGCAAATGCTTAAAGATGGCATTATTACTGAGAGCAACGCCCTTTGGGCGGCTCCCGTTGTGCTTGTCTCCGAAACGAAAACGAACGAAATGCGTTTTGCAGTCGATTATAAGGGACTAAATGCGGGTACCCAGGCTATAAATTTTCCCATCTCAAATTTCCAAGATGCGTTGGACAGCGTTGGCACGGCACAATCAAAGATATTCAGCGTGATGGATTTGAAAAGTTCGTTTTGGTAAATCCCGCTTCATCCTGACAGGGCTGACCGTTCAGCATTCATAACACATGACGGTTGTTACCATTTCACAAGAGTCCCTTACGGTATAACTAATCGACCAATGGCTTTTCAGATGCTTATGTCAAAGGTCCTAAGGGTGATAAACTTTAATTTTGCCCTTGTTTTCATAGACGACATATTATGCCACAGTGCTACAATTCATCAGCATATAGATCATCTTTCAGCAATTTTCCAACGCCTTAGACTTGCCAACTTAAAGCTCAACCCCAAAAAGTGTCAGTTTGCAGCCCATCAGGTTGAATATCTCGGCCATATTCTTTCCGCCCGAGGCATACAAGCTAGTACGGAAAAAACAGATATCGTTAGAAACTTCCCACGGCCGCGTAATAGAAAGGAAGTTAAATCATTTTTAGGCTGAATAAACTTCTATCGCCGTTACGTGGAAGGGTACTCACAGATAGTCCGCCCTTTAAACCAGTTGCTCAGAAAAAACATTAAATGTTTAAAGTGGACAGACGAATGCAATGCTGCATTTGCCCTTTTGAAATCTAAACAAAAGCTTTCGAATTGCAGTAGACGCTTCAAATTTTGCGATTGGCTACATTCTTAGCCAAAGTGATGATGCAAATCAGGAACGTGTCGGTCGAAGTCTTCGAGGTTCTGAGTTAAAATGGTCATTCACTGAAAAGGAAGGGTTAGCACTGATGGAAGCAGTACAGACTTACCATCCGTACTTAGCAAATACATCATTTGAAGTATTCACAGATCATATAAGCTTGACATGGTTACAGAAAAATTAAATTAGCAACAGGTAGGCTTGCAAGATGGTCTCTCAAATTACAAGAATACAGATTCAAAATAACACATCTCCCCGGGGTTTGAAGCCAAAATGCCGACACATTGTCAAGACCTTATCAAATGCGGAGGCACACGACAGTGCCGCAAATGATTCTGATGATGACGTTGAGATAATCGCTGTGGTAGATGTGAGTGATTCTACTAACACAGAAAAACAAGCGCAACCCACACAAAACACAAATTGCTACGAAACTGTTTGTGACACAGTAGACTGCAAAATCAATAATCCAAATATTTACAAAGAGCAGGGCAGCATTAAACAAAATACAGTAGTAACATTTGAGTACCCACCACAATACACAAATTCTTGCATTTCAGTACTTTCTACTGATGACGAAAGTCTCATTCAAAGACCAGACAAAGCACCGAAACGAATCTTTTTAGTCTATCTCTGAACTGCAGTGGGCATGTCCGGAATTAAGCCCATACTTGCAGTATCTTATCAACAGTACACTTCCGGAAAATGACGAAAAAGCACGAAAACTCGTCTTCGAGTCCAATATGTACATTGTAGTTGATAATGTTCTGTATCACTGTACATACTTGTGCTCAAGAGGTGTATCTAAGCCTATGCAAATGCAGAGACAGCTGGCAGCTCCAACACAACTTAGAGAAGACGTTATTCTTTGCTATCATACGGGCCAGGTGGCTCTCATTTTGGATTTGATAAACATACTCATCCATCAAAGCTAAATATTATTGGTCAAATATGTATCGAGATGTAGAAAATCAAATCAAATCATGTGATCCTTGTCAAAAGGCAAGTCGAGCATATCACAAACAGAAAGCACCACTGGTCCACCTTTTTCAGTGGAAGCACCGTTTTCACGACTTCATATGGACATTCTAGGCCCTCTTCCACCGTCTTCGTTACCACATATCCCTTCAGTAGAATATAAGTACGTGCTCCTTGTCATCGATTCGTTCACTGGTTGGCTTGAGGCATTTCCTCTTGTTTCTCAAGACGCTAAAACAGTAGCATTTATATTATATTCAGAAATCTTCTGTCGCTACGGCAGCCCCGATTGCATAATATCAGACCAAGGCTCTCAGTTCATGTCCCAGCTAGTCCAGGCTCTTAGTGAGCTTTTCCAAGTTGCCAGACACAGGACATCAGCTTATAAACCAAACTGCAATGGTAGAGTAGAGGTTAGAACACTATACTTGCAAAATCTTTGCGTGCATACTACGACAATAAACAAGAAAAGTTGGTTACCTAGGGATTCTTATGGAGTTTAGAATGTCAATAAACTCTACAACAAAAGAAACGCCGTTCCAGGTAATGTTCGGCAGGGCAATGCGCACACCCATTAATTGTGCATTGTTGCCTAAAGCATCTCTTGGGCAGTCAGTCAAAGAATATCTTTCTGAACTCCAAAATGCACTAAAACTTTCAAAGGAAAACACAACAAAAGCAAAACAAAAACAAAAGCATTACTACGATAAAAAATCAGTTGAACCCCGCTTTACTGTTGGACAAAAGGTATTGCTTGAAGTTTTTAAAACTGATGTCGGCCAATCTCGAAAACTAACCAACAAATTTGAAGGTCCGTATGCTACAGTACGTCAAGGTCCGAATTTTACATAAAACGCCTTTCCGACAATAATATCCTCGACAAAGCTTATTCCAGCAACAGAATGAAAGAGTATTTCGATAATACCATACGAACTACTCCTAAACCAGACGACCAACCTGTTCCTCAGCATACACAGCCTCGCGTGCGTCCGCAACAGGAAGAAGGTGCTCCTAATCACTATTACGCTGTAGAGCGTATACAAGGAGTCGTCGTATGTTCAGGATCAAGTGGCTGGATTGCGACCAGACCACATTCGAGCCTGAATCACATCTTTACCCTGAACTCCTACACGAATACTTCAAAACGCACACACGCACAGGTCGAAAACGGAAAATTAAACAGAATTACAAGTACTGGAACAAGAATAATATAAATAAGTAAACGACAAAACAAACATTGTGTACTGAATTTTGTTTTAATGTATAAATAGCAACGCTCTTCATGAATCTATTCTTTGGAGAAGGTCATTAGGCCCTTTCAATGATCAAATTATCATTAAGTGGTGCGATAACACTCTTTCTTTCTTTGCTAACTTCTTATTCTTCTAGTACTACTTTATATGTAACAAGCTATATATTAATATGTTTTAGATTATTGTTTAAAATATGGAAATTGACCACTTTCATATTTATTCAGTTAGTCGCATATACAGTACTACTCTCATTTTCTTTCTTTTCTGCTAGGAAACATATTGCACCTCTTGATGATCATGATCTTTGTCGTCAGCCCGGTGACAAGCAAGGACCTTATCCATCGTTTGAACTATGGAACAGTGTTCCAAGAGCAACCATTGCTATTCACAACGTCCGAGTATTGGGTCCATACGTTTGTACTAGACCTTGACCCCCAAAACATTCACCTTATACAACGTCCTTCTTGCTCATGCCCCCAAGTTCAGTCTGTGTTTGAAAAGTTACAAAGTTATCACAACGAAACATTTAATACAATACATACACTAACGTCAAATGTGCTCAGTATGTTGAAAACCCCTCATCATCGTTCCAAATCAAAACGTTCATTATTAGGAAACATTGCAAAGAGTTTAATAGGAGTTAGTACCACCAAGATTTGGATCGGGTGGCCAGTAAAGTTGCTTTATTGCATAAAGAAAACGTAAAACTTTCTAAAACGTTTCAACATGAATTGTCCTTAATGACTTCTTTCATGAAAACAGCCAATAACCGCTTAGACAATGCCTTCAAAAGTATACAAACAAATCATGAAATGATAGAACAGTTAGCCCAAACCGTAAGCAGTACGGTTGCAGCAGCGGCAACACAACAAGAGTTATTATTAACGATTTCGCTCGACCAGTTAAAATACTATTTATTACTTCAAATGAATACCAACAAATGTTTACTGCATATACCATTTTATTGCAAGGAAAATTTTCTCCTATCATAATCCCTCACACCGAGCTTATTAAGACCTTTAGGCATATTCATTCTACATTGTTTATCCATCGACCGGGATTCCATCTCTTGCACAATGCATCTACATATATTTATAAACACGCGGAATTCAAACTACATAAATCAAATAGGTCTATACTCAAATTGGTGAAATTTCCACTGGGGTCTCATGATCAACCAATGAAACTTTTCAAAATTCTACATTACCCTATACCACTAACAAATACGAGCGCATGCAACACAAATCGCTAACCTGCCAGCATACTTAGCTATTTCTCATCTGAAAGACAGCTACACTGTTCTGCCTGACTCAGCACTTAATGAATGTTCCTTTGATAAATCGTCAGTTAATTGTCACTTTTCAGTTCCTTTACGTTCAATGACGAAACCAAATTGTGCATTTGCATTATACCGTGGAAACAAGACAGAAATACACAATAAATGCAAATTTAGTGTTGCTCAAAATTCCGTGTCTCCTTATATAAGACAGTTAAACGAATCTCACTTTCTTTCCGTTAACAATTCAATTTTAACGGTATCATATCAGTCCAAAACTCACATGTTTTCGCTTTGATGCATTGACTGAGTTGGGAGCCTTTATGCGAACCGAATTTTTATGTATTTATGTATTAAGAGTAGCATCGGGACCCAGGGTGAAGTTAGCTAGCTGTAAAAGTGCTTTAACCCCCTCTCCCCCCCCACCCCCCCCCCCGGTGGTTTGCTCTACCGACCGTTCTAAGGCGGTGGTCCCGGTGTTAGTCTTACTCTTTGTTGCTTTGTGGTTTATTCTACGAGGCGATTTGTTGTATGTCTTTCCGTGTGTCATTTTGTTCGTGTTTTTCAGTCCTTTTAGTATTGCGATTACCTCGCTTGGGGAAGAGAGAGCTAATCTTAGTGCTTTTAGTACGTTTGTTCGGTTTGTGCTTGTTTAGATTTGTCGGTTTCCTCTTGGGGTCTGGGAAGGGCTGCGGTTTGTGATTGTGGCACTCCCTGGACTTTTCTCTTACCTTTTTTTCACATATTAAGTGATCGAGTGCTGTGTAATTGCTCAATTTCAACAAAAGATGTCTAGTTTCCGAAAAGACACACAAAATGCCATCATCATGCGGCTACCAACTCTATGTCAGTTATGCATCCCGTAAATCTTATGTTATTTACACAAGCTTTTTGGACTAAATGCATAACAGCGAACACAACATTCCCCACAACCTTAAACATATCTCTCAAACCAATCCGCTACTATGATCACAAATTTTCAAAATTAGTTGCAAATGATCAACGCGCACATCTCGATCTAGATCGCGTCGTTCAAAGAGCAAAGGAAAATAAAGTTATTTACCAGGATTTAGTAGAACTTTTTTTTAATTCAGAATTAAGTGAATCTTCTGTTTCTATTTTTGAAATTCTTTCCATTATTTCAGTTTTGATTTCCATTTTAGCAATCATTGCTATACATTTTATGTATCGGAAATATTAGAAAGTATTGGCGGTTGTCACACTATTGCATCGCGCAGGGCGTTCTTCAGCATATCCTACTCTCCCATCATTCATTTATACGGAAACGCCAACTGAGACCCCAACATCTGTCACACAAGATATACACGTACATATACACAACTTTAGTTCTTACGTCATTCTTGCTTTTGGCCTGCTCGTATTTCTTTATATATTATTTAAGCGTATACGAAACCCGAGACCGACCTTAATGATTGATATTACGAATGGTATGGAATGCATGACTTGCTTCATCATGCACTTACCATTATGCATACAATGTTGTCATTTCCATTTATCCCTTCACATTCAAGTTCTTAATGTACAGGGAAATTTAAAGCCATCCCCCGTTTTGATTGGCGAGATTTAGTTATATTTTCTGAAAATAATGAATATTCCGCATTAACCTTGCCCTTTACAGTTCGTATTTCAATTTATCAAGCATACAAAATTCGCAAAACACTAGAATGGGGACTTCCTTTAATTACCCAATTATGGGCGTGTCATCAGAATTTTGGTATGCCCATAAAATTTTGCGAATCTAATTGTTCACTACAAAACTTTGTCAAAGCCAAAAATACCGATCAATCTTAACCTTGCCATTGAATACTCTCTTTCATTTTATTCATTTAATTCCCCAACAAAAGAAAATCACAGCAACCTTCTCAGACCCATCAAACTAAATTTCTAGAAAGCTATCAAGGTCACATACAAATGGATCATGTGGGCGAACGCTTAAAAAAAGGTAAGAGAAAAGTCCTGGGAATGCCACAATCACAAACCGCAGCCCTTCCCAGACCCCAAGAGGAAGAGGAAACCGACAAATCCAAACAAGCACAAATCGAACAAACGTACGAAAAGCACTAAGATTAGCTCTCTCTTCCCCAAGCGAGGTAATCGCAATACTAAAAGGACTGAAAAACACAATAACAACGGAAAGACATACAACAAATCGCCTCGTAGAATAAACCACAAAGCAACAAAGAGTAAGACTAACACCGTGACCACCGCCTTAGAACGGTCAGTAGAGTAAACCACCGGGGGGTTTAAAGCACTTTTACAGCTAGCTAACTTCACCCTGGGTCCAGATGCTACTCTTAATACAGAAACACATAAAAATTCGGTTCGCATAAAGGCTCCCAACTCAGTCAATGCATCAAAGTGAAAACATAAAAATCAAATTAATCACTATAATAAACAAGGACGAGTACTCATGGCTAATTCTACTGTATGCCAGAGTAAATGAAAACCAAAAGTTTAACCACGGCAGGCCAAACCAAAGATATATCGTCAAGCCCCAACCCATTGGTTAAAGTTTTACGAAGAGGCCGTCATTGAGTCTGAGGCCCGAACCCCCGTCGTGCAATTAAAGAGTGAAGCATAGCCATCAACAATGATTGGGTTGACAACTAGGCATGCAGTCTGCTGCATAATATCCAGGCTATAGCCAATTCTTTTATAACGGTTAATAAGTTTTCTGAATTGCTCCGAAAAGTTAGATTTACCTACAATTTTTCTAAATCTGTACACTAAGTCACCGTAAAATTCTGGTTCCGATATACCTTGTTGCAGAAGTGTTTTCAGACTGACGCTATTTTTTTCTAACAAGGCACTGTGTCTGCGATAAAATTTCGAAAACGCATTACGAAGTTTAAAATAACGATAGCCCTGCCTAACTAGTTTGGCAGTAAGGGCTTTATTACGGTAGTTAAAGTCATTAAGATTTGAAGAAGCTCTGGCGAATCTAATAAGTTGAGATATGTATACCCCATATGAGGTACGCCGGGGGACATCGCCATCCA
Organism: Anodontia alba; assembly: GCA_964016985.1. Classification (NCBI taxonomy): domain Eukaryota; kingdom Metazoa; phylum Mollusca; class Bivalvia; order Lucinida; family Lucinidae; genus Anodontia; species Anodontia alba. The sequence goes on from OZ024821.1 coordinate 55,762,550, forward strand.
GAAAAGGGAAATTGACTATATCAAAATCAAAATCGTCCCGTTTATCATAAATTTTGGTGGAAACTGCACCATTAGATATACATAGATTCAAATCCAAAAAAGGTGCCTCGGTATCGGAAGAATTTGCTCTATTTAATTTGAGTTCTGTAGGGTATATCCGGTCCACCATTTGGTCAAAGTAAATGTTGTCAATATTTAATAAATCATTAAGGTATCTTGAAGTTGAATTGGAAGCCTCAATAATGTCAGCCTGATTTTCACGTGAGAGAGACTTCATGAAATCTCTCTCATAACAAAAAAGAAACAAATCTGCAACAAGAGGAGCACAATTAGTTCCCATCGGAATACCAATAGTTTGCCTATATAGTTTAGTTCCAAATCTAATAAAAATATTATCGAAAAGATAAACAAGAGCATCACAGACTTTTTGACACGACCATAAATTGTGATTATTATATATATCAGAAGTGAAAAAAGCACATTCTTCGTTGCAAGCCATTACGTCATTAAATGCTCTTAGACGTCAACATCAGTGTCAACACACAATGTCAGCAACATCAACGACAACGTCAATATCAACGTCAACGAAATGACCTGTCTCGGCAATCATAACTTTAACGTAAACAAGGACCATTCACGTCTAGTCTTCATTGTACTTTACAGTCTGTGCGCCAGAAATCAACGGCAACGGTAGCCTCACAATGTACAGCCAACGTAACCAGTCAACACTGCTTCACAATCGGTTCGAAATTCTCTTTGGTGTGAACACTATTTGAACAAGACGTTACAAACTCTACGAAGTTGTACCAAGAACTATGGCCTTATGTATAAATTTGTAAATACTAACATATATAAACAGAGTTTGACATACCTTAATATCCATGTACACTGTGTTCTGTTGTGTTACATTCTATTTCTACGTTTGTTTGTTAAGCGGGAGCTTAACTTTTGCAGGCAATAGTGTCAGAGCCAGAAACAGAAACAATCCAGTTATTATGATTATTGCATAAAAACTTGTGTAATGCAATATTAGGTCTAGACAACTGTGACCAAAGGACCAACATGACAGCTGTTACCTTTAGTCTAAACAAAGTTTAATATTATGTATAAACCTGTCAATCACTGTCGTACTGTTAGGTAAAAATGCCGTCGCAGAAAGCAAGAAATCATACGACGTTTATATCTGACACTACGAATACGTTGTTGGTTTTCTATGATACAGGTCAGTTACATTTTATTTTAATATATTTATTTTCTTTAAAGCCAAATTTATTGTTTTTAAAATTAACCAGAAAATTCTCGTAGATTGCATTTTGCTTATAAATACATGTACTTATTGTAATTGTGCTTCAAGCAGACGAAACGCATGAAGTGCTTTATGTTGTAATTGTGCTGCATCCGCGTCTCAAGCAGACGTCGCATGCAGACGTAAGAATAGCTGCATCTGCGTCGCAAGCAGACGTCGCATGCAGACGTAAGAATACATGCACATATTGTAGTTGTGCTTTAAGCGGTTGAACGCATCAAGTACTTTATGTCATAATTGTGCTGTATGCGCTCGAAAACATTAAGTAGAGAAATAAATAGTTATATAGATATTCGTTAGCCTAACTGCTTTGCAAACGTAACTGCTTTGCACAAGAAAGATGACCGTTCATTACCTTCAAACTATCGACCCATCACTCTTCTATGTCAGCCCGGAAAAAGCATGGAGCGATGTATTCACAAAGAACTTTTTAATTACATATACGAACATAATCTTCTCACGCCCCTCCAGTCTGGCTTTATCCCAGGAGACTCCACAACCTTCCAGCTGCTTCATACTTATCATATGTTCTGCGAAGCTGTTGATAGTGGCAAGGATGTTCATGTAGTCTTCTGTGATATAAGCAAGGCATTTGACAGAGTTTGGCACAGGGGACTAATCCATAAGTTAAGGGATATGGGATGCTCTGAAAGCCTGTTAAAATGGTTCACAGGTTACTTGTCCAACAGAAGACGGCGTGTTGTCCTGAATGGGCTGGCTTCTGAATGGACATTTATCACGGCTGGCGTTCCCCAAGGCTCAATTCTTGGACCACTATTGTTCTTAGTTTACATAAATGACATAGTAAGTGAGCTACAAGCACATGTTAGACTATTTGCTGACGATACGAGCTTGTACATTGTTGTAGAAAATCCAAACAACGCGGCCATTACCCTAAACAATGACCTGAGTTTTATTAGTACATGGGGTGACGACTGGCTGGTTAACTTCAACGCCACCAAAAATCTTTCTATGATCCTGTCTCTGAAACGCGACCAGCCCCTCTATATGAATGGCGTTCTCGTCAGAAATACATCATTACACAAACATTTAGGGTTGACACTTGCAAATAATTGTAGCTGGACAGAACACATAAATAACATTACGAACACTGCATGGCATAGGCTTAACTTACTACGTGTACTGAAATTTAAAATTAACAGGAATGCTCTCGAAAAAATGTACATTTCCTTCATCAGACCCCTCCTTGAATACAGTAATGTAGTTTGGGACAATGCATCTACAGATAGCAAAAAGCAGTTGGAATCATAACGAAGCGGCAAGAATAATAACAGGTGCAACAAAACTTTGCAGCATAGCTAAGCTCCACGCGGATCTCGGTTGGGAATCTTTGCAAGCTAGACGCACGAAACAGAAACTTATTGTCTTCTATAAAATGATAAATGGACTTACTCCAGAATATCTTCATACACTGCTACCACCAATTGTTCAAAATACCACTTCTTACAATCTAAGAAATTCCAATGATATACGCAATGTTCATGTTCATACAAATTTATTCCATAATTCATTCCTTCCATCCACAATCTGAGCATGGAACGAACTTTCTGACGAAATTAAGTCAGCCCCTTCTGTTGCTTCGTTCAAGTTTAGATTGAACGGAGACCTAGATAAGCCTCTTAAATATTACAACGCAGAATCACGAATTGGCCAAATTATGCATGCTAGGATTCGAATGGAGTGTAGCTCACTCAACTCGCATCTTTATAAGAAAAACATTGTACCCAGTCCCTCGTGTTCCTGTGGAGGCTTCGAAAGTGCGTATCATTTCTTCTTTCAGTGTCCCAACTACTCAGAGGCCAGACGCCGACATCTTCCCAATAATCTAAATGACTATAATACTAACCAATTACTTCATGGTTTACCAGACGCTTCCAACACAGAAAATGAAGTTCTGTTCACCAAGGTCCAAGACTTTATAGTACACTCGAAAAGATTTCTTTGAAGTACTTGTTCGCTTGGTGTATTAAGATCATAGCCAGCCATGCGGATTTAAGTGTCGATCGACAATGGGCAACACATTTAGAAATATATGAATGACGAACAAGGCTAGCATGTCGCACGTATTGTCGGTTGTGTGGTCTCATAATCGATGACTATGAAAGATGCGCTTAACACTCTTCTAATCGTCGGGTTGAATCACATTAGCTCATTAGGTTACCAGGAATACGTTTATCTTTCAACGCTAATGTAATACTAACCGATGCACTCCGTCAACTGTCTCAACATATCTATAGCTGTTACGGGAACACTAAATATGAATCAAATCAATCGATCAACTTAATTTACCGAAAGAGAAAGACATGCTCCCTAGTTAATCATCATCATCATCATCATCATCATCGTCATCATCATTACTATTATTGTTATCTCGTTATTATTATTATCATTATTATTATTAATATTAATATTATTATTATTATTATTATATTTGCTAAATAATTACCAACATGCTATGTTTCCATCTACTCTTCACATGTTATTACGCTGCTATATAATTTTCAGGAGATGATTTACATAAGCTCTAAGCTTTTTATCAAATCCTGTACCATATAATATTATGCTATGTATATGTGAAAAATGCTAAATAAAATATTGTTTAAACCATATAGATATTGATGATGTAACTTAATTGCAGACGATAGAACCCGCTAAGCAGACGGTAACTTCATCCGTTACTGTATAAAGCAAACATTATCATTAAAGTACGTTTGGCTTGTATAGCTCATTTTTTCCAGATGAAATGCAACGAATTTACATTTCAAGCTACTTACTTCACTAAGAATGAAATTAACGCTACGAGAAGCCCCTATGACAAACACATTCTCTATCTCCAACTCCACCAGCTCCCTCAGAATTGCTCTCATTTTTGACTCATTGAAAACTATTTCATGATAGATGTGGTGGGCCAGAACTCCACTTATTACATTACGAGGAGTATGTTGTAGACCTGAAAATACAGAAGATTAAAATACTCATGAATACTACAAGACAGGAAGTAGCTTGTATCGGCTAGCCATGCTCCAAACCTTTAGATTTATTTCACTTTAACCAAAAGTCCACAAATGGGCAACATTTGCCGAAGGGCTTCTTTTATCACTCAAGTCATTCAAGATCAGACTTTCAGTGTTTGTGCTTTGTTTGCCTGTGTGCTAGCCAAGCGTTTTATTCTTACTAGTATTATTATTATCACTATCATTATCATTATTGTTATTAAAACTGCCTATAGATAATGTGCTATTTCAAACCTTTCACAGAAAAAAACGACAGTTCAAAAAATCTTAATCCAGAAGGTCCCTCAGGCAGTTACTTGTGTGACGTCACTCTTCCCGCTTTTTGATCACATGTCAATTTCTTCTCTGTGGAACAAAGCAAGTCAACAGGATTTTTTACTGGGTGAAAAAAAAATCTAATTTTCCTTTCTCCGGTCTATTTTCTTATTTCCTGTTTTTTATGTTCCTTTATCATTCCTTTCACGGTAGATTCTGTTATTTACATTAAATCGATTTTTAATTTCTTGTTATTTTTTGATCGTCGATTTACGTCATATGTTTTTTCGCGACTTCCTTATTGATTGTCACGACGGTCGTGTTTAATTTGAAAGTCGTGCATAATGATTCAAAATATTTATTGTGTTCTTTCTGTTCCCAGGTTATCTACTGATTTGATGTGTAATAACTGGACTAGAACTTGGGATCTTGCAGACAAACGAAGACTTTATTTTGCGAGAAGATCTACCAGAGAAGAAGCTGACTAAGAAAAGAAACTTGATTTGAAACTTGAAACACTAGCCTGTTATCTTACAAAAATTTTTACAACACGTACCATTACTCTGTTGTGCATTTTGCATGGAATATGGCCCTTTTCTGACTTTAAAATGTCCTATTTTGATTCATAACTCTTGTTATCTTACGGGGATTGATTTGAAACTTGAAATACTAGCCTGTTACCTTACAAAGAATATGTAGAATAAGTAACATCACTCTGTTATGCATTTTGCATGGATTAAGTCCCTTTTCTGACTTAAAAATTGTCTCATTTAGATGCATTTTGATTAATAACTTCTGGTTTCATTGAAGGATTGATTTGAAACTTAAAATACTAGCCTGTTACTTTGAAGAGATTTTGTAGAACAAGTGCCATCACTCTGTTATGCATTTTGCATGGATTATGGCCCCTTCTGACTTAGGTAATGTCCTATTTAGATGCATATTGATTCATAAGTCTTTGAAGGATTAATTTGGAACTTTAAATCTTTAAATACTAGCCATTTATCTTGCAGAAAACTTGTAGAACAGGTAACATCATTCTGTTTTGACTTTTGCATGGATTATGGCCCCTTTCTGGCTTAGATATTGTCCTATTCAGATGCATTTTGATTCATCGGTTTTGACATTATTGCGGATTGGCTTACAATTTGAAATAGTAGCCCAGGGTATTATTTATTTGAGAATTAAAGAACACGTATCATCACTCTTTGCATGGATTGTGGCCCCTTCCTGACTTTGATATTGTCCCATTTAGATGCATTTTGGTTTATGTCATCTTTGGGGGATTGATTTGAAACTTGAAATACTAGCCTTTTATCTTACAAAGAAATTGTATACATCTAACACTACTCTGGTGTGCATTTTGCATGGATTATGGCCCCTTGCTGAATTAGAAATTGTACCATTGAGAGACATTTTGATTAAAAACTTCTGCTGTCATTGTAGGATTGATTTGAAACTTAAAACACTAGGCTCTTACATTATAGAGACCTCATAGAAAAAGTTACATAACTATTTGTTGACTTTTGCAAGGGGTATGTCACCTTTTTAATTAAAAAAAAAGACGGACAATTAGTAACTTTGCCTTATATAGCTATTAAATGGTTGATTTGTGTTTGCTTTGGAACACCTGCACACTATAAGATAATGGTGGCGGGGCAAAAGGTCAGTGTCTAGAACTTGGCACTGAACACGAGACTGCAAAAAGTATGGAGGTGTCATTAGACCAACTTAATGCTGTAGTGAGATGATGCGCAGTGCAGTATTAGGAATCGCTTCTTGTCATCATAAGCATAATATAGTAGGAATTTCTCCATCTAGTGAGAGGACCTGGCCTGTAAATGTCTGTGAGTATCACTAGATTGGGGTATGCAAACCAGCACTGTATACTAGTAGAATGCCTACTTTCACTTTGCTTCTGATGTTATCTCAAACAGGGGATATATACACTGACACTTTATGGAAAATCAGTGCTGTGATGTAGTCATTGCTTTTGATATGCTGCACATGATGCTTAGTAGGTCAGACATATTATCCTGCTGAATTCCATATAAAGTCATCCATATAAAGTACTTTTCTTACGTTTAACAATCGGATCTTCCTACTTTCACTGCACCATTTTCGGAATGTACCTTAATTAGGACATTGATACATATTGTAAATAACGCTACGAGTTTACGTTAACGGGCCATCAAAAATTATAAGACAATAATTGGAGATATTATATGCGGTACTATAATGTCTATCATCATATTGTCATCAGTCATGTTAAGTTTAGAGTTGATTCCAAAAACAAGTTAGATTTTGACCTATTCACGGTTCATTTTAAAATCTAGTCAGTATATCCAATGAAGAGTATTGATACTTACTTCAACATTAATAATTGACACAATCTTCAGTTTCGAAACGATTATGTCTGATTGGTCAATTGGGAACCTCTCACAAGTTATTCGGATTGTCAAGTCTCAATAGTGACAATCTTCCAGTTTATATCAACGGATACACTCCAGTTGCTTCGTTTAAGGAGAATACACCCATTTGGTCCCAATTACTTTGAATGTTTTATTTCCATCGACACAATCATTCTAGATAAGTTACTCGTTTTCTATCTTCGAACAGAGGAATAATGAGTCTTATCCTTTTGATATTCTGAACGAAAGAAACTACATTTACACGAGTATGGCATCGAATATTTGGCGAACAAAAAGCCATAAATACATCTTTCACTGGTTAGTAAGAATTATTGACAACACAATAGTGGTTTAATATATCACTGAACTGTTTGATAATAATTCTCCCAATCTACGCATAGATCTATGGGAGTCCCTTTTCTTCCTGAATTGCGATACAAGTCTCAAAAATTATATTTCAGGGGGGTTATAATTATAAAAACAATATTCTTGGTTTAAACTGTATGTATTTGACTTTACAGTAGACATATACAATGCATACATTAGACATATGTCACAGGATTTGACGGTAAGCATAAGTGCTTATTTGAGGCATCTCCTGGGAACAAAAACCATATGTTTCATCATCTATGAATGGAAGGCAGAGTAACACATTTAATGACTATGAAAAAGAACAGAAAGAAAGAAAGAAAGAAAGAAAGAAATTTCATATGTACTGACATGAAGTAACAATTGAACTGACTAGTAAATTCAGCGGATACACAGGTAGATTTAGTATTAGTTATGAAACACAAAGCATATTGTTAAGTTCAAATGCTACAGCTGTAAAAAATTCTAGCGCAGCATGAGCATATTTTGGCTAATTCCCAGTTCCCCAAACATAGTCATTTATAGGGACTACGAAAGTCTTCTGGATTTCACTGAATACTCTTGCACTTTAAGAAATATCTGTTCGTTTTCCTGAAAGGTTAGATTTTGGCTGCCATAGAGAAAATCTTTAACCGTATAATTTAAAAGAGAATCCAAGAAATTTCTTCGAAATTGAGCGAGCCTAGGACATACAAAGAAAGTGATATGCACTTTCAAATCCTCCGCACGCACATGTGGGACTTGGAACGATATTTTTATGATAGAGGTCGGCGTTTAAGGAGCTACATTCCAGTCTCAGACGAGCTTGGAGAATTTGGCCTATGCGTGTAACAGTGTTAAATTACGAAGGAGGTTTGTTTAATCGTGATTTGGATGCAGCCACTGATGGCGCATCCTTGATCACGGCGGGAAGATCGTTCCATGCATGGATCGTTGCCGGGAAAAAGGAATTTAGAAACAAATTGGTATTAGCGCGATAGTTCTGGAAATGATTTTAATTTCTTAGATTGTAAGAGGTCGTGTCTTGCACTAGTGGTTGAAGGAGGTCGTTAAGATATACGGGAGTTAGTCCATGAAGGATTTTGAAGAGAATTATGGGTCTGTGCTTTTTTTCTCCTTTTTTGGAGAGTCTCCCATCCAAGATCTGAGAGTAGTTTGCTCACGCTATACAGTTTAGTAGCACCGGTTATTATTCGAGCGGCCTCGATATGGATTACGTCGAGTTGCCCTTTGGTCTCTGTAGGACAACTGTCCCACACCGAGTCACAATATTCTAGCAGAGGCAGCACATATGCCATATACATTTTCTCAAGTGATTTTTTACTAACTCTGAACTTAAGAGCTCGGAGGAGGTTTAATTTTAACCAAGCCTTTTCGGAAATGTTTTTAATGTGATCTGACCAGCTGCAGGAACTAGAAATCTTGTGACTATTTGTGTCTTGAAGCATTATTCCGTTCATAAAAAGGGGAGGATGAGGTGGTGAGATAATTCTCCTCGAGATGATCATAGAAAGTGTTTTGTTAGCATTAAAATTGACTAACTAATCTTCTGCCCACTGAGAAATAGTTTGCAAATCGGCTACCAACACCGAGCCGCTGCATTTGGAACTCGACAATGATATAAAGACTAGTATCGTCTGCAAACAACCGAACAGAGTAACCTATATGTTTATCTATGTCATTTATGTAGAGAAGAAAAAGAAGGGTTCCAAGAATTGATCCTTGGAGAACACCTGCTAAAACTGGAGTCCAATCAGAAGCTTGGCCATCAAGTACAACACGCTGTCGCGGTCCGGAGAGATAACTGGCAAACCACTTAAGAACGTTATCTGAACAGCCTATTCCGGACATTTTATGCAGGAGATCCTTATGCCAGACTCTGTCGAAAGCCTTACTTATATCACAAAAGACGGCGCCAACTTCTTTACCTCTATCAACGGCTTCACAGAATGTGTGGTAAGTATGTAACAATTGATATGTTGTGGAGTCGCCTTGGACAAAGCCCGACTAAAGAGGAGTTAAGAGCTGATGAGAAGTGACATAGTTATACAAATGTTTATGTACACAACGTTCCATGACTTTGCCTGGTGAGCTCAGGAGAGATATAGGTCGGTAATTACTGGGTAAAGACTTTTCACCTTTCTTATGGATTGGCGAAACGTTGGCAGTTTTCCAGTCTGAAGGGAAATAACCCTGTTGGAGTGGTCGATTAAAGATAACAGAAAACGGGCGGGCAAGAACTATAGCACCTTCTTTCAGTAAACGGGGACTGATTAAGTCTGGACCACTTGCCTTGTTGATTTTCAAATTATGAAGACAATCTTTCACAGCTTCCTCTGAAATGTTAATAGATTCTAAGCGGTAAGGGACTGGGTCTAAGTTTGGTAAAGGTTGTTTGCGTCATTAAGGGTTGTCTGTGCCGTAAAAAAAGCATTCAACGTGTTTGCTTTTTGAAGATCATTTTCTGCATATTCCTGATTCATGATCAGCGTGGGTATGTAAAATGTTGATTGTAAGTTTAAAATTTGTTTACAGGTTTTCTAAAAAGCTTTGGGATCACAGTTATCGGAAGAGAGTAAGCAATCAAGTTTATCATAATATTCTTTTTTGGATGTTCTTATTTCATTTACCACGGTGTTACGAACTGTTTTGTATCTGATCCAAAAACGGATGTCGTTTGTTCTTCTATACTAGCGGAAAGTGCGTTTACGTTTCCTAATCAGTTGTTTTATGCAACATGTTACCCATGGTTGATCGGATAGTTTTACTGTGATGACATTTCAACTGCACTAAGTATTGCTGTTGAAATGCACTGAACATTGGAATCGATATCATTATCTGTTTGGAGACGCTCGACAAGGTTAAATTCAGATAATAATCGACGATATTTGTCGTAGTCGGCTAACTCGTAGTTCCAGATTTTTCTCTTTAAACTTATGGCTGATGGACGTGTAAATTTTAAGTAAACAACGATTGGGCAATGATATCGTATTTGATCAGGTATAAAGGGATCGAGTACATAGCTTTGCAGAATGTTTGCTGTATTACGGATAAGAATGAGGGCAATCGTTGACGCGGAGTGTTCGGTAAAGTGTGTCGATTCTGTGATAAGCTGGCTTAAGTGGAACTCGTTCCGTTCACTAATTCAGTCATTTTGTTGTCGTTGTTCAGAGCCACATTAAAATTAAAATCGCCTGCAGTAATAATGTCTACAATGTTTGTGTTGTAGGCTCGATCAACACTTTCTTTTATTAAGTCCATGCACGCTAAATTGCTGTTTGGTGGTCGATATATACCTGCAACGAGTACTTTTTTTCGATTTGACAAAACGTTCGAGCCAGACGGCCTCAAGACCGTTTATCTCTGGGTCGTGGCGACGTTTGCAGGTAATAGTTTCACGTACGTACGCAAGAACACCACCTCCAAGACGATTGCGTCTGTTGTTTCTGAAAGGTTGCGAACAATTTTCGATGTGGATGGTGGTGTCAGAAATGTCCGGATTTAGCCAATTTTCAGTACATATAAACACGTCGTAAGCATCTGCCTCGCTCCTAATTATATCCATTCTCGGTGCGATGCTTTGAATGTTAAGGTAGAAAATACTGAGATGATTGGAGAGCATATCAAGTGATAAAGCTGAGATAGTGTTATTCGAGTCAGTATTGCTGTCGATAGAGTCTGGGCCGGGATTAACTTCAACATCCCCAGACAGAAGAATGAGAGTAAAAATTAGTTCAAGATTAAATACTATACTTATATATAACAATATGGATTGTTTACGATCCTGTACAATCCCTAAAGTTTTATTATATTTCTAACCAGTTTCTTTTGGATATCCTAACCGTCATGATGAATAATTTATCCATAAAATGTAATATTTTATAGGTTATTTATGATTTGATTCGTCATAAATTTCATTTTGGATAATCCAGCCTGACGATAAACGATTTATTCATAACTGGAATACTCTATAGTCATTCATATACATTATAAATGATAATATCATCTATTCCAGTAATATACGTGTAGAATAGTTAATCTTACGTCTCTGAACCTCTACGCCATTGGTTATCAGAGATATTAAAATTAGTATTATTCCGACTCGACATGTATACTTTATCACTCAACTATTGCTAGTAGAAGTTTTTACAATACCTCCCCAATTCTCGTTATTTAGCGGAGTCAAAATTTTACTAATTTTAATCTTTGAAACAAACAAAAAAAAAAAAAGAAAAAAAAAAGAAAAACTTCAAAATATAACATAAAGAACAACAACAAATTACAAGTAGTTATTTTTATTAATTGCCAATTTAAGTTGTTTTCCTTTGATCTCACATTATAATCGACTTATTCCGAAGGAAATCAAGAAAAAAAACTTCCAAATATAACGGAAAAAAAAGAAACGAGAAATTCGAATAAAATAACTTTTAAGATTTTAATCCAAGAAGAATGAAAGAAAAACGGTAATTATTTACAAACGTACATGTATTCAATACAATGGATTATTGCGACGATCTTCTGCCGCATTACTTGTAAACTATCAGGAATGTAACAGTTTTGGACCAATTTGATTGTCTTTAATTGATCGCCGCTATTCAGTGGTGGATATTTGACAGGATTAAAAGATAATTAATCTTTTCAAGTTGTGAAAGCTTTAGTGTGTGTGTGTGTGTGTGTGTGTGTGTGTGTGTGTGTGTGTGTGTGTGTGTGTGTGTGTGTGTGTGTGTGTGTGTGTGTGTGTGTGTGTGTGTGTGTGTGTGTGTGAAAGAGTATTCATTTGAAATTTAAATGTCAATACAAAATCTCGTTCTGCAGTTCTGCTTTCATCCCCTCTAATAAAAATGTCATTTTGTCATTTTGTCAGTTAATTCAGATGATATTTCTGGTACTGATCAGCAGTTATCATGTGAACTACAGACAAACCTGTGTCAGGTTTTTCGTGCGTTTGTTCGATTTGCGCTTGTTTGGTTTTGTCTGTTTCCTCTTGGTGTCTGGTAAGGGCTGCGGTTTGTGATTGTGGCACTCCCTTACCTTTCTTTTTATAAGTATCAAGTATGAGCCGGACAGGGATAGCACCAACAATATCCCCCTCCAAAGGACGAGACTCTATCAACTGATCCACTCGGATAGCCCTAGAGTAGAACGTCTCCCCGTGCTTTCATTTCCTTTGGGATCATTGGATCCATTGTGGTATATTTGAAAATGGAGTTCTGCTCGTATACAGTAGAGGGCGTAAGCAGTGTTGCAAACTTCATTACTGCTTATGAAGAGACCCAATAATACCGAGACTCCCATTTCCTAATCCGTAGTGTTTTTTTTTTTTTTTTTTTTTTTTTTTTTTTTTATTTTTGTTGTTTTTTTTTTGTTTCCAAAGGCAATCTTTTTGACGTTTATTTACCCTAACCCTAACCCCAACCCTAGTTACAAGGCATCAGAATCAACCGCAACCCCAAAACTAACCGCAACATTTAGCGGCAGCCTCCAACCCTAGCCTCAGCCCCTAACACTAGCCCTGTCAAAACCCTACTACCCTAGCCCTGACCCTAACCTATGACTAACCCTAATCCTTACTCTAGGTACAAAACATTAGAATTAACCGCAACCCCAAAACTAACCGCAACCTTCAGCGTCAGCCTCTAACCCTAGCCCCAGCTTCTAACATTAACCCTGTCCAGCCTCAAGTAACCCTAACCCCTAACCCTAACCTATCACTAACCCTAATCCTACCCTAGCTACAAAATATTAGAACAAACGGCAACCCCTAAACTAAACGCAACACAGCCGCAGCCTAACTCTAACCCTAGCCCCTAACCCTAACCCTATCTACTAACCCTTACCCTAACACTACTAACCCTAACTCGTACACCTATCACCTCGGGCTAGGCGCAACAGCCCGACTGAGATTTACCCTAACCGTAACTCTTAGCTGCTGCCACAAAACACTTACCCTAACCCTGACCTAACCTAACCTAACCTTACCTAAACCTAAACCTAATTCTAACACTCAGAGATCCCTAACCTACATATAAGACTAACTGGCCAATTACATAGCACCGTTATCCTTACCCTAGCCCTGAATATTACGCGTGCGGTTAAGACACATCTGTCGTTTCAGCGGTCGAAACCACTCTTAAGAGTACGCGTAAAGGGGACCCCATGCTTTTAAAAAAAATGAATTACTCCCGGGGCTTCCCACTGCTTCAGCGGAATTCAGACCGAACAAGCCGGGGCGGGGGTGGGGGGAGGTGGTGAGTGGCGGGGGTGCGGGGGAGAGCACACCTGAGGCTTCCCCGCTTCTTGAGCGTTGTTGAGAGCAGACACACTGGGTCTTTCCAACCCAATATCGGACAGTTTTTTTTTTTTTTGAAGAAAATGCGAACCTAGTCGTTTTTCGGTTGTGTGCTTAATTCGGGGCGATTTTAGACTCCGGGGACATCCCCGCTACTTTAGAGCTATTGAGCCCGTATAGGCCTGGTGGCGACACGCTTGGGGTTTCCCGCTACTTTAGCGATGTTGAGATCAGGCGCACTGGGTCTTTTGAAAAAAAATAGGTGTGTGTGGTTAATTCAGAGTAAGTTTGGACTAGGTTTATTTTGGAATAAAATGCAAACAGTCGTTTTTGGTGTGGTTACTTCTGGGCGATTTTGGACTCCCGGGACTTCCCAACTGCTTCAGCGCCATTGAGTCCGGACAGGCTAGGCGGGGAACACTCCCGGGACTTCCCTGCTTCTTGAGCGATATTGAGACCGGGTACGTTGGGTATTCAACCCAATTTTGGGGGCGATTTTGGACTCCGGGAACTTCCCCGCTGCTTTAGCGCTATTGAGCCCGAACAGGCCTGGTGGCGACAGGCTCGGGGCTTCAACGCTACTTGAGCGATGTTGAGACCGGCCGCACTGGATCTTTTTAAATCAATTTTGGTATGTGTGGTTAATTCAGAGCAATTTTGGACTTGGTTTATTTCGGAATAAAATGCAAACGTCATTTTTGGTGTGGTTACCTCTAGGCGATTTTGGACTCCCGGGGATTCCCTGCTGCTTGAGCGCCATTGAGCCCGGACAGGCTAGGCTGGGACATCCTCAGGGCTTCCCACCTTCTTCAGCGATGTTGAGATCGGGAATATGCTGAATCCTGAACCAGTCGCTGAATAATAACGGGCATTTTTTAATAATATGCTAAATACTGTACCAGGCGCTGAATAATACCCTGTACAATTTTTTATAATACGCTGAATCCTGAACCAGAAGCTGAATAATACCCTGGACATTTTTTAATAACACGCTGAATCCTTAACCAGACGCTGCAAATCGTATTTTGAATAATACCCTGAATCGTGAACCATTCGCTGAATAGTACCCTGGACATTTTTTAATAATATGCTGAATCCTGAAACAGACGGTGCAGGTCGTATTTTGAATAATACCCAGAATACTGAACAAGACGCTGAATAATACCTTGGACATTTTTTAGTAATACGCTGAATCCTGAACCAGACGCTGCAGGTCGTATTTCGGACAATACCCTGACTAATGAACCAGATGCTGTATAATACCCTGGACATTTTTTAATAATACGTTGAATCCTGAACCAGACGCTGCAGGTAGTATTTTGCATAATATGCTCAATACTGAACTAGACGCTGAATAATATCCTGGACATTTTTTAATAATACGCTGAATCCTGAACTCGCTGCAGCTCGTATTTTGAATAATACCCTGAATCGCGAACCAGACGCTGAATAATACCCTGGATATTTTTAATAATACGTGAATCCTGAATCAGACGCTGCAGGTGGTATTTTAAATAATACCCTGAATCGTGAACCAGACGCAGAAAAATACCCATGGACATGTTTGGATAATACTCTCAATCCTGAACCAGACGCTGCAGTCGTATTTTGAATAATACCCTGAATACTGAACCATACGCTGAATAATACCCTGGACATTTTTAATAATATGCTGAATCTTGAACCAGGCGCTGCAGGTCGTATTTTGAATAATACCCTGAAGAGTGAACCATTCGCTGAATAAATACCCTGGACATTTATGAATAATACGCTAAATCCTGAACCAGACGCTGCAGGTCGTATTTTGAATAATACCCTGACTAATGACCCAGACGCTGAATAATACCCTAGAATTTTTTTAGTAATACTCTGAATCCTGTACCAGACGTGAACCAGACGCTGAAAAATACCCTGGACATTTTTTAATAATACGCTGAATCCTGAACCAGAGGCTGAAGGTCGTATTTTGAATAATACCCTGAATCGTGAACCAGACGCAGAATAATACCCTGGACAGTTTTGAATAATACGCTGAATCCTGAACCAGACGCTGCAGGTCGTGTTTTAAATAATACCCTGAATACTGAACCAGGCGCTGAATAATACCCTGGACATTTTTTTAATAATACGCTGAATCCTGAACCGGACGCTGCAGGTAGTATTTTGAATAATACCCTGAATACTGAGCCAGACCTTGAATAATACCCTGGACATTTTTGAATAATACGCTGAATCCTGAACCAGACGCTGCAGGTCGTATTTTGAATAATACCCTGAATCGTGAACCAGACGCAGAATAACACATAGGACATTTTTAAAAAATACGCTGAATCCTGAACCAGATGCTGCAGGTCGTATTTTGAATAATACCCTGTATCGTGAACCAGATGCTGAATAATACCCTGGACATTTTTTAATAATACGCAGAATCCTGAAACAGACGCTGCAGGTCATATTTTGAATAATACACAGAATCGTGAGGCAAACGCTGACTAATACCTTGGACAATTTTTAGTAATACCCTGAATCCTGAACCAGACGCTGCAGGTCGTATTTTGACTAATACCCTGAATACTGAACCAGACGCTGAATAATACCCTGGATATTTTTCAATAGTATGCTGAATCCTGAACCAGACGCTGCAGGTCGTATTTTGAATAATACCCTGAATACTGAACTAGACGCTGAATAATACCCTGGATATATTTTAATAATATGCTGAATCCTGAACCAGACGTTGCAGGTCGTACTTTGAATAATACCCTGAATCTTGAACCAGACGCAGAATAATACCCTGGACAGTTTTGAATAATACGCTGAATCCTAAACCATTCGCTGCGGGTCGTATTTTGAATAATACCCTGAATCGTGAACCAGGCGCTGAAAAATACCCTGGACATTTTTTTAATAATACGCTGAATCCTGAACCAGACGCTGCAGGTCGTATTTTGAATAATACCCTGAATCGTGAACCAGGCGCTGAAAAATACCCTGGACATTTTTTTAATAATACGCTGAATCCTAAACCAGACGCTGCAGGTCGTATTTTGAATAATACCCTGAATCGTGAACCAGGCGCTGAAAAATACCCTGGACATTTTTTTAATAATACGCTGAATCCTGAACAAGACGCTGCAGGTCGTATTTTGAATAATACCCTGAATCATGAGCCAGACGCTGAAAAATACCCTGGACATTTTTTCGAATAATACGCGGAATCCTGAACAAGACGCTGCAGGTCGTATTTTGAATAATACCCTGAATCGTGAACCAGACGCAGAATAACACACAGCACATTTATAAAAAATACGCTAAATCCTGAACTAGATGCTGCAGGTCGTATTTTGAATAATACCCTGAATCGTGAACCAGATGCTAAATAATACCCTGGACATTTTTTAATAATACGCAGAATCCTGAAACAGACGCTGCAGGTCGTATTTTGAATAATACCCAGAATCGTGAGGCAAACGCTGACTAATACCTTGGACATTTTTTAGTAATACGCTGAATCCTGAACCAGACGCTGCAGGTCGTATTTTGAATAATACCCTGAATACTGAACCAGACGCTGAATAATACCCTGGATATATTTTAATAATATGCTGAATCCTGAACCAGATGCTGCAGGTCGTATTTTGAATAATACCCTGAATACTGAACTAGACGCTGAATAATACCCTGGACATTTTTTAATAATCGTATTTTAAATAATACCCTGAATCGTCAACCAGACGCAGAATAATACCCTGGACATTTTTAATAATACGCTGAATCCTGAACCAGACGCTGCAGGTGGTATTTTAAATAATACCCTGAATCGTGAACCAGACGTAGAATAATACCCCGGACATTTTTGGATAATACGCTGAATCCTGAACCAGACGCTGCAGTCGTATTTTAAATAATACCCTAAATACTGAACTAGACGCTGAATAATACCCTGAACATTTTTTAATAATATGCTGAATTTTGAACCAGACGCTGCAGGTCATATTTTGAATGAGTAATACTCTGAATCCTGAACCAGACGCTGAATACCCTGAATCGTGAACCAGACGCTGAATAATACCCTGGGCTTTTTTTTTAATAAAGCGCTGAATCCTGAACCAGACGCTGCAGGTCGTATTTTGAATAATACCCTGATCGTGAACCATTCGCTGAATAATACCATGGACATTTTTTAATTATACGCTGAATCCTGAACCGGACGCTGCAAGTCGTATTTTGGATAATACCCTGAATCGTGAACCAGACGCAGAATAATACCTTGGACATTTTTAAATAATACGCTGAATCTTGAACCAGACGCTGCAGGTCGTATTTTGAATAATACACTGAATACTGTACCAGACGCTGAATAATACCCTGACATTTTTTAATAATACGCTGAATCCTGAACCAGACGCTGCAGGTCGTATTGTGAATAATACCCTGAATCGTGAGGCAGGAGCTGAATACCCTGGACTTTTTTTAATAACACGCTGAATCCAGAATCAGACGCTGCATGTCGTATTTTGAATAATACCCTGAATACTGAACCAGACGCTGAATAATACCCTGGAGATTTTTTAATAATACGCTGAATCCTGAACCAGACTCTGTAGGTCGTATTTTGAATAATACCCTGAATTGTGAACCAGACGCTGAATAATACCCTAGACTTTTTTTTTAATAATACGCTGAATCTTGAACCAGACGCTGCAGGACGTATTTTGAATAATACCCTGAATACTGAACCAGACACTGAAAAATACCCTGGACATTTTTTTAATAATACGCTGAATCCTGAACAAGACGCTGCAGGTCGTATTTTGAATAATACCCTGAATCATGAGCCAGACGCTGAAAAATACCCTGGACATTTTGAATAATACCCTGAATACTGAACCAGACGCTGAATAATACCCTGGACATTTTTTAATAATACGCTGAATTCTGAACAAGACGCTGCAGGTCGTATTTTGAATAATACCCTGAATACTGAACCAGAAGCTGGACATTTTTTAATAATACGCTGAATCCTGAACCAGACGCTGCAGGTCGTATTTTGAATAATACCCTGAATCGATAGGCAGACGCTGAATAATACCCTGGACATTTTTTAATAATATGCTGAATCATGAACCAGACGCTGCATGTCGTATTTTGAATAATACCCTGAATACTGAACCAGACGCAGAATAATACCCTAGACATTTTTTAATAATACGCTGAATCCTGAACCAGACGCTGCAGGTCGTATTTTGAGTAATACCCTGAATACTGAACCAGAGCCGTGAATAATGAACCGTGAACCAGATGCTAATTTTACGCTCGTAACACGACCAGGGTGCCAATTCAAATGACCCCATTGTTCAGGAAAACTAGCTTGTGCCACTACTGACGGCCTAGTAGTGGGAAAGACAGGCCACTTGAATGAAATGACAAAGATAAGATTTCGTACATTTAGTCATGGAATGTCGATTCTGCTTCCTGTTTCGGTAGGCGAGTTGAATTCTAACTTTGTGCTGGATACAGGTGCATGTGTGAGTATAATTTCAACTGGATTGTATTACAGGATTCCTCCTGATAGCAGGCCTGAATTTAGGGCTGTTGATCGATCATTAAAGCTGGAAGTAGCAGATGAAGGCTTGTTAACTGTGGAAGGGATTACAAGTTTAGAATGCAAACTAAATAAGGACATTTTCTGCTGGGATGTTCTTGTTGCTCCGATTAGAGAAGATGGATTTATAGGATTAGATTTATTGCAATTCCATGATTATGTGTTAGGTGAAAAAAGAGGTTTACGGCTAAATAACAGAAAATATACCACCTTTAATGAAAAGGTGCCATTTAGAGCAGTGCGAGTAATAGTAGTTTCGACAAATTCAGAATTAATTCTTGAAGGTGAAGGTAATTCTATGTTATTATCGTCAAAATACGCTCTTATAAGTCCTTATAGTGAAATAGATATCTACGGTATTGTTGTAGTAGTTGCGGTCATGGTACCTAAGCCGTAATCCAAACTTATAAATCCATTAACAAATGACGAATCAGAATGTATTGTTGTAGGTAATTCTTTAGTAAGGTCTACTAAAAATGGTGCAAATTTGTCAGTGCGGGTGGCAAATCTTTCTTGTGGAGATTTAAAAATTGAAAAAGGAACAACATTAGGGTTTATGCAAAGTGTTGATGATAGTGATATTTTGAATGAAACTTCTGTAGGGGTATAATCTAGTGAAAGAATCAGATTAAATCAAGTTTCGGCAAAGGGGGCAGTAAATACATTTTCTTGGTCAAAACTTTGCAAGAGCTGTACACTCGTTCATGTGAAAATCTGAGACACAGCAATCTGAACTGAAAAATTTGTTAAATAGATATAGGAATGTGTTTTCAACTTCCCCTACTGATTTTGGAAAGACAAATACAGTCCATCATAGTATTCCAACGGAAAATGCACGTCCAGTTAAGTTACCACCGAGGCGTACGCCTAAGGGCATTACCTGATGAAGAAGACAAAATTATCAAGGAACAAGTAGATGCTGGCATTATACGAGAGAGTAGTAGCCCTTAGAGTCCTGCTCTGGTTTATGTGAAGAAAAAGGACGGGTCTACTAGACCATGTGTGGATTACCGTCGTCTCAATGGTGTGACAACTAAAGATGCCTACCCATTACCACGCATTTACGATTGTTTGGATAGTCTTTAAGGTGCTGTATATTTCAGTAGTATGGATCTTACATCAGGATTTTATCAAATTCCTATTAAAGACAGCGATATTGTGAAGACTCCATTTTCAACCAGTAAGAATGGGCTGGCCTCTCTGGGTCATCAAATACGTTTCAGCGCTGTATGGAACTTGTTTTTTGTGGTTTACAGTGGCGAACAGTGCTTATTTACCTGACTGACATATCATTTGGTCGTACATTTTCAGAGGCACTAAATAGATTAAGAAAAATATGAAACGTCTGCAGGAGGCTAACCTAAAATTAAAGCCACAAAAGTGTAGCTTATTTCAGAAAGAAATATCCGTCTTAGGACATCGGGCGAATTCTTCTGGAATTTTACCACAGCCTTGTAAATGTGATTTGATGAAATCATGGCCTGTCCCTAGGATTCTTACTGATGTAAGAAGCTTCTTTGGTTTTGTGGGATATTATCGCCGTTTCATCAAGAACTTTTCTGCACGTGCTGTCCCTCTGAATCGACTGATGGAGGCCGGTCAGTCATTCATTAGGACAGATGAATGTCAGGAGGCTTTTCTTTTTAAAAAGTGCTCTCATGTGAAGTGATGTTTTTCTCAAGGTTTGATGAGAATTGAGGAATGTTCATTGTCGATGCTGATGCCAGTGATCACGCGATTGGTGGTTGTTTGTCACAACTACAGTGGTGTGATGAAGCTCTGTGTGAAGTCGAAATACCTATTATGTTTGCCAGTCTCTGGATAAAACACAGAGAAGGTACCGTACAACTAAGAAAGAACTTTTGGCAGTCTTAACTTTTGTGCAACAGTTTAGGCATTATCTGCTGGGGCGTCAGTTTCTTATAAGGACAGATCATTCTAGCCTGAGATTGATAATATCATTTAAATATCCAATGGACAAAATGGCACGCTGGTTGGAAGTCTTGTCTCAGTATGACTTCAGAATAGAACATCGGGCTGCCAAAAAGCATGGAAACGTAGACAGCCTTTCAAGGATTAGCTGTGATCCAACAGAATGTGACTGCTATGGCGAAAGAACTTCCTTGTGGTGGATGTAAGGTATGTCGTAAACGTCATGAGCAGTGGTCTGTCTTAGCCGAAGTGGATGATGTGGTACCCTTGTTCACAAGGAATATTTCATCTCCAGCATCAAAAGAAACAAAGCATCAGAAAACTTCTGTGACAAGTCTATTTTTTATGTTAATTTTGACTGTATCGGATATTGCTAATGTTGTTAAAGTGGTGAAAGAATGTTTAAACTTCCAGAAATGCTGGGGAATACATCTTGGTCTTTGAGACGCTTACGACCTGCTTTAGAGGATAGTTTTACTTTACAAGATTCACCAGTAGAGCAGCTCAGTACTGATAAAGAGCTCTTGCATTCTAGTGTAGGGGTAGTCAGTCAAGGTGACGAACCGTTGGTGGAAGATACTTTGTCACAGAGTGCCGGCTTATGCAAAGACGTTCATCTTTAGCGGCTCATGCCAAAACGTTCACCTTTAGCGAGCCAGAACAGATTTGTATTATGCAGAAAAATGATCCAGAAATAGGTAGATTAATTGAATGGAAATTATTGTCGGCTGTAAGACCAAACAGAGACCTTTTTGCAGGAGAATCTCCTTATGCTATACAATTATGGTTATTATGGGACCAACTGTGTTTAAAGGATGGTGTCTTGTTCAAACAGTGGATTGCGCATAGTGGAACACATGTTTATTTACAGCTAGTGCTACCATGTGTTCTAAAGAAACAAGTACTCGAGCCTTCACATCAGCATTAGCCTCAGCACATTTGGGTGTTAACAAAACAGTGAATAAAATCAAGCAAACTTTTTATTGGTATCGAATGAAAGAAAGTGTTAGGGATTACATAAGAAATTGTGTCAAATGCGGAGCTAGAAAGAGACCAGCAAGGATGCCACAAAGTCCAATGATGGAATATACTGTTTCCTATCCAATGGATCGTCTCTGCACAGACATTTTGGGCCCATTACCCGAATCTGAGCGGTCTGCGAAATTTATCTTGTGCAGTCAAGATTCCTTTTCAAAGTTTGTTGAATGTTATGCCTTGTCTGATCAGCGTAGTAGTACAATAGCTGATAAAATAGTGTTTGAGTTCTTGTCACGCTATGGTTGTTGTCTTGAACTGCATAGTGATAAAGGATCCAATTACCAATCTGAGCTTTTCCGAGAGGTGTGTCGTTTACTAGAACTTCTGGATTTTGTCCTAATGCAAATGGTAAGGTTGAACGGCTAAACAGTTCTCTTTTAAATATGATTTCGACTTATGTTAATCAGGATCAACGGAACTGGGATCGTTATTTACCGCTGCTGAGGCATGTGTGCATGCAAGCACATGTTACACCCCAAATCTTCTGATGTTTGGACGTGAATTTATTCAACCAATACAATCACAAGTGGGTTGTATTCCAGAGAAACTAATCCTGGAAATTACAATGAGTATGTGCAAGAATTAAAAGACAAACAAGAACAAATATTTAGATTTGTACGAGAAAATCTTTTAAAAAAAACTGCATCTAGAATGAAACGGGGTTATGATACACGTATCAGTCAAAATAATTACAACATTGGTGATTTAGTATATTGTTTGGATAAAACAAAAACTATAGGACATTGAAAGAAAATTGATCCTCAAATTTGGCAGGGACACTTCATTGTAGAAAAAAAGTTCAGTGACCTACTTTTTGAGATCAGAGGAAAGCTAGGCACTAGAAAGAAAATTGTGCACCATGACAGGCTTAATCATGCAGATTCATTGCCATATTGGTTGTCAAGTAAAAGGGACTCTTGGCAGCCAATACCTGGTTCGAAAATGAAAAATAAGGAAAAGGTTAATTATAAAGTAGAAAAGAATTTGATGGACACAGAAAAGATAGCTCCAGCTAGGCGAGGAACAAGACATAGGAAACAGACAGAATTTTATGGAACTTAATTCAGGAGAAAGAGAGAGGAAAAAGAAAGAAAAATATTAAAAGATACCTTTTCCATGGGTAAGCAATTAGTTCCTTCAGGGTGTTTTTTTCAAGTGAAAATGGCATTCATTAAACAAGATGTGACACAATGGACATTCACTGGTAATGGTTTTACAAGCGCTAATCTACCATGTAACTGAATCCCTATTATAACTTAAAGTAGCATGAACAGTGTACTTAAGTTTATACTATCATGAGGCTTCGTTATTTCGCTTTGATACATTGACTGAGTTAGGAGCCTTTATGCGAACCGAATTTTTATGTGTTTCTGTATTAAGAGTAGCATTGGGACCCAGGGTGAAGTAAGCTAGCTGTAAAAGTGCTTTAAACCCCCCGGTGGTTTGCTCTACTGACCGTTCTAAGGCGGTGGTGCCGGTGTTAGTCTTACTCTTTGTTGCTTTGTGGTTTATTCTACCAGGCGATTTGTTGTATGTGGTTCCGTGTGTCATTTTGCATTTTGTTCTTGTGTTGTTCAGTCCTTTTAGTATTGTGATTACCTCGCTTGGGAAGAGAGGGCTAATCTTAGTGCTTTTCGTACGTTTGTTCGGTTTGTGCTTGTTTGGATTTGTCGATTTTCTCTTCCTCTTGGGGTCTGGGAAGAGCTGCGGTTTGTGATTGTGGCACTCCATGGACTTTTCTCTTACCTTTGTTTTCAAAGATACTCATTTTTGTAAATTTTGGAACTTGTTTGGAAGCATGACAGATGAACATGACTTTTCTTACTTTCTCACCCGATTAAAATGTTAAGTAATAATTAAAGTTACTCAACCCCAAAAACAAAGGATGTGGGGGAAGTATATAGCTGTAAGCATGAGTAACAGGGCATTATTTCTTGAGAATAAAGTCAGAGATGGAACAAAATAATTGCAGAGCTAATATGAACACTCCAGTTATGGATGAAAGGCCCTCAGTGCTTGGGTTTTCACCAATAAGTGATTTTAAAGATACAGACCAGCCATCTCTTCCTGAGATGCTTGTTGCAACCTCAGAAATGCGCATCCTGGATAGACGTAATAATTTAGAATCAATTATCAGGGAGCAGCATCTTAAAACTAGGGATCATGTGACACAGGAATTGAGAGAATGTATGACATATGAGAAGTCACTTATTAGCAAATTATGCAAGGATGTGTCCACTCAGATCCAAGCACTTCAGGCAAGTCATCGGGTAGACCCAGGAATGGTCAACAGCATATTAGGATTGGTCAATCAAACAATCCTGTATCTCCATCACGCAGCGCTTCTACCAGCGACAACTTCCCCTCAGACAGGGAGTACTGGACAGGTGTCAAACCATCAGCCACCTGTGGGACAAGCAACAGTGGGCACTCAGAGGGAGTCAAGCAATGCCACCCAGGAATAACTAAATGTAGTTGTTATTTTTTGCCAAGGAAGG
Organism: Anodontia alba; assembly: GCA_964016985.1. Classification (NCBI taxonomy): domain Eukaryota; kingdom Metazoa; phylum Mollusca; class Bivalvia; order Lucinida; family Lucinidae; genus Anodontia; species Anodontia alba. The sequence goes on from OZ024821.1 coordinate 55,787,288, forward strand.
ATTTTTGTTATTCTTTTCGTCCGTCGTCCGTGGTGCGGCGTCAACAATTGCTTTAAAAGCCTACTCCTCTTACACCCCAGGGCAAACTGGCTCGATACTTGGTAGGAAGCATCGGGGTGACTTGTAGATAAAAAAAAACTAAAATCGGTTCGATCAGAAATCCAAGATGGCCGCCATGGCCGCCATCTTGAAAATCTATTTTTCGCTTCTTCTCCTGAACCGAAAGGCCAACTGACTCCAAATTTGGTAGGAAGCATTGGGGTGACTTATAGATCCTAAAATCGTTCCGATCGGAAATCCAAGATGGCCGCCATGGTGGCCAACTTGAAAATCTATTTTTCGCTTCTTCTTCTTAACCGAAAGGCTTATTGACTTTAAACTTGGTAGTTACCATTGGGGTAACTTGTAGATCAAAAATAGCTAAAATCGTCCCTATCGGAAATCCAAGATGGCTGCCATCTTGAAAACCTATTTTTCGCTTCTTCTCCTGAACCGAAGAGCCAACTGCCTCGAAATTTGGTAGGAAGTATCGGGGTGACTTGTAGATAAAAAACCGCTAAGATAGTTCTGATCGGAAATCCAAGATGGCCGCCATGGTGGCCATCTTTAAAATCTATTTTTCGCTTCTTCTGCTGAACTGAAAGGCCAATTGACTCAAAACTTGGTAGGAAGCATTAACTAAAATCTTTCTGATCGGAAATCCAAGATGGCCACCATGGCAGCCATCTTGAAAATCTATTTTTCGCTTCTTCTCCTAAAGTGAAAGGCCAATTGACTGGAAACTTGGTAGGAAGCATCGGGGTGACATAAGTCAAAAACAGCTAAAATCTTTATGATCGGAAATCCAAGATGGCCACCATGGCAGCCATCTTGAAAATCTATTTTTTGCTTCTTCTCCTAAACTGAATAGCCAACTGACTCGAAACTTAGTAAGAAACATCGGGGTGACTTATGGATCAAAAAATAGCTGAAATCTTTCTGATCGGAAATCCAAGATGGCCGTCATGGCGGCCATCTTGGAAAATCTATTTTTCGCTTCTTTTCTTAAACCCAAAAGCCAATTGACTCGAGACTTGGTAGGAAGCATCGGGGTGACTTATAGATCAAAAATAGCTAAAATCGTTCCGATTGGAAATCCAAGATGGCCGCCATGGTGGCCAACTTGAAAATCTATTTTTCGCTTCTTCTTCTTAACCGAAAGGCTTATTGACTTTAAACTTGGTAGTTAGCACTGGGGTGACTTGTAGATCAAATATAGCTAAAATCGTTCCTATCGGAAATCCAAGATGGCCGCCATGGCAGCCATCTTGAAAACCTATTTTTCGCTTCTTCTCCTGAACCGAAGAGCCAATTGACTCGAAATCGGGTAGGAAGTATCGGGGTGACTTGTAGATCAAAAATAGTTAAATCGTTCTGATCGGAAATCCAAGATGGTCGCCATGGTGGCCATCTTTAAAATCTATTTTTCGCTTCTCCTTCTGAACTGAAAGGCCAACTGACTTGAAACTTGGTATGAAGCATGGGGTGACTTGTAGATCAAAAATAGCTAAAATCTTTCTGATCGGAAATCAAGATGGCCACCATGGCAGCCATCTTTAAAATCTATTTTTCGCTTCTTCTCCTAAATTGAAAAGCCAACTGACTCGAAACTTAGTAGGACGCATCGGGGTGACTTATGGGTCAAAAATAGCTAAAATCTTTCTGATCGGGAAATCCAAGATGGCCGCCATGGTTGCCATCTTAAAAATGTATTTTTCGCTTCTTCTCCTAAACTGAAAGGCTTATTAACTTGAAACTTGGTAGGAGGCATCGGGGTGACTTATATTCGACCCCATTGGGAATCCAAGATGGCCACCATGGTGGCCATCTTGAAAATCTATTCTTCGCTTCTTCTCCTGAAAATCGTTCGGATCGGAAATCCAAGATGGCCGCCATGATGGCTATCTTTAAAATCTATTTTTCGCTTCTTCTGAACTGAAAGGCGAATTGACTCGAAACTTGGAAGGAAACATTTGGATGACTTGTAGATCAAAATAACTAAAATCGTTACGATCGGAAAACCAAGAAAATCTATTTTTTTTACATAGACTTATATAGGATGGCAGAAATTGAAGCAGAAATAAGAAAAATGCCATAGATTACCCATGCCCATGACTTTAAGGTCTACGAAAACACATTTTGAGTTTTTATGTCATAACTTTTATGTTAAAATATTTAGAGAGCTCATATTTTTCTAACAAAATGATGGATTTAGTTAATATTTGGTATGATGTCAGATATCAATCCAAAGTATCCGAATTCCCCTCCGTTTGCTTGTTTAGTCATTAATTCATCTGTTCATCAGGCCTTCAAACGTCATAAGAGGGGCTGATTTTCCATTTAAGTTAACATGCATACATTGCAACTTTTGCTTTAAAAGACTTCTCTGACACTGCTGGACAGATTTTCCAATAATTTCACAAGAAATCATTCTTGGGTGATCCTCTACCAAAATCTAGCTTCTGTCAAGCAACCCCTCCCCCCCCCACCCCCCACACACACACACTCCCCCCCCCCCCACACACACACACACACACCCCACATTCCCCCAGGTCTATAATACTGTACAAGCCAACATGCTTTTATCTGTGTCAAGCACCATCACATTCCTCCCAACATGGAAATGGGTGAAGGGACATAGTAATGCACAGGGCAATATTGAGGCGGATAATCTGGCTGGTTAAGGGGTATCTGAGACGTCTAGTTACTGGCAAGACCATGCATCATCGTTCGTTACATATCTACTGCAGTCACAACAGACGAGAATGTTTCTACTAAAGCAGAAACGAAAGTCGTCTGCAGCTTTTGCAGTACTGATTCCCCATTGAAGACAATACAATGTAGTGACGCAAAAGTATGTGTCACTAGGTTACCACGATATCAGCTTTATGCGCCACATAATTCACATAGAAAATTCACCTGTGAATCGTGTCTCTCTATTCCTAGTTCGTTTGCCGTTGACATTGAAGATGAGATAACTCCAGGAAAACGCCTCAGACTCTACAACATCAACTGCAATCTGACCCATCTGCGAGCCTGTCAGTAACTCATAGCCAGTTTAGTAATTTATTATCAAAACAGACAGAATCAGTGCAAAATATGCTCGATAAATTTCAGACTTCCACGGTACATGCTCTGGAATCCTCATTCGTAAATGCTATAGAAAAACTTGGAAGCGTTCTGACCTCTTCAAGCGATAGTGACAAGCAATCGAAATTTAACCAGTTACTGCTTGAAAATGATAATCTATTAAAGGAAAAGGAGAATTTAATAAAGTCCTCAAAACCACCATACCTCAAAGAAATTAAACGGGAATTATGTCCCCCTCCATAGAGGGCGGGGGGACATATTTTTAGTGCGGATCCTGTCGGTCTCGGCGTCAGCGTCGACGTCGACTTAGCCTCTTGTCTGCATTCTATCTCCTTAATGAATGGATGGATTTTGGCCAAACTTACACAAATTTATCAATGGGTAGGGAAAAGATGCTGATTAGATTTTGATGACCTTGACCACATTTTCAAGGTCACACGAGAACTTAAATTGTTGGAAAAGGCTGGAAAATTGCTTGTCTGAACCCTATCTCCTGAAGGAACAAATGGATTTAGACCATACCTGCACATCTAGATTGCTGGGACATGTAAAAGAGCTGATTAAATTTTGGTGACCTTGACCCAATTTTCAAGGTCACATGATGGCTTATATGGTTGGAAAATGGCTTGTCTGCACCCTATCTCCTGAATGAATAAATGGAATTTTACCAAACTTGTATATCTATATATTGTTGAGGCATGAAAAAGAACTGGTTAGATTTTGGTGACCTTGACCCCATTTTCAATGTCACAGGAGGTGGAAAATGGCACCCTATATCCGAAATAAATGGGTGGATTTTAATTGAACTTGTACATCTATATTGTTGTGACATGGGAAAGAACTGGTTAGATTTTTGTGACGTTGACCCCATTTTCAAGGTCGAATAAGTGCTTAGATTGTTGAAAAAAGGCTTGTCTCATGAAGGTAAAAAAATGGATTTTGACCAAACTTGCACAACTATATTGTTGTGACATGAAAAAGAACTTTTTAAATTTTGGTGACCTTGACCCCATCTTCAAGGTTACAGGAGGGCTCAGATTGTTGGAAAATGGATTTTCTGCACCCTATCTCCAGAATGAATAAATGGATTTTGACCAAACTTGTACAGCTATATTGTTGAGACAGGGACAAGAACTAATTAGATTTTTGTGACCTTGACCCCATTTTCAAGGTCACACTAGGGCTTAGAATTTGATAAATGGCCCCCATCCATCACACACAAGCCGAAGGATTGCGAAATAACAAAGTCTAAGGTGCAGTCAGAAGGCACAGTTTGGAGGCAGAAATTGGACGCAAGGTCCAGCAGAAATAAAATTTTAAATAATGAAGTAGTACGACTGGAAAAATTGTTATCATTGAAGAATGAAAGTATTGTTGAAGTGGAGAATAGAAACAGAGAACTGAAGGGCAATATCGATAAGCTTGAAATAGAATTATTGTCATGGAAGCGGCATGCATCGAGGGCAGATAATTCGATGGTTGCCGAGGACCTGGAGAAATCAGTTATTATGGTCAATGATACGCACAGTTCAACAGTTAATAAACACAAAGTTCTATAGAAACACCAGAAGTCACAGATGAACAACAGAAAGAAGACTTTAGTACCAAACAAAATCCATCAACACCATCAAGTTCTTCTAACCGCAGTGACTCAAAGCAGGAGGGAATCCATCAAGAGAGAAGTACAAGGGAAAGGTGCTTCTAATTGGCACGTCTAATATCCGCTATCTTAGCTCAAAGTACATTCCTAAAGATAGATATTATGCGTATAAAAAAAAACTTAAATATACTGTTTCGGAGGCTAGAAACCACATAGAATCCCTCACTGAAAGAGAAAAGAGTTCAAAATTTCTACTACATTTATCGTGCAATGATATTAAATCATCATCTCCTGAATCTCATGGTTCATCTTACTGCGATCTTGTAACGTTTATTCATGATAAGTACCCAGATGCTGAAGTGATCGTTTCACTCGGCCTTTCTTGGAAAGATACCACTCTGAACAACAAGATAGAAGTAGCAAATGCCTTGGTTAAAAAGAAACTACTGAATATACAGAAAACCATTACATGTGACAACAGTACTTTAGCATTCAGAGGGGCGCCTGCATTTGGTGTGCTCGAACATGACGGGATACATCTATCAGGAAAATGCGTTTTTGCTCTCAATCGGGTGACCCATTTGGTACAACCAGTTTTTTTTAAAAAAGCATCTACATGAACAATATATACAAACACATTAAAATGAAAATCATAAGAAAAACATCGTGAAAAATATAATAACACAAAAGTTACATATGTTACATGAAAATGATATTTACAATGATAAAATGTGGTGGAGAAATTATATGAAATTGATATTTACAATGCAAATCTGTGCTATGTCTAATTTATGAAGTTTTCGTTTGCAATCCATTCGACTACGTTCCTAGTAAAAATATTATGCGTTGACGAATTCTTAACATCCGATGGAATTATGTTCCATATAACTGGTCCAGAGTATGATAAACTGTTTTTAAATAAACTTAAGTTTGATTTGAGGATATAAAAATTCTGATTCGAGACAGATCGTAATAAGGTATCAGGTACTGTGTCCGCTCCTAGCCGAAAAAGATATTTAATATATTGCGGAACCATATCATGTACCACTTTATACATTATTTTTGCTTTGTTGATCAAAAGATAAAATATTAAGTTCGTGCACTAACAAGGTCTGAATATTCAGTTCTTAAATAATTTTACAAACTCGCCTTTGAAGTTTAGTTATTTGTGAAATATTATAATTAGATGAATTTCCCCATACAATATTACAATAATGAAATTGTGGTTGGATGTAAGCTTTATAAAACAACGATCTATGCTCCATAGTTAAATACGAATGTATCTTTGATAGATGCCAGATATATGATGAAATCTTTTTACAAACGTACTGAAAATGGTTAGTCCACTGCGAATTCTGATTAACATTTACACCTAGTATTTTATCACCTGTTGTCAGTTGTAAATTATTATCTTTGTATGTTAAATTGAAAAGATCTTCATGTAACCTTCTACGCTTCTGTCTAGTAGTAATTAACATTATTTATGGGTTTTTTGTCGGCGTTAAGAAGGATGCCATTTTGTTTACACTATTTCTGCAGTTTAATAAGAGAATGTTGTAAATTAGAGTGTAGTGTTTCTAAATCCGACTGCATGCCATAAATCTTTGTATCATCAACATATAAATCAATCGAATGAACTTTTTCAGATAAAACCAATGGTAAATCATTTATGAAAATTAAAAATAGCAAAGGTTCTAACACAGATCCCTGAGGAACACCACACTTAATATCATATATCCTGGAAAGTTTTCTATCAGTTGATACAGCCTGAGTTCGTTGACAAAGGTAAGAATCCATGAACTTAGTAAACTGCTCGGTACATTTATAGACACCTAATTTCTTTAGCAGCAATCAGTGATTGACAAGGTCGAAAGCTTTTCTAAAATCAACCATCATGGTGCCAACTATATTACCGTCACTCTGCCAGCGTTCATACTGTTTCCGTTGAGTAACCAAAGCGGAATCCACTGTGAGATTGATGTAATACATTGTGTTAATTTAAAAACTCCATTAAGTGCTTTTGAATAAATTTCTCAAGCAATTTTGACAATATGGGTAATATAGACATAGGGACAATTGTTTATTTCTTCCTTTGCACCACCTTTGTACAGGGGATTTACCTTGGCCTGTTTCCAACTATCGGGGATATATCCCTTTGAAATACATGCTTGAGCAATATAAGTAATAGTTTTTGTAATAACAGATGAAGAAACAAAGGTTTCAGTGATATAAGATTATTCAAAAGAAACGTTACTTGGTATTTTTGTACCAATGTGTTCCTTTAGCTGTGTAAAATTGAGATCTTCAACAGGCTCTTTAACTTTTGATGCAATATTACCAAAATAGTCATTAAATGTCTCTGCAATCTCTTTTGTGTCTGTGATTGAGCTGTCACATCACGAAAACATACCTATCTAATTTTGACCCCCTTAAACCCTACTTTTATATAGTAAAACTGGGGTTTACAAGGGTATACATTATTTTTCTTATTTCTGCTCAAAAACATGGATTGTGGGTACTCGTTAGATCTGCCTCGCCAAGGCGGTTCTAACGAGTACCCACAATCTATGTTTTGAGCAAAACTATGAAAACTGTTCAGCGTTTTTTATTTGAAAATGTTCAGATTTTGGAGGTGAAATTTTCTATATATTTGAATAGGCGTGTTTTCGTAATGTCTATGTTAAGTTAAAAGCAGTCAGTATTATCTTTTTTCTTGTTTGATGTACCGAATTCTTTCAAATATTTTCAAATTGATTGGAATCGTCCTTACCTGCCTCTATCTTTGATTTGTATGATGCCTGTTTTGAATTTGCAATTTAAGTAGATACTTCGTTACGTTAAATTTTATAATTGTCATGTCTCTCTCTTTGTTTGATCTTATCTAGAATTTCAGATGTCAACCAGTCAGCTTGAGTTCTTATTGGGACATGCTTATCAATAACTGCAATGAAAAGAGAATATCAAGCTACAAGAATATCATCGATATTATCAAAAGCTTCAATCTGATGCCAAGGTGCAGAAGAAATATCGCAAAGAAAAGCATTTTCATCAAAAGTTTTGAAAGTTCGATATTGTATTTCTTTATGTGAATTCTACCCCATACCAAAATTGATTTTTCTATAACACGCAACAGCAAAATAATCGCTTATGCCCATTTTTACGCAAGCACTCGATACCGTTTTCCCATTACTTATGTGTGTCTTTGTAGTATTTGTAACCTGTGTAGGTTCTGAAATTAACTGACTAAGTCCAAACGATGTAATAAAATTTGACCACTCATTATTTACACTTAAATTAAGCAAATCCTTATTAAAATCCCCAAGTATAATAATTTCCTTATTTTCTAGCAAAACATTTTCAATAAGAACTTCAAATCTGTTTAACCACTCGGATTTTTCATTAGGATTTCTGTAAAAAGATCCTACTAAAAACGATTTACCTTTACGGGGTGAAATTTCACTCCACAAACAATCTATATCATTAATTTCAAGGTTAGTTCTTCGTTTAGCAATTATATCATTTCTAACATATACGATAATACCTCCACCACCAGATTTTAGATTGTCCCTTCTAAAAGGTTTTTGAAAATCATCTATGTAAAAAACACATAGCAAAGACATGTAATTTCTTGTTTTCCACTGATTTTGCTTCCGAGAATTTACATATTTCTTTACCACATAACCCCTGTATATTTAAAAACACAATATAAATTCCTTTTCTTTTTTTTAATTAAGATTAACTGTTGATTCGCAAGAACTTTCTTTCTGACTGCTCATTAAATCAGTATTAGAAAAAATGTGTCGATGTAGACGTATTTTCATCCTCATTAATTGAAACAAAGTTTGAAGAGAATTGAATGTCCAGTATGGAGTTACTACCTAAACTTGCGTCAAAATCCTGACTCTCACGCTCTTCTGACATTAAATGGCATAGTGAATGCATTTCATTCATAATATGAATTATTATCCTGATTAATCACTTCAAAGTCACTGTCATTACAGACGCAGTTAATAAGCTTACACTGATCACACATATTTGAAAATAAGTCAAATGAATTTCTATCAATAAATGTTGCGCCTTCCCGAGTAGTGGCTCAATCGCCGAATCCCTAAAGAATGTTGGTTTACATTCTGAGGCAATGTGCCCAGTCATTGCACATTCATAGAATTGATTATTTCTCCGATCGAAAGTTGATTTCCGCTGTAACAGTCCCTGCTCTGGAGAACAATATCTGGGCCCAGAATACCCGCGGTATTTCGGTCCGTTGAATACGCTGGTATAGTCCACGACGATGTTAATATTTCTGTTCATTGCGTCGAGCAAAACACTTGGGCGAGTTAAATGTATCCAGTCTTTGGAGAAGAAGCGCTGTATTGGTAAACGGTTATTGTCCTTAAAATGGCTATGGGTATTATTGATGCAATGCACGTCATGTTTCTGCCAAACACAGACAGTCTCTCGATACAGCTATTCAAAATCGTAACGGAGCTATTATATATATATATATATATATATATATATATATATATATATATATATATATATATATATATATATATATATATATATATATATATATATATATATATATCCTGTGCGTTTCCAGTTTTCACAATACTGATAAGCTGATCGTATTTCTCTTCGAAAAGTTCTTCGTCTATGCCGTTTGCCGACTCGTATCCACCGATGGAGATTATGATGGTTTGATATTTGAAACAAGGTACCAAAGAATTTCATAGGAAGTATATTTTGGCTCCAGCTGATAAAGCTGATAATAATGTTATTGTTGTGTGACGACTTTATTATATCAATACTCTAATACAAGAACACTGTCTACTACATCACCTCATCATCTTATAAAAGATAAACTTATTGATTTAATTAACTGAAAGTTTATTCTGGAGAATACCCAATATTTGGCTTGCAACGAAGAACGTGTTGTTGTTTTTTTCACTTCTGATGTATACAATAATCACAATTTATGGTCGTGTCAAAAGGTCTGTGATACACTTGTTTATCTTTTGCATAATATTTTTATTAGATTTGGAACTAAACTTTATAGGCAAACTATTGGTATTCCGATGGGAACTAATTGTGCTCCTCTTGTTGCAAATTTGTTTCTTTTTTGTTATGAGAGAGATTTCATGATGTCTCTCTCACGTGAATATCAGGCTGACATTATTGAGGCTTTCAATTCAACTTCAAGATACCTTGATGATTTATTAAATATTGACAGCATTTACTTTGACCAAATGGTGGACCGCATACACCCTAGAGAACTACACTTAAATAGAGCAAATTCTTCCGATACCGAGGCACCTTTTTTGGATTTGAATCTATGTATATCTAATGGTACAGTTTCCACCAAAATTTATGATAAACGGGACGATTTTGATTTTGATATAGTCAATTTCCCTTTTTCTTGATGGTGATGTCCCCCGGCGTATCTCATATGGGGTATACATATCTCAATTTATTAGATTCGCCAGAGCTTCTTCAAATCTTAGTGACTTTAACTATCGTAATAAAGCCCTTACTACCAAACATCTTAGTAAGGCGTTTTCGAAATTTTATTGCAGACACAGTGCCTTGGTAGAAAAATATAGCGTCAGTCTGAAAACACTTCTGCAACAAGGTATATCGGAACTAGAATTTTACGGTGACTTAGTGTACAGATTTAGAAAAGTTGTAGGAAAATCTAACTTTTCGGAGCAATTCAGAAAACTTATTAAACGTTATAAAAGAATTGGCTATAGCCTGGATATTATGCGTCAGACTGCATGCCTAGTTATCAACCCAATCATTGTTGATTGCACGACGGCGGTTCGGGCCTCAGTCTCAATGACGGCCCCTTCGTAAAACTTTAGCCAGTGGGTTGGGGCTTGACGATATGTCTTTGGCTTGGCCCGCCGTGGTTCAACATTTGGTTTTCTCACGTGAAAATCAAGCTGACATTATTGAGGCTTTCAATTCAACTTTAAGATACTTTGATGATTTATTAAATATTGACATTATTTACTTTGACCAAATGGTGGACCGCATATACCCTACAAAACTCCAATTATATATATCTAATGGTACAATTTCCACCAAAATATATGATAAACGGGACGATTTTGATTTTTCTGGATGGCGATGTCCCCCGGCGTACCTCATATTGGGTATACATATCTCAACTTATTAGATTCGCCAGAGCTTCTTCAAATCTTAGTGACTTTAACTGCCGTAATAAAGCCCTTACTGCCAAACTTCTTAGGCAGGGATATCGTTATTTTAAACTTCGTAAGGCGTTTTCGAAATTTTATCGCAGACACAGTGCCTTGGTAGAAAAATATAGCGTCAGTCTGAAAACACTTCTGCAACAAGGTATATCGGAATCAAAATTTACGATGACTTAGTGTACATATTTAGAAAAACTGTAGGAAAATCTAACTTTTCGGAGCAATTCAGAAAACTTATTAACCGTTATAAATAAATTGGCTATAGCCTGGATATTATGCGGCAGACTGCATGCCTATTTGTCAACCAAATCATTGTTGGTGTCTATGCACGACGGCGGTTCGGGCCTCAGACTCGATCCCTCTTCGTAAACTTTAACCAGTGGGTTGGGGCTTGACGATATGTCTTTGGCTTGGCCCGCCGTGGTTCAACTATTGGTTTTCATTGACTCTGGCATACAGTAGAATTAGCCAGAGTACTCTTTTTTATTTTATTTTTATGTTTTCGCTTTGATGCATTGACTGAGTTGGGAGCCTTTATGCGAACCGAATTTTTATGTATTTCTGTATTAAGAGTTGCATCGGGACCCAGGGTGAAAGTAGCTAGCTGTAAAAGTGCTTTAGTTTGTGCCTTAGTTTGTTCTACTGACCGTTCTGAGGCGGTGGTCCTGGTGTTGTTTTTACTCTTTGTAGTTTTGTGGTTCCCGCATTGCTTTCTGTGTTTCTCTTATTACGTGTTGTGATGCTAGCATTGTGGCCACCGTCTTCAACAGCTGCCACTTTGCTTTCTATTTTACTAGTTGTGTTGTTGTGCTAGAATTTTGGTCACCTTTAACAGCTGCCCATTTTGCTTTCTGTTTTACTAGTTTTGATTAAGAGTGGCATCGGGACCCAGGGTGAAGTTGGCTGCACCCCCCCCCCCCCCACCCCGGTGCTTTACTCTACTGACCGTTCTAAGGCGGTGGTCCCGATGTTGGTCTTGCTGTTGCTTTGTGTTTTATTCTACGAGGCGATTTGTTTTATGTCGTACCTTGTGTCATTTTGTTCTTGTGTTTTTCAGTCCTTTTAGCATTGCGATTGGGGAAGAGAGAAGCTAATCTTAGTGCTTTTCGTACGTTTGTTCGATTTGTGCTTGTTTGGATTTGTCTGTTTCCTCTTGGTGTCTGGTTTGTGATTGTGGCACTCCCTGGACTCCTCCTCTTACCTTTTTTTGAAACTGTGACGAGTCATACAATGCAATCTCTTTTATCGCGGTTAGTACTCTCATTCCGCTGGGGTCACTCGTCTCGCTGGGAATTCCCATTTGGCTGAGGTCGCTTATCTCGCTGAATTAGTTCGTCTCGCTGGGATCTTTTCTCGCTGAGGTCTCTCGTTTATCTCGTCTCGCTGGGGTCTCCCGTCTCTCTGTGGTCTCTCATCTCGATGGGGTCTCTCGTCTCGCTGGGGTCTCTCGTCTCGTCGGGATCTCTCATCTCGCCGGGGTCTCTCGTCTCGCTGGGGTCTCCCGTCTCGCCGGGATCTCCCGTCTCGCTGGGGTTTCTCGTCTCGCTGGGATCTCCCGTCTCGCTGGGGTCTCTCATCTCGCTGGTTTCTCCCGTCTCGCTGTTGTTGCTTGTTTGGCTGAGGCTTCCTGTCTCGCTGGGGTTTGTCGTCTCGTTGGGGTCTCTCGTCTCGCTGGGGTCTCTCGTCGTTCGTCCCACAGAGGTCTCGCATGTTGCCGAGGTTTTGCGTCGTTATTACTCTGATACTCTGTTTTGGGATGTGTCTGTGAAGAGACTGTGTCATTACTGGCCGTTGAACTGTTGCAGTTGCCCTCATCACGAACTCTTACTGGCGTCTCCCTAACTATGATTGAGTATGATTTCTTCTCTGTTATGTTATCGAACATCAGCACAAACATGGACTTAGTTCATTTATTTTCATTTCGAGTGTATAATTATAATCCCGCTCTAACTTCTTTCTCCAGGTCGTTCATTGGGTTAAAGACATGGAAAATACACCCTGCGTAAGTTGAATTTTCATCATATGAAGTCCTTTTGTTCTTGACGCTATGTAACAGGCGTAATGGTGAAGACCGACACATCTACATTCAGAAACGATGGCCTCCTATCTGCGGTATCCGTCTGCATTACAGTGTGAAACATATCAATGTCCTCACGCACTCTCAGATTAATCTCTAGATGCAGTTGGCTGTCTGTTTCCTCGACATATCTCTTGAAAAGAGAAGCAGCAATTTTTTTCTTGAGAGATTGTGCCCGACGCCCGTAATTATGGTAGTTTGTGATTGTTTGTCAATACGTATCTCGCATTTCAGACCCTTTACACGTGTCGTGTATCGTGTATCTTACTATTGGAATCAGTAGTAACGCTCTGTGAGAAATCAGCCATCATCTTATACGAATACTGTAAAGAATCTTACCGAGACAAAGTTAAGCTTAGTCACACATGCATTTCTGAAGGCATTATAAAATACATTCTCAAATTGATCCTGCTTGGATTTGAGAATGTATTTTACAATACCTTCAGAAATGCATGTGTGACTAAGTTCCGTGCATGACTGAGTCTGGGTCTGCCACAAGTCGTTCTCCCTTGATGATGCAAAGATGCTTTCTGAAACACTAGATCCTTGCGTGTCTTCCTCATTCGTGCACAACACTGTTTTGGTAAATTTTTCAAGACTATACGCTGCTATCCAGATTGCAGTCAGAAACTGCAGAATCTGAACCGGGTGCCGAATTCTGATTAGTTAGTGTGGTAGCCATGTATTCGCACAATCAAGTAAATTACATGTACAGAAATATGGCACTTGATGGTTTTGCTACATTTAACTGCTTATATTCTAATGTTAGTATTATGTTAGAAAAATAAAAACTTACTTCTGTTTATATTTCACAAGAAACCGTTTTCTTTCATTTCCTTTTCAGGTCGATCAGCGGCACTCTCCTTTCCGTTCGTTAGTCGTGAACACAAAACTGTTTATTTCTTCTTGGAAACGCACTTCCACCAAACGAATTTCACACTGTCCCGAAGAATTCAATACTTACGAGTACTATACAATATTTTTATTTTTCGGCGAAATTCTGATGTTAATTCTCTATTAAATGAATTAATGTTATGTTGTTTTTTTATTATTTTTTTAATTTTTAATTTAAATGACTACAAGAATGTTCCACAGCGAGCACAGTGGGATGGAAGGCGGACATAGACTGGTTATCGGCGTTTTCGTAATGGCTACGATCGATCATAATCTTAATTAAATGAATCGTAATTCTGTGAATTTTGCGTGTTGGAACATAAACTATCTTAAATCTAGAGTGCTCGATAAAATCAAATGACCCTATTTTCTTAAAAGGAGAAATCTAGTTTTGATATTGTATGTTTATCTGAAATCAAATGCAATATGAATTTTATAAACTTTGAAGGCTATTAAACACACGCCATACGAAGAAAACCAGCCACAAGTGGTATTGGTCCTGTCTTTGGTGGCATGGCTATTTTAGTTGAACGAAATATAAGAGCTGGCGTAAAGATTATGCCATAAATTGTATCTGAATACCAATGGTTTAAACTAGATAAAGATTATTTTGGTCTGAGGAAAAATTTATAAATATGTTTCATTTATCCTTTACCACGTAATTCCACTTTCAGTAATAAGTGTAATGAAGACATGCTTGAGACAATTTCTTCAGGTTAAATAAGTATAGCTCTGATGGAGATATTTGTGATGACTTTAATGCTAGAACTGGATGCCATGTTTCAGATTTTATTATTAATGATGATGGTTTCCATGTGCCGGTTCCGATTGATTACTTGCAGGATTCAAATATAAAACATCGGTTGAGTCAAGACCGTGCAATTGATTCCAGAGGGCGTGAACGTTTGGATTTATGTACCGAAAGTCAGATACGTATTCTCAATGATATAGGTCCTTCGGAGACTCCCAAGGCATGTATACATCATACAAATATAATGGTAACAGTGTTGTTGATTATATGATAGCGTCACAAAACTTACTGACACAAATTTTGTATTTTAATGATGGATTTAATATTCCTAGATTATCTGACCATTCTAAACTTAGTTGCAGAATAATGGCAAATTGTTGCTCGGAACCAGGCACGGAGAAACTTGTCGAACTACCACCTAAATATAAATGGAGAGTGCTTTTCTAGATGCCCTATGCATAAAACATATCAAACTGAAAATAAAAGACCTTGACTCCGACCATGATTCATCTGTAGATCTTTTATTTAACAAACTTCATGACATCATTATAAGTGTAGCTGATTTATCATTAACAAAGATTCAAAACGTCGACTGTACAAAAAGTAGTTTGATATAGATTTGCATCAAATGCGCAGAATGCTTGATCAATAAGGACAATTGTATGCTAGGTTTTCAAATGATCCACACATTCGCGGCGCCTACTATGAATTTAGAAAACAATATGTAAAGGTTTGTAAGCAAAAACGAAGAACTTACAAGTCTGAAATTATTCGAAAATTAGAAAAGCTTCATGATAATGCTCCAAATTCATATTGGAAACTGCTGAAAAATAAAAAGAATGAAGAAACGGTACTCACAGAGCCTCCAGTCTCAGCTAATGAATGGGTGAACCATTTTTCAAATTTGAACACAATACATGAAAGGTTAATGACAGGGTACAGGAAATTTTCCAGTCTTTTAGAACAGCAAGAAACCATCAATGAGTTCTTCATTGCAAGCCAACTATTGGGTATCCTCCCGAATAAACGTTCGGTTAATTAGATTTTTTATAAGATGATGAGGTAACATAGTATACAGTGTAGAAAAATCGTATGTAGACAATTTAGAAGCCTGAAAGATTTTAGATTTAAATTTATTGAGAACATAATTGGAATTTAAGGAAAGTTGATGCGGTAATAAAGCACGTTTCATTGCTAATTCTAGTTCATGTACGACTACTGTTTTGTCCAAACTGCTAACTTCATGCCTTACTGCTGTTAAAAAACATTGGATTAGATACTATGATACTGTGTACGAAAGAGACGGAATTAACTATTTTTGGTCAATTACAAATCCCAATGATGTTCTCAATAAATTTAAATCTAAAAACTTTCAGGCTTCTAAATTGTCTACATATGATTTTTCTACACTGTCTACTACGTCACCTCATCATCTTATAAAAGATAAACTTATTTATTTAATTAACCGAACGTTTATTCTGGAGAATACCCAATATTTGGCTTGCAACGAAGAATGTGCTTTTTTCACTTCTGATGTATACAATAATCACAATTTATGGTCGTGTCAAAAAATCAATACCCTTGTTTATCTTTTGCATAATATTTTTATTAGATTTGGAACTAAACTTTATAGGCAAACTATTGGTATTCCGATGGGAACTAATTGTGCTCCTCTTGTTGCAAATTTGTTTCTTTTTTGTTATGAGAGAGATTTCATGATGTCTCTCTCACGTGAATATCAGGCTGACATTATTGAGGCTTTCAATTCAACTTCAAGATACCTTGATGATTTATTAAATATTGACAATATTTACTTTGACCAAATGGTGGACCGCATACACCCTACAGAACTCCACTTAAATAGAGCAAATTCTTCCGATACCGAGGCACCTTTTTTGGATTTGAATCTATGTATATCTAATGGTACAGTTTCCACCAAAATTTATGATAAACGGGACGATTTTGATTTTGATATAGTCAATTTCCCTTTTTCTTGATGGCGATGTCCCCCGGCGTATCTCATATGGGGTATACATATCTCAATTTATTAGATTCGCCAGAGCTTCTTCAAATCTTAGTGACTTTAACTATCGTAATAAAGCCCTTACTACCAAACATCTTAGTAAGGCGTTTTCGAAATTTTATTGCAGACACAGTGCCTTGGTAGAAAAATATAGCGTCAGTCTGAAAACACTTCTGCAACAAGGTATATCGGAACTAGAATTTTACGGTGACTTAGTGTACAGATTTAGAAAAGTTGTAGGAAAATCTAACTTTTCGGAGCAATTCAGAAAACTTATTAACCGTTATAAAAGAATTGGCTATAGCCTGGATATTATGCGGCAGACTGCATGCCTAGTTATCAACCCAATCATTGTTGATTGCACGACGGCGGTTCGGGCCTCAGACTCAATGCCGGCCCCTTCGTAAAACTTTAGCCAGTGGGTTGGGGCTTGACGATATGTCTTTGGCTTGGCCCGCCGTGGTTCAACATTTGGTTTTCATTGACTCTGGCATACAGTAGAATTAGCCAGAGTACGCTTTTTTTATTTGATTTTTATGTTTTCGCTTTGATGCATTGACTGAGTTGGGAGCCTTTATGCGAACCGAATTTTTATATATTTCTGTATTAAGAGTAGCATCGGGACCCAGGGTGAAGTTGACTGGCTGTAAAAGTGCTTTAAACCCCCGGTGGTTTATTCTACTTACCGTTTTAAGGCGATGGTCCCGGTGTTAGTCTTACTCTTTGTTGCTTTGTGGTTTATTCTACGAGGCGATTTGTTTTATGTCTTACCATGTGTCATTTTGTTCTTGTGTTTTTCAGTCCTTTTATCATTGCGATTACCTCGCTTGGGGAAGAGAGAAGCTAATCTTAGTGCTTTTAGTACGTTTGTTCGATTTGTGCTTGTTTGGATTTGTCGGTTTCCTCTTGGTGTCTGGGAAGGGCTGCGGTTTGTAATTCTGGCACTCCTTGGACTTTTTTCTTACCTTTTTTTTTTTTTTTTTTGTACATCTTTTATTGACTATCGTAGAACACAATATCCTAAATTACAAACTCGGGCAAATAGGAATTTCTGGGAACATTTATAACATTATATAGGATATGTATGCTAATAACTCCATAAGTGTGAAAATGAAGTCTGGTTTCACCCAACCGTTTCCTTCAAACATTGGTATCCGACAAGGTGATACTTTGTCCTGATCTTTTTAAAGTATTCATAAATGATCTACCTGAAATATTTGATAGATCTTGTGATGGCGTTGACATAGGTACTTATCACTTAAATTGTTTATTATATGTAGATGATGTTATTTTGATGTCTAAAACTGAAACCGGTCTTCAGAATTGCATCAGCAAACTTGGTCTTACACTTTGTTGCTTTGTGGTTTATTCTACGAGGCGATTTGTTGTGTGTCTTTCCGTGTGTCATTTTGTTCTTGTGTTTTTCAGTCCTTTTAGTATTGCGATTACCTCGCTTAGGGAAGAGAGAGCTAATCTTAGTGCTTTTCGTACGTTTGTTCGATTTGTGCTTGTTTGGATTTGTCGGTTTCCTCTTCCTCTTGGGGTCTGGGAAGGGCTGTGGTTTGTGATTGTGGCACTCCCTGGACATTTCTCTTACCTTTTTTTGGAAAATATTTTGATGATTGGCGTTTAGAAGTCAATTATGATAAATCAAACTTTATCGTTTTTAATAAGGCAGGCAAATTTTATGAAACGAAGTTTTCCTACCAACAACTGGAAAGTGTCAGATATCATCGGAGCTGTATAAGAAAGGACTAAAAGGTTTCTTTAAGCTCAAAAGTATATTTGGTACCTCATTCCCGAACATTAATGTGGTCTTACATATATTTGACCATACCATTAAACCTGTACTTACTTATGGAAGTGAAATGTGGGAATCATGTACAAGAAAATCTCGTAATTCGACTCGGTCAATTGATACTATCTATAAAGATTTACATGCAGAAAAATTACATTGAAAATTTTGTAAGCATATCCTCGGAGTTCATTCAAAAAATATGGCAATCCTTTGTGAATTGGGTCGTTTCCCCATGTATAATGATGTTTGTGAAAATATAATTAAATTTTATTTGCATGTGAAAAAAGCAGTTCTGATTCATTACTGGAACAAACATTAGAGGCTAGTAAAATCTGAATAATGACGGTTATAAATCATGGTTTACAACGAAACAGAACCTTATGAGGAAAATATGACACTAGTCAGATACAACCTACGAAGTCTATACCAAAATATTTCGTCGTCTAAATTAAATGAGGAAGTTATTCAGTACAGGGTAAGCTTCGAACAATTGCATTATTTAAATCAAATTTCGAGAAAGAAACCTAGAAACTGCCGATGATATTTTGAAAAGAGCATGCTTGACAAGAGTCAGCTCACAGACTTGAAGTAGAATCTGGAAGATATGAGAAATAGCCTGTTTCAGAAAGAATATGTTAACTGTGTAAATTAAATCAAGTAGAGGATTAAATACAATTTTTATGCAACTGTTCGGCATATAAGATTGAAAGACAAACTTTTTTCACTTCAGTTATTGCAAATATTCCCAACTTCAGGTTGCTTAATGAAAAAGAGAAATTTATCTGGTTGATGACATGTGAAGATAAAAACAGTTGTGCATGATTATGTTGATTTTACCTACAACTGTTTCGAGAAGAGAAAAGAATTATTTTACGTAATCCCTTCTTCTAAATTAAAAAGAAGCATTTGATTTATTGAGGCTCTCTCTCTCTCTCTCTCTCTCTCTCTCTCTCTCTCTCTCTCTCTGTTTCTTTCATTCTGTAACGTGGGGGTCATGCCTTCTGACATGTGCGCCTGGCAAGGATTCCGATCGGCCTGCCTATCCGCCCGGTGTTGGCCGCAGGGGGAGGCTTGGCGTCCTTGGCTGTCTAAAGTGTCCCTGGTGATGACTGACCAGATAGCGCGAGTGCGCAGGGTAATCTGGGTCTTCGCTAGGTGCCGCATGTCAAGGGGTACGTTTTCTGACGCTATTGCTCAAATGTATGTTGTGCTTGTATCTGAATCATAAAATCGTAATGATACTTATTATATACAATAGTTATGATTGTTCACCATGTATTGTGGAATAAGTTTCCTTCGTTCAGGCCTATGGGCATGGTGGGCGAAGCTTGCTTACCAAGTAATGCTTACTATCCGCGGACGCCTGACTAACCCTTTATTCTGGGGTCCATGTCTGTTGGTCTGAACATTTTGATTCGTCATTCGTTTATGGATTTATGAGTTTGGATTACGGCTTAGGTACCATGACCGCAACTACTTCTTACTGTTGGCACATATCGTCATAAAGGAGCACATAAATATAGCGTGCGCCCAACGAGGACTCGGATCGGTCTGTCCATTCGCGCGGTCTGGTCGGAGTCTTCGATGTCCGCATTGGGAGGTTTTGTGTCCTTGGCTGTCTTAAATGCGCTCGATGCAGATTCAGATTAGGCTGCGCGAATGCATAGGATGACCCGAGTCTTCATTGGGCACGCATGTCAAGGGTAAGTTTGCGGACGTTTCTGCTCAACTGTATGTTTTTTTTTTTTTTGTTGTTGTTTTTTGTTTGAACAGAATCATTAAATCGTAAGGATAACATATGTACTATGTGATTGTATACCATGTACTATGTGATTGGTGAATAAATATCATATCTTATCTTAGCGAACTAGATAACATGGGCCCGAAAAGGGCATAGTCTGTGTTCCAGCTATTTCAACTCATATAACTTTTGTTTTTAAATTTTGCATTTTTCGATCTCTTTTTATAAATCTCTATGTAAATATAAAAAGTAAACCTCTGAAGAAGGCAATCAACCCTCAATATGTATTTTTACCCCTATTATTTCAGCATCCTTTCTGGATCCAGTGCTACCAAAAAGATGTTATGCTCCTTCTCTCAATATATCAACCAATTCCTTTATTCGATCCATTTTTCATTCTGTATCGAAGGCAAGATGTCGACACGATTCTCTTCTCAATGAAACGCGTAATTTATGCTGCGACTTTTAGGATCTGATCTCAATGAGATTGTCCATTGGTAAGCAATCACCACCCTACATATCCATCCGCCTGTAACTTAAACGTCCTATGCGCGAAATGTTTGTGTTTGAGATATTTCATCCCTTTTTGATTTTTGATAAGAGCTGCTTACTCGGACTATTGTGTTTTTAATTTACTCATTGGTGTCATTTAATGTCTTAACTACTTTCCTTTCTGATGTTGACGTTGGTTTGAGGATCTGATTGTTTCAGTTCCCGATTCATGCTGGTCTAACAATTTAATCAGAAAATAGAAAATCAGCACAAAAGTATTGGAGTTTGTACGTGATCAGGCCAGCACATAAAACCGAAGTCAGCTTATTATAAATATTGAGTAGTAATCGTAATTTTATGACACACACACACACACACACACACACAGATATATACGACTTCACGAAGTTTTATATATAAATTATTGTGATATATTGACATATAATTCATTTCAAAGTCTGCAGTATTTCAATTTGTCACTTTCTATAAACATTCTTATGCCGTGATAATCAGTCCCGATATTTTATCTGACCACATGCTCCCATTACAGAAATTTCTAATTGGCTGGTCAGGGTAAGAAAATATTTTTACAGAAGCCTGGTGCCACATGTTAGTCTGCAGTTGAGAGAAACATCAGTTGACTCTTTGGGCTTGTTCTGGTAACACCTATTTAAATCTGAAACTTTAAAGTGGGAATAAATTAACTGTTGTTGGAAAATATTTGAAAATCATGTAAAATTATTAAAAAAAATGTGTAAAAGAAATAAACTAAGAAATTGTGTAATAAAAGAGCTAAATTGAACCTTGAATTCATTATAATAATTCTCCATAGGAACATGTGACTTCACTACTACATGGTGGAGAATCTAAACTGGAATTTTAACTACAAAAATGTGGTCATTTTCGCGAAATCCAGTGATAACAATGAAAGTTTAAACCTAGCAGCAGTAAATCCCGATCAGGCTTGTGGAATTCCACCTAGAGGTGAAACAGACGGACACTGGTAGAATAACGTTTAAGAAATTTTCTCGACATCCCACGGAGGATCCGGACCAGTTCTTGTCGGACT
Source organism: Anodontia alba (assembly GCA_964016985.1). Taxonomy (NCBI): domain Eukaryota; kingdom Metazoa; phylum Mollusca; class Bivalvia; order Lucinida; family Lucinidae; genus Anodontia; species Anodontia alba. The sequence continues at coordinate 55,809,083 of OZ024821.1, forward strand.
TTGCTGCTTACTGTACTTTCTCAAGAATAGCAGACACAGACAGTCGGAAAGTAGCGGTTTTCCAACTCCATTTACAGCGTCCAGCGCAGTCCTGGTTCTGCTGCCTCGATGATGACGAGAAAGGGAATTGGGAAACACTCAAGGACACCTTTGAATTAAACTACTGTGTGGCTGTACTCCTGGTTGAGACAGAACAATTTAATAACCTTAAGTTATTACCAACGCATCAAATCGAGGACTATTTCAGTAGTGATAGAAAAAGGATATAAAATACATAAGAAAGTCCTTCCAGATCAGTTATCCTTCTTTGTTAGGACTGGGAATCCTTCGGACGTCCATGCTGACATCTGCCAAAATGGGGGAAGCATTTGGGTACCGCTTCTCCTATGGGCGACGATAATCACCAAGCAGCTAGTGTGGCAGCAGCTGCACGTGCACATGATCGGATAACTTCGCTGGAACGAACGGTGAATAAATTAAGGGAGACGATTGAACGACGTTTTGTGTCATAAAAGCAGGATTCGCGAGATTCCACATATACGGGACGGAATAGTAATAGTGCTACTGGACGGAATAATAATAGTGCAAATATTGTTCGCGTGTGTTACAGGGTGCGCACAGGGCACATAAAAAAGACGATGTAATCTAGCATCAAGACATGCAGACCCGAATTCTACGTGTCAGTTGTGTTCGCTACGTGGCCATGCTGCGACACAGGACAAACTGTTTGTGAACAATCTAAGTGCAAATTCGGGAAACTCCAACAACCCAAGGAACACAGGGCGCGGTCCCTTGGGCAATAGACAATCAACGCGCCAGATCCAGACCACCGGAGCGACAGCAACAGGAAAATGTGAGTGACATAGAAATATACTGCTTCCAATTCTGTACTCAGTGACTATCAAAATGATTGTGGTTTCATGTTTTTACCTGTGAATTTTTCTTCCACAACAAATTTTTGCTTTGCTCGATAGAGGCAGTTCAATAAATTTGATGTCACAAGAACTATTTGATTAATATTAGTCCCAGTAATAAGCTACAGATATAATACTGTAATGAATCTAATAATCAAGAAATTGGTATTAATTGTGTTGCAAAGGTATCTGCTGTAATCAGTTGTCAGATGCAATCATTTACTGTTTATGTTTTACAGGGTACATCCAATCCATTGATCTTAGGGACAGAATATATGCGCATTCATGGTGTCACATTGAATTTTGATAAGATGTCTGTTCACGCAACCAGCACAACTGTCCGCTCCAAGAAAAAGACTACAATAAAACCCAATTCTGAAACAGTAATATGGGGTAAAACGCCAAAATGTATGTTTCCGGGACTTGAAGGTCTGTAAGCACCCATATTTCCAAAAAATGCTTAATTGTGGCTAGATCTGTATCTATCAAATCTTCAGATCAAATGGTCTCATTCAAAATATTAAATCCCACAACAGAGCCAGTTACCATTCACAAAAACAAATCCCTGGGATCATTTCAGGTCATGGACAAAACTATTAGTAGGAAAATGTTAGAAATTCCAATTCCAATAGGTTTGCCGCCAACCATGCATGTATGAATATCAATGCAAAATCAAAGCAGTGTCATACCACCTCTAATGCAACTAAATGTCTAGACAGGGAAAGATTTTTATCATACTTTCATCATAGTTCAACAGCGTCGCCGTTGTCCTCTGGTGAGAGTAGTTGCGGTCGTAATCCAAACCCATAAATCCATAAACGAATGACGAATCAGAATGATCAGACCAACAGAGATGGACCCCAGAATAAAGGGTGTAATCAGGCGTCCGCGGATAGTAAGCATTACTTGGTAAGCAAGCTTCGCCCACCATGCCCTTAGGCCTGAACGAAGGAAATATCGGTAGAAGCGTATGTCCGGGATTTGGGAAGTCTACTTATGGCGCGTCACTGGCAAAAACATCAGAAACAATTCTGGAAACTGCCACATTGTAGGGATTGACTAGATCATGATGTCTCCCATAGAACTTCTTAAGTGTTGCTACCAGTTCGGTTTTTTGATACCCCTGGCTCAACAACTTTGTAGTGAGCACTTTCCCACGCTCCATGAAGTCCTGATAATTTGAACAGGTTCTGGCATAACGGATTAACTGTGAAACGTAAACGCCGTATGCTGGTGCAGAAGGGATATTACTGCTCAGGAATGGAGTTAACAATGGGAAAATTGAAGTCATCCCGTTTGTCGTAAAGCCTAGTAGTAAGCTTTCCATTGTCAATGTAGAGATAACAATCCAAGTATGAGGAGGAGGCTGCAGTCTCCGTTGTTTCCTTTATTTCAAGTTTACGTGGATATATGAATTCTAAATACTCTGCAAATTTTGTGTTTTTCAGATACAATACATTATCTGTAGGTGAAATTGAATTGTTGTGCGAGGTGTTTCTTGCCTGCTTGGAGGACTTTGTACAAACTCCGCCTCATACGAGTATAAAAACAAGTCGGCAAGTAACGGTGCACATCGGTATGCTGATTGTTTGCTGAAATATCCGACCGCCAAACTCCACAAAAATATTGTCGATTAGATATTCCAGCATCTTTATGACATCTGCAACTGAGTATTTTTGTGGCGCATCAGAGTGATCCCGAACGAAGTATGTGTCTTTGTAGCCAATGACAACATACTGAAATCGACGGTTACCATTCTTGTGGAAGAAACACTGGTTGATAATTGCCTATAATTTAGATTTCAATTTATCATGAGGAATAGTAGTGTAAAGAGTAGAGAAATCGAAAGATTTTATACTGTTGACAGAAAGAAGAGAGTGTGCCTTTAGGTTTTCTAAGAGCTCTTTGGAGTTTTTCAGGATCCACATCTGATTAACACCACTTCTGGCATATGCAGTGTCACAATACTTCTGAAGGCCTTCTTTAACTGCGGTTAGTATTCGTGTTAGAATCTGAGAAACGTAGATTGAATGATTGCCTCGTTTCGAACCATGACTTGTTCGTTACAGAGGAAAATCCTTCCCTTGGTCTGACTTCAGTGGTAGAACATCAGATTCATTTAATTCCCAGTGCCGAATCTAAACATCAAAAGCCATATCGTTTGTCTCCAGACAAAAGGGAAGTGTTGCGTCATCAGCTTGATAAATTATTACAGCAAGGTATTATTACGCCTGTGAGTGAGAAGGAGGATATTCCTATCTCAAGTCCGATAGTTTTGGTTTCCAAACGTAACAAACCGAAACCGGGAGTCGAACCGGGATCCAGAGAAGCCAGCCTGTCTATGTACCGCATTTATGTTGATTTCCGGTATCTCAATTCCCAGACACAATATTTTCGATACGCTATTCCTGATGTGCAGGAACTTGCCGAGTCATTTAGTCAGAGGACGCCCAATTTCATTTCGTCAATAGATCTAAGTTCGGGTTTTTTTTTTCAAATGAAAATTGCTAATGACGCGTCAAAATACACTGCATTCAACACATGTTTCGGCACCTAAGATTGCGACAAGGCTTAAAGGCCAACCCGAATACTTTTCAAATGCTCATGGACAAGATTCTCTCCGGGCTGTCTTTTAGTCAGACCTTTACTACCTGGATGACGTATCGACATTTTCACAGAAACTTTCGATCAAAATTTGTCTGATTTGCAAGAGGTCTTTGACCGATTCCGTGCAGCTGGTTTGAACCTTTCACCGGAAAAATGCAGATTTGCACAGACACTGTGTTTTTCTTGGTCACGAAATTTCTCGATATGAGATCAGTCCACCTTCTGACCGACAAAGCAGTTTCTGAGTATCCAGTCCCGATAAACACAAAACAATCTTGGGCTCATGCACTGGTTTAAAAAGTACATACCTGGGTATAGTGCAAAAGCACACTGTTTGTACCAACTTATTAGAAAGGGTGTAAAATTTATTTGGACGATCGAACACAATGTTGCCTCTGAATCTCTTAAGGCTTCGCTGCTTAATTCTGAAGCTTTGGCATTCCCTCGATATGATTTGCCATTTTATTTGGGAGTTGATAAGTCCAGTAAGAGTATCGGATACATGTTGTATCAGAAACATCCTACTGAGAGTGGCGATAAAAATGTTCGTGCTGTTCGCTTTGGGTAAAAGTCCCACTTTCAGACATCATATGGGCCCACCAAACTTGAGTTGTTAGGTGTAGTGATTAGCATTCTAGATTGTGCTTCCAATTTGCGAGGTATGAAATTCTTTGTTGAGTGCGATCACCAGGCATTGAAACCACCTTTCCAAAAGAGTTTGAAAGGAGCAATATATGAAAGATAGTTTGCTTTATTACAGGAGTTCAAGTTTGAGATTTCGTATAAACCTGCGGAATCTATGGTTGTTTGCGACAGCTTATAAAGAACTAAACCCGTTCATTCTTTGGACTCTGCAGAGTCAAGTCCCAATGAAATTGACCCTTATTTCCCCTATGTGCCAGAACCTTTCAATAAAATCGTTCTTCCCAATGGGTCAGTCTTACAAGACATTATTAGCACTGAACAGCCAACTCAGCAGAAGTCTGTTAATCACGTTTTGATTCCTCCCACATCTCTACACATGCAGCTAAACAGTGACTCCGCCTATGAAGGGGATACTGACCTTCCACAGGTCGATATCAAACAAAAAACTGCAGTCCGTGGGAAAACACAGGGAAAATTTCTCAGGTAAGTTTGACACAGAGCCACGATTACCAGAAGATTTATCCACCTGTGACGACAGACATAATAAGCAGAATTCACTTGGTAATTTAAATAACGCGATGCTATCAACGTTGAAGGGAATAATGCGTCGCTCCATTCTGTGCAAGCAACTACACATTCTGAATCATCAGATGTTACGCAAACTAACACACAGCAAGATCAGTCAGTGGATTCAGAACTGACGACTACATCCCTTCCGAAAGTCAGTCATCACCAGACGATATGCATGGCAACAATTGGTCGATAGAAAATGTTGATTTATTCAAGTCATTTGATTTTAGCGCGTAGAAGATTGTGACTTGCGTTACCTTATTCATTATTTAGAAAGTAATGACCTTCCAAAAAGTCAAAAGAGAGCTCGTAAAGTCTTGCTGCAGTCAGCCGATTATTGCCTTATCGACGGGCTTCTTTTTCATTGTCATGTGCCGAAATCGCAGCGTAGTCAGTATCAGTTAGTGGTACCTGAAATCATAATTAAAACCGTCCTTGGTTTATACCGTGACTCACCTATGGGAGGTCATTCTAGTATTCAAGACACACTAGATAGAGTGAAAGAACATTACTTCTTCTCTCGCATGAGTCAGCTTGTTACCGATTATGTGCGTTCTTGTCCAGATTGTCAAAAGAGAAAACAAACTAAAGTACACAAAGTCTGGAGTAACAGCATATGGAACACAAAGTGGGCCGTTCCAGCTCTTTCAATTTGACCTATATGGAAATCGGCCCATTACTCCACACAGACATTCTGACAGCTACAGATCTGTTCAGCAAGTATTTAGTGACAATTCCACTTGCATGTTGTATCTGGGCTTACGCAGCTCTTCATAAAGTACGGTGTCTGTGATACCCTACTCAGCGACAGGGGAGTTGAAAATGTATCCAAACAGAGGTGTGCCGACATCCCGCAAGAGTTCAGTCCCGCGTTTGTTCATACGTGTAGGCGCGTACATCGTACAATGGCTGAGCCTTTGACACTGTACATGAATAGCAGACTGAATAATTGGATAGATATCTTGCCATGCAACACATTTTCAATAAACAGTCTGTTCATTCAGGCAGCAAATACTAGCCGCATTAAATTATTTATGGCTAAGTTCCAAAATTTCCTCTGTCTCCGCCGACACCGCCAGATTTCGATACGATACCACCGGATGCCCCTACGTTCGTAAACATGCAGACAAACTGAACGTAATGCGCAGCGAAGTTAAGAACAATATCTTGTCGTCCGACAAAAGATGCTCGAACGTGCAAACAAGGACTCTGATCCACTTCACGTCAAGGAAGGGGATTATGTGTTCTTGACGACTGAAAGAGCACGTGTTGGACATAAATCATCCACTGTTGAGTCAGTCCTCATATGTTTCTGATACGGAACCCTGAAAATGGAACTATACACAAATCAAATGCACAAGAAAATGGTTTATGTTCGAGAACTCGAATCTACTCCCTATTTTCTTAGTAAGGTTGTAACAGCCGAGACTGTGCGACCTGAAAAGGTCACAGAGACTTTGCCTAGTAATGTGCACACTGAGGGAACAGTTGCCAGCCCTCCCACATGACAACCCAACGAATGACCGTGCAGTTCGCAGGTCATCCAGAACGCGTAAACCTCCAGAACGATTTGGGATTTACATTGATGTTAACGAAACAGAAATAAATATCACAAAATTAAACGTGTTCTCGGTCAGAGACTGGCTAAGGAAAACAAACAGTACCTCATACAAATCGCCGGGGAACCAGCCAATAATGCCCTTTGGGTGTCATTAGACCCTCTCAGTGAGAAATTGAAAAAATCTGTTCAAGAAAAACCACCCCCAGTTATTGTTCAAATGGAATGAGTCTATTTCAGAACATTATTTAATGTTACTGACTGAGGCAGGACACATGTTGTCTGTAAAAGTATAGTTACATGTAACTAGCCTAAGATATAACCCTTGAAGAGTTATTCAGAAAAAAAGTCTTATATTGAAATACCATAACTAAAGGTCCGCAGGCTGCCACTGATTACTTACTTGGTACAAAACGTATCATCATGTTAAATGATTTTATCAAGAAGGGTAACTTCAGATTGCTTTGCTGATATGCAAAGTTAAGTTAAGTTTTAGGCAGTATGATTTTGATATGAAGAGCTTCAGATTTGTTTGTTTGTACGTACACTATGTCGTTTACATGTATGCCCTCCTTATAGAGATTTTTTTTTTCTATTCGTTTGTTTCAATGTATAATTTTGTGTACCTGCTTTTATATTTTGATAGCATATTTGCTGTTGTGATGTGGAAATGTACTTTTGTTTATGCGTTTTGATAATGAATTTTTTTACACCTCCTATACTTTTCTTGACATAAATACAAATCACTTTTAGGTGCATAGGTACCTTTTGCTATATTTCATATTTATGTTGATTGAGCCAAAACTTGATGGGAGGCATCACTGTAACACAAAGATTCAGAATTGCTAAAATCGTTCCGTTCCGATATCCATGGTGGCAGCCACGGCGGCCATCTTGAAATTCTTCAAATGACATCTCCCAAACCGTAAGTCGGATTGAGCAAAACTTGACTGCTAAAATCATTCCGTTCCGATATCCATGATGGCCGCCATGGCGGCCTTCTTTAAATTCTGCAACTGACATCTCCTCAAAACCGTAAATCCGACTGAGCCAAAACTTGATGGGAGGCATCACAGTGACACAGAGATTCAGATTTGCCAAAATCATTCCGTTCCGATAGCTAAGTTAGCCGCCAAGGGGGCCATCTTGAAATTCTTCAAATGACATATCCACCCAAACCATAAGTTAGATTGAGCCGAAACTTATTGGGAGGCATTGGCTCATTATAGAAATTCAGAATTGCTAAAATAGTTCCATTCTGATATCCAAGATGGTTTTGGCGGCCATCTTGAAATTCTTCATACGACATCTCCTCCCAAACCGTAGGTCTGATTGAGTTGAAATTTGATGGGAGGCATCGGAGTGACATAGAGATTCAGAATTACTAAAATTGTTCAGTTCTGATGTCCAAGATGGCCGCCATGACAGCCATATTGGAATTCTTCAAACAACATCTCCTCCCAAACCGTAAGTTGAATGGAGCGGAACCTTGATGGGAAGCATTGGAGCGACATAGAGATTCTGAATTGCTTAAATCGTTCCGTTTCGCTATCCAAGATGGCCACCAGGGCGGCCATCTTGAAAATCTTGAAACCACATCTGCTCCAGTCAGATTGAGCCCAAACTTGGTGGGAGGCATTGCGACCACATGGAGATTAAGAATTGCTAAAATCATTCCGTTCCAATATCCAAGATGGCCGCCATGTCAGCCATCTTGAAATTCTTCAAACGACATCTCCTCCCAAACCATAAGTCCGATTGAGCTGAAACTTGATGGGAGGCATCACAGTGAGACCGAGATTCAAAATTGCTAAAATCATTCCGTTCCGATATCCAAGATGGCCGCCAAACGATATCCAAACCGTAAGTCGGATTAAGCCAAAACTTGATGGGAGGCATCACAGAGACACAAAGATTTAGATTTTAGTCGGTTAGTCTTACTCTTTGTTGCTTTGTGGTTTATTCTACGAGGAGATTTGTTGTATGTCTTTCCGTGTGTCATTTTGTTCTTATGTTATTCAGTCCTTTTAGTATTGCGATTACTTTGCTTGGGGAAGAGAGAGCTAATCTTAGTGCTTTTCGTACGTGGCACTCCCTGGACTTTTCTCTTACCTTTTTTAGAATTGCTTAAATCGTTCCGTTCCGATATCCAAGATGGCCGATACGGCGGCCATCTTGAAATTCTTCAAATGACATCTCCTCCGAAACCGTAAGTCGGATTGAGCCAAACTTGATGGGAGGCATCACAGTGACACAGCGATTGAGAATTGTTAAAATTGTTCCATTCCGATATCCAAGATGGCCGCCATGGCGCCATCTTTAAATTCTTCAAACGACATCTCCTCCCAAACCGTGTCGGATTGAGCCAAAACTTGATGGGAGGCATCACAGTGACACAAAGATTCAGAATTGCTAAAATCATTCCGTTCCGATATCCAAGATGGCCGCCATGATGGCCATTTTGAAATTCTTCAAACGATATCTCCTCCCAAACCGTAAGTCCGATTGAGCTGAAACTTGATGGGAGGCATCACAGTGACACAGAGATTCAAAATTGCTAAAATCATTCGGAGTGACATAGAGATTCAGAATTGCTAAAATTGTTCCGTTCTGATATCCAAGATGGCCACCATGGCAGCCATATTGGAATTCTTCAAACGACATCTCCTCCCAAACCGTAAGTTGGATTGAGCGGAACCTTGATGGGAAGCATTGGAATGACATGGAGATTCAGAATTGCTGCATCGTTCAGTTCCAATATCCAAGATGGCGGCCATGGTGGCAATCTTGAAACTCTTCAAACAACATCAGATTCTGAATTGCTAAAGGCAATCGGATCTGATAGCCAAGATGGCCACCATGGCACAATGTAACATATCATGATCAGCCTAATCCAGGTGAGCGATTTCTGGCCCACTTGGGCCTCTAGATTTTTGTGTTTGATACCTTGTATGTTTTATGTATTTACTGATATATGTTTCGCTTTTGTTCATTTTCGTTCACTTAAGTTTGTTTTAATATTTTGACCACCTATTGAACAAACATTTGCATAACGATATGTTTGTGTCTTGAAGTTTTAATTTTTCCATTTTTTTTTTTTTTTTTTTTTTTTTTTTTTTTTTTTTTTTTTTTTTGACTAATATTATTCTAAATTTTTGCTTATTCAATGCTATTCAATCATTCATTTTTTTAATAATACACATTGTTCTTCGCCAAATAAAGTTGTTTTTAGTTTTAATATGCTAAACTGTATTTTTCACACAGTACATGGATACGGAAATTTCAAAAACATCATTTAGAGGCCAAATTATCAGTCAGATTATTATTGAGATACTATCACAATACTAATGATTTTTTTATTAGTTTTATGTTTACATGACATTTTTTGTCTTCGTGTGGTTATTTCAACAAACTTGTTCTGTCATATTTGTTCTGTGAGCATTAGACATATTGTATGTGTGTAGCTGAATATTTAATGATCTTGCAATTGATGTCATATTAGTCTTTTAATGCATATTAAATGTTAGATGCATAAATTTACAATGATGCCATGCTTCTGTTTATTTACTTAGACCTGGCAATTTTATTCAGACGGGTATTATATATTTTCTGTGGGGGATGTTATGTATTGACATATAATTCATTTCAAAGTCTGCAGTATTTCAATTTGACATTTACTATAAACATTCTCATGCCATGATAATCAGTCCCGATACTTTATCTGACTATTACAGAAATTCTAATTGGCTGGTCAGAGTAAGAAAATATTTTGACAGAAGCCTGGTGCCACGATATGAGAGAAACATCAGTTGAATCTTTGGGCTTATTCTGGTAACACCTATTTAGATATTTACCATCCTAAATTAAATCTGAAACTTTAAAGTGGGAATAAATTAACTGTTGTTGGAAACTATTTGAAAATCATGTAAAATTATAAAAATGTGTAAAAGAAATAAACTAAGAAATTGTGTAATAAAAGAGCTAAATTGATCCTTGTTATTCATTATAATAATTCCCCATAGGAACAGGTGACTTCAATACTACATTTGATATAACGATGTTTTCTAGTAGATTATATATAAAGTTATATATATATATATATATATATATATATATATATATATATATATATATATATATATATATATATATATATATATATATATATATATATATATATATATATATATATTATTTTTTTTTTGTTGTTGTTGTTGTTGTTTTTTTTTTTTGTTTGTTTTTTTTTTTTGCTGGTTTTTTCAACTTATAGCTAATAAATATATGGTTATTTACTATGAAATTTTTTAAACGAGTTTGGGTAATTTCGGTATTTTGCGAGCAAAATACCGAAATTACCCATTGAGTTTCATAAATTTCATATTAAATGACCACGAATGTAAGATTCTGTTTATCACATGACCCTTGCGATGACAAAGATGCCCAAAATATATTAATATAACGGCTTTCCTTAGCTAAACGGAACAACTCACCACCAAAGATTCAGTAGTACTACACACAAAAAATAGTTCGTATATTATTTAATAAGTACAGAAAATAACTAGAAACATTTATTACTTCATTAAACTGCAGGAATAAATGATGATTTTTATTTGAGCGAATAAATATTTCATTTGAATAAATGAATTCAAAAATAAATATTCCTTTCAACGTCATTCAGCGAGTCAATACTTCACTGAGAATCAATAGGGAAATTCCCTGAAGTCAGCTGTCGTATTTAAAGGTCATTGACCTTGATCAATAAAGCTTATACGGTAGATGATACACCCAAGTAAATGACATATTTCAAGAATATAAAACATTTTAACTGTAGTTTGAATTTTAATTTGACACATTTATTGACTGTCGGAGTCAGGCTCAGTATGGTTGGGGGTCGGCTCTACTGAGCGGAACAATTTACATTCGACTTGGTAGCTGCGCGAGGCTGATGCAACGTTGATTCGACGTTGGTTTGACGTTGTATGTCTGCTGTGGGTATAAGACACTGTTGAATTGTAGCTTGTTTTCCAGCTCTCTCTCTCTCTCTCTCTCTCTCTCTCTCTCTCTCTCTCTCTCTCTCTCTTTATTTGTGTCTTTCTGTCATGTGCACAAATCAGTTTGAATTAAAAGAGTAGTTCTTAAGGGTCTGCATGGGTTCGGTTAGGGTATACAGTAGGAGACAGCCAGACAGGCTAGTATGATAATCTCCTTTGTAGATAACTCAGCTTTGTAAATATTTATGTAGATTGTCATGTATTGTCAAGACACTTGTTGTTTGAATTCTTCATCATGCAGTGGACACCGATGGCCTGTTTGCTGTAGCTGTGTGGTACGCGTTTTGTCCATTGTTTTTCCATTAATTCTCAAGGTCATTTTCTATGGATGATTTTGGCTCATATTTGGTAAGATGAAGGTTAAAAGTCATATTCAGTAATACCCCCGCCCGTGCCGATGACCTCAAGGTCAAGGTCACAGAGTTGGATCCTTTAAGAACTCATATATTCCAAACCGATGATAAGATTTGGTTCATAATAGGTACGATGATAGATATTGGTCCAAAGTTTTAATCGGCAATACCCCCATTTATGCTTATGACCTTGCGGCCACCTTTCCAACCAATCTAAGCTGTCATCAGTTGTTGCAAAATGCTTTTTTTTGCGGATGAGGAGAGTCCTGGGCGGGGGCATGTGTCATATTGAAATAGTTCTACTGGTACAGAGGTGGTCGAGTCTTTGATATTCCACTGTAGCTACTTGTTTGTAGAAAATGTTTACTGAGTTCAACATTCACGGTAACGTACTTTCATAAAGTGGAAGGTTTAAGAAGACTCCGTTTTTATTGAGGGAGGTTTACGCAGATGTTTAATATATTGACTACAGGTAATGATATTTCGATAGTATATGTATAAATTCATTGATGTTTGCTTCAGGTCGCCTTAGCACCGACCGGGAAATGAATTATTTTATGGTAAGGTTCTTTTTCTCTTATCCTTTCTTTTTCTCTTTTCTACTTTTTCTTTCGTCTCATGCAGGGTTGTTAAGGTTAAATTACTCAAGGTTGTTGGTAAAATTAACTTGTGGTGTACAAATATTTGGACTGTTTTAATTATATGTGGCGGATCTGTCGATAGGACTAGGACTTTGATCGAACATAAACTGTACGGCAGATAAAATATCTTTTTTTTTTCACAAAACTGTCAAGGACTTGCAAACCCACAAAACAGACGGGCTGTTTAATGTGAGATTAAAGAAGTACAATATTATTTGTTTGCAAGACAAAGGCTACAGTATATATTAAAGCTGAGTGGGGGTATAATATTTATTTTAGTTGTTTTAATAATGTTTCTTTTAAATAACAATTTTAGCATAAAGTAGAATGCGTTAATTAGATGTTAACGGTACCTACATTATATTAGACATAGAAGGACAAAAATTTCCTTTGGTTAATCTTTACGGACCAAATGACGATAAGCCAAAATTCTATAAAGAAATAAGACAAAAGTATAATGCGTTTCAAAATGATAAGATTATTATTTGTGGTGATTGGAATTGATTAACCTAACCCAGATCTTCATACGAATAACTATCTGCACATAAATAACCCTAGAGCACGTCAGGAAGTTTTAAATATGATTGATGAGGAAGATTTTGTAGACATTTACAGGGTACTAAATGGAGATAAAAAAGAATTTACACACTAGATTAGACTTTTTTTCTAATAAATGATGACTGCTATCCATATGCATTTGAGGCAAAAATAATTGTGGCATAGTATTAGAACTTGCTTTAAATACAAATGAAAGTGGGTGGGGAAATGGACGTTCAATTATTCTTTACTAAAAGATCATCATTATGTATGCTTGGTTAAAAACACGGTTTCTGAAATAAAACATACCTAATAAATAACGGAGAAAACAATATTGATAATCAAGAACAAGAATTTAATATAAATGAACAACTGGTTTTAGACACGCTTTTTTTTAGACACGTTCGTGGTAGTGCAATAAAATACAGTTCTCAGAGAAAGAAATAGCGGCAAGAGGAAGAAACCAAATTAGAGCAAGACATTAAATTGATCGAAGATGAAGTAAATGCGAACTTTTTAAATTTATCTGAAGATGTTTTGGATGAATTAGAAAATAAAAAATCTTTGTGATATGAAATTTAAAAAGAGAAAATTGAAGGAGTATTGTTAAGATCGCAAAGCAGATATGAAAATTAGGCGAAAAACCTTCACATTACTTTTTTAACTTAGAAAAAAGAAATTTTACCAGTAAAGTTATACATAAATTGGTGAACGAAGAAGGGAAAGATGTTACAGAAACGTCCGATGTTCTAAAATGCCAAACCTTTTTTTAAAAAAAAATTATATAAGGAAGTCGAAATAGACGATTCTATATCAATACATTCCGTATTAAGTGACAATGAAAGTAAATTATCCGATAAAGAATCACAGGAATTAGAAGGAGAGATAACTTACACAGAGCTAACATCTGCCTTAAGAAATATGAAGAATAATAAAAGTCCCGGTTTGGACGGGTTCACAGTAGAGTTTTTTTAATTCTTTTGGGTCGATATTGGACAATTCACTTTACGTTCATTGAACTTCGGTCATCGTACTGGCTCGCTAAGTATTACTCAAAAGAAAGGTAATATACGTGCATTCCTAAACCAAATAAACCAAGAATTAATTTAAAAAATTGGAGACCGATATCTTTACTGAACGTTACATACAAACTTGCATCAGCAGTAATATCAAATAGATTTAAAAAAAAAGTACTTGATACAGTCATACATAAAAATCAGAAAGGGTTTATAGCGGGTAGGTTTTTAGGAGAAAATGTAAGACTTATTTATGATGTACTTTTTGAATCTAAAAAACAAAATATATCCGGCCTGCTACTTTCCATAGATTTTGAGAAAGCATTTGACACTGTCTCTTGGAAGTTAATTTCGAAAGGTTTAGATTATTTTAATTTTGGAAGGTCTATTAAAACCTGGATTAGTCTACTTCAAAATGGGGCTGAATCGTATATACTCCAAAATGGCTTTATGTCAGACTTTTTTAATCTTAAACGAGGTTGTAGACAAGGGGGTCCGATATCACCATACATATTTATATTATGTGCAGACATTCTTAGGAAAATAATAAGGAATAATAAAGATATTAAAGGTATACAAATAAATAATAAAGAACTTAAATTATCACAATATGCGAATGATACCCATCTTTTATTAGATGGCGCTGAGAATTCACTTAAAGGAGCTTTACGTACATTAAAACAATATTATATAATGTCAGGATTAAAAATAAATGTAGATAAAACAAGGGCTTTATGGATAGGTAGTTTAAGTAATTCAGAAGAAACTCTTTGTCAAGAGTACCCTTTAGATTGGTCGCAAGAACCTTTAAAAGCCTTAGGTGTAGTGCTCTCACCCCTAGTGATATGATATATGGGACCTGAATAGCCAAGAAATGGCCCAGAAGAAAATTGATCCTAATAGGTACAAAAACAGATATTAAATCCCTTGCTCTTTCTAAGTTTGTACATCTCTTTATTTCACTGCCTGCGCCACCAAACGAACTAATTAAGGAGTTAGAAATATTGTTTTACATTTTTTTGTGGAATTCAGGACCAGAAAGGATTTAAAAAGAATTATTATTGAAAACATAGAATATGCAGAAAAAGGTAAGAGAAAAGTCCAGGGAGTGCCACAATCACAAACCGCAGCCCTTCCCAGACATCAAGAGGAAGAGGAAACCGACAAATCCAAACAAGCACAAATCGATCAAACGTACGAAAAGCACTAAGATTAGCTTTCTCTTCCCAAAGCGAGGTAATCGCAATGCTAAAAAAAACGGAAAAACACAAGAACAAAATGGCACAATGTAAGACATACAACAAATCGTCTCGCAGAATAAACCACAAAGCACCAAAGAGTAAGACTAATACCGGGACCACCGCCTTAGAACAATCTGCTAGCCAACTTCACCCTGGGTCCCGATGCTCCTTTTATTACAGAAATACATAGAAATTCGGTTCGCATAAAGGCTCCCAACTCAGTCCATGCATCAAAGCGAAAACATAAAACTCAAATTAATCACTATAATAAACAAAGACGAGTACTCATGGCTAATTCTACTGTATGCCAGAGTAAATGAAAACCAGTAGTTGAACCACGGCGGGCCAAGCCAAAGGCATATCGTCAAGCCCCAACCCACTAGTTAAAGTTTAAGAAAGAGGCCGTCATTGAGTCTGAGACCCGAACCGCCGTCGTGCAATTAAAGAGTGAAGCATAGCCATCAACAATTATTGGATTGACAAATAGGCATGCAGTGTCCAGGCTACAGCCAATTTTTTTAATAACGGTTAATAACCTTTCTGATTTCCTCCGAAAAGTTAGATTTACCTACAATTTTTTTTAAATCTGTACACTTAGTCACCGTAAAATTCTGCTTCCGATATACCTTGTTGCAGAAGTGTTTTCAGACTGACGCTATATTTTTCTACCAAGGCACTGTGTCTGCAATAAAATTTCGAAAACGCCTTACGAAGTTTAAAATAACGATAGCCCTGCCTAAGTAGTTTGCCAGTAAGGGCTTTATTACGGTAGTTAAAGTCATTAAGATTTGAAGAAGCTCTGGCGAATCTAATAAGTTGTACGCCGGGGGACATCGCCATCCAGAAATTGATTATATCAAAATCAAAATCTTCCTGTTTATCATAACTTTTGGTGGAAACTGTACCATTAGATATACATAGATTCAAATCCAAAAAAGGTGCCTCGGTATCTAAAAAATTTGCTCTATTTAATTGGAGTTCTGTAGGGTATATGCGGTCCACCATTTGGTCAAAGTAAATATTGTCAATATTTAATAAATCATCAAAGTATCTTGAAGTTGAATTGAAAGCCTCAATAATGTCAGCCTGATTTTCACGTGAGAGAGACTTCATGAAATCTCTCTCATAACAAAAAAGAAACAAATCTGCAACAAGAGGAGCACAATTAGTTCCCATAGGAATACCAATAGTTTGCCTATAAAGTTTAGTTTCAAATCTAATAAAAAATATTATCAAAAAGATAAACAAGGGCATCACAGACTTTTTGACACGACCATAAATTGTGATTATTTATACATCAGAAGTGAAAAAAGCACATTCTTCGTTGCAAGCCAAATACTGGGTATTCTCCCGAACAAACGTTCGGTTAATTAAATCAGTAAGGTTATCTTTTATAAGATGATGAGGTAACGTGTAGAAAAATCATATGTAGACAATTTAGAAGCCTGAAAGTTTTTAGATTAAAATTTATTGAGAACATCATTGGAATTTTTAATTGACCAAAAATAGTTGATTCCGTCCCTTTTGTAAACAGTATCATAGTATCTAATCCAATGTTGTTTAACAGCGGTAAGGCATGAAGTTAGCTGTTTGGACAAAACAGTAGTCGTACATGAACTAGAATTAGCAATGAAACGTGATTTATAAGGTCGTTTATGAAGTTTCGGTAAGCAAGATAACGTAGGAAGTATGTCTTGCTTTTCTTTAATACTCACTGCAAACTTAGCAGTAATATCGATAGAATGGGTATTAACAATAGATCTCTCGTCAGTAGAAATCCGTTCATATGTTTTGGTACTACCAAGTTCTTGTATTAGAGTATTGATATAATAAAGTCGTCACACAACAACAACATTATTAGCAGCTTTATCAGCTGGGGCCAAAACATACTTCCTATGAAATTCCTGGATACCTAGTTTCAAATATCGAAAAGATAATTTAGGCTTAGGAGGGAGAAGATCAAGGTTATTAGAGTAAAATAGCACACGTTCATCAATGATCTAAAAAATCTTTAATTCCAATTATTTAAAGCATAAGACTCAACGTGCTCTCGTTTACACCAACGCGTACAATAATCATTTAAAGCACTGGCAATTGTTTCCCGACATTTATTGAAATCAATGTGGGCTGGGGATCTATATTTAGGTCCTTTTGAAATAACTGAACGGATTCGTGGATCAGTTATAATCTTTAAGTTACCAGTGACAATATGACCCGCTGGTTGATAACAAAATTCAGAATCTTTTCAATCTCAAGAATCAGGGGAACTAGTTCCAATATCAAGATCAGAAACTAATTTATTAAAATTAAGTATAGTATTACAGATAGGTTTGTTATATTTATAACAAATAATAGAAGATTCCGTGTTTACGAAATATGAAGGTAGCTGATATCACATTATCATCTCAAATATGCTAGGTAAATCTATTAATTCAATACCTTTATTATTGAACTGAATTTTGATGAAGTGTCTAATGTAGTTAATTTCAGTATCAATGTAAGGACAATGAACATGTTGAGTATAATATCTAGTAAGAAGAGCTGCTTCATACAAATCATGTTTTCTATCATAAAATTCATTCGCCCCATCATCTAACTTACGTAATGAAGAAATAGACAGTGAAGCTAGTTTAGAAAGCATTTGATGACGTCCAGAATTTAAGAGAATATTTAAATCAAAAAGAGATAAGACAGTTTTATGTTTTCGTTTAAAATTACCATTTTTGCGCTTACCATGGGATAAAACATCGAAATCAGGCGTTTTAAAAATATTTCCTTCATGGTAAATATTATCATTAAATCCAAGTGGAAAAGGGGTTTGTAAACGTTTAATCCATTTAAGTTCAAGTTCATGTCTTAAAATATTTTTTAATCTTTCGGTAGACTTGGACTTGTGTATAATTGTTTCAACAGGTTGAACCAAAACTTTACTAGATGACCATGAATGACCTGTTCGCCGGAAATGTTGATAAAGAAACGTATCAATTTTCTTTGCTTTCTTGAATTAAAACAAATGTTCCTTAAACCTTGTTTTAAGGGCCCTTTTGGTCTGTCTAACATACTGCATTCCTCAGCCTCCTTCGCTGCAAGTGAAAACATATATAACATCCTCTGATTTTCAGTCTAAATCAGAGTTGTTTACAACTGAAAATTGTCTAACTGAGGAAATTATAGTTAACTGACAAATTAAATGATTGCAGCAGGTGCAACTCTTGGCATTGCACTTACAAATATTAGGGTACATACTGTTCCTTTTATACGGATTCTAATATTTTAGAAGTATAGGAGATTTAATTGGAGAAAGTCTAATTCTAAGGTGATTACGGAAAATATTATAATTGGAAGCGCCATATTAATTTATAGATGATACAGAGTGAAGTTTCAAAGGCGAAACGTTAACAGTAGGTAACAAAGCAGTAGATCGGGGAATCTGTAAAGAAGGAACAGAATGTAGCCTAATAGGAGAAATAGTAATTTTTAATCTATTAGTGATACTCATATAGTAGTATAGGAAGTAATACCATTAGATAAAAAACAGTATTCGCACCGGCAGTAAGTAGCGATCCAAACAGGCGGTACAGAGTATAACAACCACCAACAATACATAACTAAGTTTAATACAAGTCCAAAGAAACGTAAAGTAAGAAATTGTTATAAACGGGATACGAATACCGGTAAATAGGTTTAAGAATGGTGGAATTAAAGTCATTTATAAAAGCATTAAAAGTTTCATGGTTACGAAGAATACTACCAACAATCAGATACCGGTGGGTGGAAGAATTAGCTTTGATAAATTTCTCAAAGAGATTTTCGTTTGGTGGCGTTTATGCGGCGAAACTCAGTTCCAGTTTACAAAATCCATTCTGGAAAGATTTAATACAAGTTTGATCTGAATTTTGTGAAGCGAAGCGGTTCCCGTAGAAAACATTAAACAAACTCTTATATGCCATTCATGGCAAATGATCGCATTGGAAATGGGCAACTGTTTTTAAGAATTGGTGCGATACATAAGAGTAGTTTATGATCAGTGAAAAGGGTATAGTTTTGAACAGTTAAAAGCGAAATATAATATAAGGGGCACATTTCTAGACTATCAGCATGTATTAAATAATATTTCTCAAGTATGGAAGGAAGTTAACCTGAATCGTGTCTTTATTGTTGAAACTAAACAAAATGTAGTATGTAACATATACCTTTAATACCTAATTAAATCAAAGATAGGAAGTAGAATTTTCTACGACATTTTGGTTGGAGTAAACGAGTACATTCCACAAGCAAAGTGGCAAGCGCAGATGGGGGATATAGGGGAAGGGGATATCAAACATTAAAGTTATTTCACGAGACAAAACTGCGCGATTTTCAATACAAAATTAATAATAAAATTTTAGTAACTAATTCATTTCTTTTTAGAATTAATTAAACTGATAATCTGGCCTGTAGTTACTGTAATGAGCAACCAGAAAAAAAAAAAAATCATCATCTATATCTTACATGCCCAAAAGTAAGAACATTTTGGATTGAACTTAAAACGTTGTTGACAACAAATATCAATTTAGTATTATCGTTAGAGGATCGTAAAATATTATTTGCATACGGTGGTAAAACAGAGCTGGTCAATTATATCTATAGTTTAGCAAAATATTACATTTACAAAAACAAATTTGTTTCCAGAAATTTAAGAATTCAAGGATTTGTCAGCCTTTTAAAGAAAAGAATGCTTATACATAAATAATAGGTTAAATAAATTCTTTAAGAAGTGGACATCAGTATATAACTTCTTTTATCCAAAAACTGAGTGACCCGTGAGCCCAATTTGACTTTTATGATAGTTTTTTAGGTTCTGCTTTCCGCTGACTGTCTGCCACGGGTATAGTGAAGCAGACTCCGGATATAGAAGCGCACCATGAGTCTGTAGCTATAGAAGACAAAATATTTTAGAACGTATATTCAACTCAACTCTACTCAAATCAACTTTATTTTTCACAGAATACATACAGTATTAAATGAGAACTGTCAACATACAGTGATAATACAACATGACGCAGCATATAAAGCAAGAATTGGCCTTTCTAGATATATTGAGAAGAAGAAAGTAGAGTCTAATACTGCGGGAGGGAAAGGATTTTTTTTTTTTTTTTTTTGTATACCAAGGGAGGCAACCTCCTATATACTTAGTAGTGCTGAAACTACACAGTTTCGTCCCTTATAAAACCCCTATTATTCAAATGTAAACTCGGATCACTGGAGAAGGGGCTTAATCCTGTGTATTCTCAGGTATGTATTCTGCTAAATCGTAGACAAGGCTGCACATCCGGACAGTTCTGCTCGGTCAGTCGATATTCTGCTACAAAGCTATTACATGTGGTAATATGTTGTCAAAGGATGGTCACATATGACAGAGTGTTGTCAGGAAATGACAACCTAAAACACAGCTCAAAGGTCCCTTCTCCAAGACACAGCTTAATAATCTCAGGTTTTTATAATGATAAAGATCACCAGACCATTAAGAAGGCACGCGAATCGCGTGCATACACACACATTTTATTGTCAGTTAATTTGTGTGCACAGATACAAGAAGGAAAAATAGGAACTTAGTATTCTAAAAGGATTAATTTATAAATGTGCTATAAATAAATTTGGATAATTAATAAAAGAATAAATGCAAATTTTAACAGGTATGTTCACCAGCACAAATATCTGCCCCGTTCACAACGCAATGCCATTCGTGTACAAGGTTTCGCAACGGTGTCCCAATGTAAATTGTGGCATCGTGGCTACGCCACACGTACAAACTTGTTTCTACGCATGCATCCGGCGCACAAACAAACTTATTTCAGTTAGCCGATTTAAATCGGAAAGGGGTCATCATCTTCACAAGTATCATTTTATGTTACATGCATATATAGTTAGACATAATATAGATGTTTTCCTTTTTCCTTTTGCCTCTTTTTTTTTTTTTTTTTTTTTTTTTTTTTTTTTTTTTTGAGTAATCGGTCGCCGGCGGAACGCTTCCACATTTACTCGTGAAAGCGCCCCACCGCCGTCTGATTCCTTGTCTAAAGAGGTAATTCTATTTCCACTTAGGCTTGTGTATGTTAAATAGGAATTGGCCACACGGCATCCAGGCAATGTCGCACCAACGTTGTTGCTATGAGATGTATCAACATCGTTGCGACACCGCCCCAGCTTCGTGTGTCCACTTGGGTAGTAGAGTGGGCTTCTTATTTTTGAAGCCATAAGACAGGTACTGACACGTAGGTTTTACAGGCGTACGGATGACTATATAACTAACAAAAAAATGAAAAAAGAAAGATTACCATTAACTTAACATTAATTGTATAATGCAGTTCAGTTGAGTGTTTAAGAGTTAAAATGTTTGAGTATTGCTTTTATAAACTGGCATAGCTTATTCAGTTTAGCTGACGGTGTTAAACTCATTAATTCTTTATTTTTTTTTAAATGTTCGGGCGTCTAAAGTAGTATGGTTTGATAAATTGCCTTCTTTCCTGAGTAAAATGGTTGCAGCATAAAAGATAATGAAACTCGTCGGCGTCACACAAATGGCAAATTCTTTCAATATGAGGAACGCCCTCCCATCTAAGAACCTCTACAGGTAGCCGATGGTTAGCTTGTCTGAATTTTACAAATGACAGGTAATTTTTACGTTCGAGGACTAAGAAATATTGTTCTAACTTAATGGAGTATTTGAATAGCTGGTAATTTGTACCTTTTGTCGAGTTCTGTAGGTTAGCGTGCCAAACTTGATAATTTTGATCCAATAATTTACGTTTTATCTGCTGTCTTAAACATTTTGACAAATCAGTTCTATCATTTAACCAGACATCGGATCTGCCACAATCATCAAAAATTGTTTTC
This sequence comes from Anodontia alba, assembly GCA_964016985.1. NCBI lineage: Eukaryota > Metazoa > Mollusca > Bivalvia > Lucinida > Lucinidae > Anodontia > Anodontia alba. The sequence goes on from OZ024821.1 coordinate 55,831,092, forward strand.
ACGTAGTTAATCCATTTTGAATGCAGATTTGGGGTATACCTCATAATTTTGTATAGAATGTATGACAGTTTGGTTTCTTTAGAATTGTCTAGTCCAGAAACCTAACATGCGCAATTTGACTGTAACTTCAAGGGGGTAGCGACCAAATTCAGCCAGCAACATATAATGTGGCGTGCTTTTTTAGTTTTTGTAATAGTGCGGAGAAACTCTGTGTGTAATCTTTCGAGAATTTGAATATTTTCAAAGCCAAAGACCCCATTCCCATACGTCAAGATTGGTACAATTGTTTGATCAAACAGCTTAAGTTGTAGATCAATTGGCAGATTCTTGTGTACAAATAATACAAGGCTTTTCGGGCTTGTTCCACGACGTGTTTTCTCGCTTTTAAGAAGAAAACGCCTAAATATTTGTAACTGTCTACAATTTCGATATAATTTGAGCCTAGTTTGAAATTAAAGTGCTGGTTTCTTCGAGATCCAAATACAATAATTTTAGTTTTGTCTATGTTTACACTAAGCTTCCATAGGCGACAATAATCGAAAAAGCTGTTAAGAGAGGCCTGTAACGCATCTGCTGTGTCTGCCAGGATAATAGTGTCGTCAGCATAAAGCAATACGATAATCTTAAAGATCACAAATTCATTTGTATTAATGTCAAGTAACATTCCTTGGTTTAATTTATCAAATAAAAATTTCTCCATAGAGAAAAGCACTGGTATTTCACCTTGTCTTACACCGCACATACTACCGAAAAAGGGCGATAACTCGTTATTTACAGACACACATGATTTTATTTTTAATACAAATTTTGATATTACAGCTTATTTTCTGCTGTCCTGCAAAGAATTCCTTTTTTTAATTAACTACCGTGGTCTCGATACAGCAATGGTCTCAATATTATCAGTCTTAGTTGTACCTACCTACCAGTCGAGACAGGCAGAAAACTAACTTCTTTTTTTTCACGTAATACATACACCTGAACAGTATTCCAACCTTGTTTACCAACTTTTCTCAACAACCCCCTCTCTCTTTTTCTACACTTTCTCTCTTTTACTATTTTTTAAATAATCTTTTAAAGAGATAGGTTTCGAATTTGTCATTTCAGATGATAATGTACTTAAAATAGCTGTGTCCTATATATATTTGTCATTATGTATGTATATTTATGATATTTAAACACACACACACACACACACACACACACACACACACACACACACACACACACACACACACATACACACACACACACACATATATATATATATATATATATATATATATATATATATATATATATATATATATATATATATATATATATATATATATATATATATATATATATATATATATATATATTGACATATATATATATTTCTGGTAGCCTATATATATATATATATATTTCTGGTAGCCGTATTATTCACATTGTGATTTTGTTGTGTCTTCCCCTTCCATCGGTCTGACATTTATCGTTAATCTCAAAATCATCTCAAAATTGAAGGCAGGAACTGTTTCAAAAGTGAAAGTTGTATCGGCGAACGCGGACACAATCTTGGTTGCTATCAATAAGCGCAGTAATACGAATATTAATTAAGAAATAAATTATTCCGAACCGTGCTCAAATGCCCAAGATAAAGCACAGTTGAGTTTGGGTTGTACCCATTTGAGCACGAGCGAGCGCAGCGAGCGAGTGTTCAAATGGGTACAACCCAAACTCAACTGTGCTTTATCTGCGGCATTTGAGCACGGTTCAGAATAATTTATTTCTTTTCTAACCCCCCTCACTGAGCGAATATTTTGTATAAATGAGATTTTTATTATTTTTTATAATTATTTGTATTACCTGACTTCCCCATTTGGTAGTTGACGTCAACCGTTAAGCATTACGTCACACGGTTACGTAGTTACAAGGTTCGATGACGAACATTCAAAATGGCGGATACTTATGCGAATCAGCTGACGATGTAAAATATTAAAACGATGTAAAACATAAAAACTTGTATCCTGTGCTCATGAAAGAACTGCAAATCGAATGAAATTGGAGTGCCACGATTGACCTATGGAGGACAGATATAAAACAACAAAATAAGAATGATAACCGACACTTTTGTTTTCGATAATGTCAACAAATACACGACGACAACAAGGAGTAAAACGAATGTGTTTGAATGGTATAACCTGTAGAGGAACTCTTCAGATAAAAAAAAAGTCAAAGAACTGCAATGTTCGTAGATCATTTTCTCTCTTACTAATATAATTTATTATGTATATAAATGTTTCGACCAATATTGTAAGCTAGCGTCCATAGTTACCAGGGACGCAACTTTCGCAACAGTAATATGATTGGTTTCCCGTTGATAGCGCGCGACGAAATTCCTGTGCTCAAATGCCTTAGATAAAGCCTGGCTAGAAATGTAAAGACAAATAAGGAACAACACGAGCAGGGGTGTTAGAATGAGGGTTAACCAATGGGAAGCCCTGCAGGTGTTATTACACGTGTGGTTATATGATTTTTTTGACATGCGTTATTAAACGTGTGGTTATATGGTTTTTATGACATGGGTTATTTCACTTGATGGTCATGTGATAAATATATCGAATTTTAATCACCGTGAATATTTCTGGTAGCCGTGTTATTCACATTATGATTGTGTTGTGTCTTCCCCTTCCATCGGTCAATCTCATTCACTCGTATACACGAGTATACTGGTCTGAATTAGATTCGAACCCACGCCGGCTTCGATGGCAGCGTCTAACCCTTCAGAGTCATGAGACATATCCACTGCGTCACTACGCTTGTTAAAAAAAAGTTTCATGGAACAATATTATGCTTGATTTCTCTGAATGACCCGCCGGATACGGTATATTTGTGGTGCGCTAGCGCATTCTATATAAGGAATATTCTCTGGATCCACAGGATACTGAAGCTGGATATTATAACTTGATTTAAACAAACTTCAACAAACAATTCCGGCCCAGGATCATTACTGATGCAGGTACTTCGGTAAAAAAGTGTACAGGATAAAATATGAAATACCGCCGGGCTGAATGAAATTCGAACCCACGCCGGCTTCGACGGCAGCGCCTTGCCCTTCAGAGTCAGGAGACCATTGCACCACTACGCTTGTTAAAAGGTTCATGGAACAGAATTATGCTAAATGGTCCGCCGGATATATTTGTGGTGCACCAGTTATAAATGATACAAAACCGTTGTGTGGGGTGAGTAATTATAATTTGACACCCTTTCCCAGTATGGCAAGGTAAATACGCCGGACAATTTTTAGAACCATAGCGTTTATGTAATCTACACATGTGAAGCATTTACATTTCATTCTCAATGCTTTTCCTAGTAAGTGGGTGAGGTGAAACTATTTTATGCTGTTCAAACATATTATTTGTCACTAAAATGTTTCCCAAAACCATTTATTTGTCGTACCTCTAAAACTGGCCTGAACAATTAGGCTGTGCAAGAAAACTGCAGATATTGTTTGGCCATTATCATGATAGATGGAGATAGGCATGGAGATGGAGCCTCTCTGTCTTGAAGGTTACACAACAGATGCAAAATTTCCTGTGTAGTATTGAATAGTAAAGACAGACTTACCAAAGCTTTTGTCGTAAAGAATGGCCACCTTAGTAAGATTTTCAAACGTAACAATGTCTGAGATGATTTTCAACATAGCGTTCGCTGGTGGTTGAACTTTTATGTGAAACACGTCTTTGTTGCTAGTTGGAAGAACTAAGGAATCGTCCATAACTGTCATGAAAACTAAACCGTGCGCACGTGCAAATGATCTTAGGAGTGGTCCAACGGAAGGTGAAGACATGTCCAACAACAAAAAAGCTCCCTTCTTCACTTCATCGCAAACTAAAATGGAAGGCATAAAACAAAATGTAAACTCGTCAGGAAAACAAGGCAGTATTGTATACTGAACAACATTAAACAGGAAAACTTAGAAGTCACTTTTGTTTTGAAATACAGTTTTTCTTTCCTGAAGACACTTCCCGGTGTTTGTCTTACTCCTTGTTGCTTTGTGGTTTCTTCTACGAGGCGATTTGTTTTATGTCTTACCTTGTGTTATTTTATTCTTGTGTTTTTCAGTCCTTTTAGCATTGCGATAACCTCGCTTGGGGAAGAGAGAGCTAATCTTTGTGCTTTTCGTACGTTTGTTTGATTTGTGTTTGGTTTTGTCAGTTTCCTCTTCCTCTCGATGTCTGGGAAGGGCTGCGGTTTGACACAAGGTAAGACATAAAACAAATCGCCTCGTAGAATAAACCACAAAGCAACAAAGAGTAAGACTAACACCGGGACCACCGCCTTAAAACGGTCAGTAGAGTAAACCACCGGGGGGTTTAAAGCACTTTTACGGCTAGCCAACTTCACCCTGGGTCCCGATGCCATTCTTAATCACAAGTAGTAAAACAGAAAGCAAAATGGGCAGCTGTTGAAGGTGACCAAAATGCTAGCATCACAACACAACTAGTAAAACAGAAAGCAAAGTGGGCAGCTATTGAAGACGGTGACCACAATACTAGCATCACAAGACATAGAAAAAAAAACAGTACAAAGAGTAAGAACAATACCAGGACCACCGCCTTAGAACGGTCAGTAGAATAAACTACCGGGTGGGGGTGTGTTTAATGCACTTTCACAGTTAGCCAACTTCACCCTGGGTCCAGATGCTACTCTTAATACAGAAAACATAAAAAATCGGTTCGCATAAAGGCTCCCAACTCAGTCAATGCATCAAAGCGAAAACATAAAAATCAAATTAATCACTATAATAAACAAAGACTCATGGCTAATTCTACTGTATGCCAGAGTTAATGAAAACCAATAGTTGAATCACGGCGGGCAAAGCCAAAGACATATCATCAAGCCCCAACCCACTGGTTAAAGTTTTACGAAGAGGCCGTCATTGAGTCTGAGGCCCGAACCGCAGTCGTGCAATTAAAAAGTGAAGCATAGCTATCAACAATGATTTGGTTGATAACTAGGCATAATAATTATAAAATTCAGTGATAAATATACAATATCGTTCACTTAGAAACAAACATCCTGGAACCTAGCCATCAAATAATTCAAAACTTTATCTAAGCAGTTGATCGTTTTTTGTTTTTTTTTTTTTTGTTTTTTTTTGTTTTGTTTTTTTGTTTTTTTGTTGTTGTTTTTTGTTGTTGTTTTTTTTTTTGTTTTTTTTGTTGTTGTTTTTTTTTTGTTGTTTTTTTATCGTGTGTTTTATTTAGAAGAAATCAAACCATTGAAGCATTTCTCGTCAATGCACAGACGCTGTACTACTACAGTTTTGCTCAGATAGATAATTAATAAATCATATAAACAGAATATTGAGTGAGGTTTTAATGAAAAAAACAAAAATAAATATACTTTGAAATCAGTTTGAATGTGAATAAGTGATGAAACGAAATTCGAAAGAAAAATGAATAAAACAAACTTATAACGTGACACAAATATAAACAGTATTTACAGTGTTTATAGAGAAAAAAAAGTGTACACGCATTTTGCTTAACAAATCAACTGATATAACAAACAATTAAGGTACATATAATGTAACTGTAAAAACAGCTTGGAAACCAATGCTTGTTTTTGGTCATATACCATCCACATTTCTTTTAAATCAGAAATTTTAAGGTAAGGGAAAATAACGCTGATAAAGGAAATATCATAATCATGATTCTTCATTCCCCTTGAGCGTTAAATTCCTATGTTGCCATTTTTAAAGCATTATTCAAAATCATTCAATTCTGTCCAACTCCACTGAATATTCCAATGTTTTAAACAGATTGTTTTTCTTTTTTGCCGAATAACTATTCGCAAGATCTGATTTTTTTTTTCAATTCTGATATATTTTACAAACCAAATGATTTGATGTATACTTGGTATGATGATAGATACAGGTCTCAAAGTTTATTCAGCAATATCCCCAAATACCTTTAGGTCAGGGCCACGAACACAGAACTTTTATTACGTGTTGCGTTTAAGTTTTAAGTAGTTCATATTTTCCAAACTATACGATGGATTCGGTATGATGATAGATATAGGTCCAATGTTTTATCCAGCAAGATCCTACCCACGCTTATAACCTTAAAGTTAAGGTCACAGACATCGAACTTTTATATTAAAGTTTTGCGTCTAAGTTTTTAACAGCAGACCAAAGTATGGTTTTTGGTTTATACTTTGTATACATGTAAATATAGTCAGCGGTATAACGATGGCCTTAATATCAAGGGTACAGACCAAGCACTTTAACGTTTCTAACAGCTCATATATTCCAAACTACTTGATGGATTTCTTTTATAATTGGTATGATGACAGATAACAGTCTGAGGTTTTGTCCAGCAATACCCTCGCCGACACCTATGACCTTAAGGTCAAGGTTACGGGCTTAGAACTTTTATATCAAATTTTGCCTTAACGTTTTAACAGCACATATTTTCCGGACCATATTATGGGTGGTAAGGTGATAGATGTAGGTCCAAGATTTCATTCACCAATATCCACTGCCCTTGCCATTGGCCCTCTGGTCAAGATATGGACTTGGAACTTTTATATTAATAACGAATTTGGTTTGTTTTTTATATGCCCCACGCACTCTCTGTCCAGAGCTTAAATCACCTGTTCAGGCGGACAGTGCTTGTTGTAGAACTAGTGTCATACTAGTAACAAAGTTTGAGAACTTGCGATACTTTGTTTTCCTTTCTTTTCCAGTTACATATGAATCAAGAACATTATACTTTGACAAGTAAACAGAGTCTGATATAAATATTTTGAAAAAAAAAATCAGTGACCTTATGCGAATTAAAGTATGATAATTACTGTATGTCGTTGAAACATCTGTCCGTCCATTTGTTAACAGCAAAATGTTTCTTTAAAGATGTTCAGTCGTAATCTCATTACCAACCTGTCATTTACAAATTTATATTTAAAACATGTGACAATGTACTAATCATATTTCACAGTTTGTACAAATCTTTTCATCTCAAACCTTCATAAAGCTAGTTGCCACATACATTATTTTGGAGGAAAATCCTGGTTACGCCGTGCTGTGTTTGCTGTATCAGTATTTTTTGTACAATATACTCCGGTTAAAGTACTAGACCAAGCGTGGTATAAATAATGACTCAGTCTATTCATAAAGTTGTTTGATCATTACGTTGGCACTCTCATTGTTATTATATTTGAAATGAATGACTAAGCCTGATAGACGCAGTCGGTTGAAAATTTTGTACATGCATTTGTTACTGATGTGTCCGGCATCCTTCATTGTTGATCTCGAGCTTATACAAATAAAATCTACTTCCTTATAGATTAGGAAGGTTCATTTCCGATTTTAGGAATGCTTATACTTTTCTTTTTGTCAGAAATACCATGTACACAGTTACGGTCCGTTTTCAGCACCTGCCACAGAACTCACAAAACCGAGAGACACCAGAACTATGAATTACACGACCAAACATAATAATAAAGAAAGAAGGAACGAAAGAAAGGCTGATAAGAAGTCGGAGGGTATATTGCGTTTGGGTAGTTTGTTCATTCGTTCGTCCATTCGTTCGACATGCTTTGCACAGAGTTAGGGTCTTGAAATTTTGTGTGGAATCAGGATAAAAAAATAACTGGACCCCATATTCGGACGTAGTCCTAGAGTCATGCCCCTTGTTTGATTGACATAATAGAATCTAGACAGCAAAACATGTCGAAAAGTGTTTGAGCTAGAACCTTGAAACTTAGTATGCTGACTGGGAATGAAGATTACCTGATAAGCTGAATTTTTATGGAGTAATACCTCTTGTACTGCAATGATAATGAAATCTTGTCAGCAAGATATCTCAAAAACTATTTAATGTAGGGCCTTGAAACTTGGTGTGCTTAATTGGTATGATGAGTAGATTACTTGACCGGCCCAACATCGCCCTAACAATGTTGACTATACCGTAAAACCAAATCAGCCAAAAAAAATTCTAAAAGAAATAACAAAAGCAGACTGAATCTTTTTACAAGTGGATCCGGGATTCTTGGGAAGGTAAATGAATACGATTCCAAGAGGGATGACTCTTGACGTACACAGTTATCCTCTCAGTCCAACATGCTACCATTTGCACAACCGAACGTACATACCTTTTTTTATAATTTATTTTATTTTTCCACTAGCATGTCAAATATCATACAACATTCAATATAGTCATTCATATAAAGTGTGTTCTTTACTAATATCCATTCATACAATACAATAATGGCGATATGTAAAGTTTATCATTACATCCACAGAAGCACAATAAGAGTCATAATAAGCTTTTATATATATAGGATTTGGTGTAGCTTTTACGTGTGTATACGCAACAGCGGCCTATTTCAGGTAAGTTTTTATTATTATTATTATTTTTTTGAATGTATGTTAATTGCACTATCATGAGGAAAATGTCCGGTTCGATTGGACTGCCTTGTGCAATCGGACCCAACATTTTCATCCCACAAAGCAAAAACATACTACCCGAGCAAGGCTCGAACCGACACATTGTGAGTGTACAGTTAATATGGACGCCTCACGTGTGACCATAGAATGGTTCGAAACCACATTGTGAGTGTACCATTGATATGGACTATACTTCCAATAAATTTAACCATTTTCCCGAGTGTTTTATAAATATTGGATAACGATCATAATTAATCGCTATCGTTTTTTTCAATATGTATAAAAAGGTGACTTCTTTTATCCATTCTGTTATACTTGGTCGATTACCATTTTTACGGCATTTATAAATGTAATATCTAGTGTAATTGATCGGTTTATTATTTTCAGTTACATTTGTTGCTCGTTGCATGTCTATATTAAGTAAATAGTTACTTCTTTCGTATATCCACATTTCAATACGTTCCCAAAATTCCATTATTAGGGTACAATGCCAAGCTTTTCTGGGAAACGTTTGCAAAAAGTTACATAAATTATCTTGTTTAATGTTACACTTAAATAGAAAATCGTTTGTCGCTAAAATTCGATGAAGTAATCTATACTGAAACTAATGTAATTTAGTATTATTACAACATTTTGCAGTTGTAACCAATTTAAGTGAGTTGGTTCAAATGTTCCATTTAACTTGACTGCTTGGAATGATATTTTGTTAATTAGTTCATACATACTTCCTCGTTCTTTTTTCCAGAATACTTTTATTTTAAATGGTAGATAATTGTTTGTTAGTATGTTAGTATTTATTGCAATTCCTTTATTTCTGGTAAACTGTTCTACCGCTGCTCTTACACCATAACATTGGTTTGCACCTCAAACATTTGAGTGAACTGATCGTAGTCTTCCATCATCATTGAATAGATCTTTAATATAGTGAATGTGTTTATCATACCAATGCCTATAGAAAATTACTTTATTATTAATTTTTAATTCTTTATTGTTCCATAAGTTTGTTGACAATATGTCCTCAAATTTAGTGGGAATTTGTTTTTCACACACAAATAGCCATGCTTCTTATACGTTATTCCAGAATTTATTACTTTTATTTGTTTTCAAGACTCGGGCGAAGTCTAGGCCTCTGTTAATTAAATCTTCTACTTTCAAATATTTTGTTTCAAAAATAGTTTTGTATTTCAAGTCATTTATTATTAACCGTCTTATCCATGCTGACTTCAGTGCACAAATATAATTTCTTAGGTTTATCATTTTTATCCCTCCAGTTTCGTAGTTTTGCATTAATAGTTCTCTTTTAACTCTATCTGTTCCTGACTGCCAAATAAAGTGAATTTTTTTTTTTTTTGTAATTTCATTTTTTGGATCCGGTAGAGCTATAAATAGGTGGTTTAATTTAGATATAATTAATATTTTTAAAACTGTTATACGCCCGAACAGAGTCAGTTTTCTTTTTGACCACTGTTTCAGTTTGACATCGATCTGTTTGATTTTTTCTTTATAGTTGATTTCAGTCATTGTATCGAGATTGCAAGAGAATTTTATTCCTAGAATTTTAAAATTGTTTGATTCCAAGTTAGCTTTAGTCGATGATTAAAGGTTTCCCCACTGAACTTTCTGCAGCCTATCCATACCGCTATTGTTTTTGAATTATTCACTTTCAGACCCGACATCCTTGCAAACAAATTTAAGATTGAGATAGCTGTTTCTAGCGATTGTTGTGACCCATCTAGTATAATGGTTGTATCGTTAGCAAACTGAGATAATAAATATTCCACATCTCCAATTTTTATCCCGTTAATTGCAGTATTTTGTTGTAGCATCAACGACAAGACTTCTGCACATAATAGAAAAATATAGGAAGAAGAAGTGTCGCCTTGACTGCAGAAACCACTTTGGATTATAAAGGACAATATGTCATTGTAAAGAACAGAAATCTACTTTTTAATTGACGGACCAAAATTTAAAAAATCTAAAACATCTGCAATAAATTCCCAAGATATGGAATCAAAAGCTTTTTCCAAATAGAAAGGAAGGCAATGATCAGGAATCGATGCAATTATCCCACACCTCCCATCAGGGACATCAAAGGGAAAAAAAATACAAACACGTAATAACTGGACCCTAATGGAAACATCACTAGTAGAAAGCCAAACGGACAGTTACTTTCCCACAAAGTGGCCAAATGGCTATCCAAAACAAAAAGATGTAAGCGACACACACATTCAAAGACGAACTATAACAAAAATAAACCATGACACGCCTTGGAACGGTCAGTGAAAAGTATTTCACTGGGGGGCTTAAATCGATTTTACGTGGCCACAATCTTCTCCCTTACTTCTGCCGCGGTTTAGACACATATTTTGTTCAGTCCGAATGAAGGCTTCCTAACTGATCAGTGCTACATCTCCGAGAACACAAATTACAGAGATGAAACAACGATGAGGACTCGACAGCACGAAACGCTAGAGCAAAAGAAAACCGACTCCGGTGGGCCCGACCACCGATAGAGCATCAAGTACCAACCAACATTACCCAAAATTAAATTTCAAGTAAGCCTTTACGCTGGAACCATCATAGACTCTGAGGCCTAACCCGCCGGCGTGCAATCAAAGAGGGAAGCAAAGTTATTAACCGTGATTGGGTTAACAACCATGCATGCAGTCTGTCGTATAACATTTATGTTGTACTCAATCTTTTTATATCGAAGAATGATTTTAAGAAATTGGGTACTGAAGTCATTGCAAGCATATATTTTCTGAATTTATATTCTAAGTAACCATAAATTTCGGGTTCCGATAGGCCTTGTTGCAGAAGTTCAACATTGAATTTAGAAACTAAATCGGAATGACGTCTATAAAACTTAGAAAAGGCTTTACATAGTTTATGATACTGATAACCCTGATTAAGAAGTTTAGCAGTTAGCAATTTATTACGAGTGTTGAAGTCAGTTACATGACTAGACACTCTGGCAGATCGAATTAATTGTGAAATATAAACACCGTAGGATGCCGCACGAGGAGCATCACCATCCAAGAAAGGAAAATTTACAATCTCAAAATCAAAATCATCGCGTTTATCATAAATTTTGCAGGAAACAAACCCATCTACAATAGATAAATGTAAATCCAAAAACACGGCTTCGGTATCAGAAGAATTAGCTTTATTTAACTGAAGTTCTGGGGGGGGGGGGGGGGGGGGCAAATTTGACTGATTAAACCGTCCAAGTAGGTATTGTCAATATTCAATAAATCATCCAAATATTTTGAAGTCGAGATAAAAGCTTCAATGATTTCAGATTGGTTTTCAACGGAAAGGGACATCATGAAGTCTCTTTCATAACAAAACAAGAATAAATCAGCCACAAGGGATGCGCAATTCGTACCCATCGGAATACCCACAATTTGTCTAAATAACTTAGTACCAAATCTTATATAAATATTGTCAGGTAGAAAGGTGAGAGCGTCACACACTTTCTGACATGTCCATAATGTGTAATTTTATGCACTTCAGATTTAAAAAAAAATGCATTTCTTACATTGCAAGGTAGAGGGAATCTTCTCTATGAAATGTCCATTCAATTAAATCATTTAGTTTTTCTTTTATAAGATTATGAGTGAGTGTAGTGTAAAGCGTGGAGAAATCATAAGTAGACAGACTAAAAGCACGAAATTGTCTGGATTTCAATTTATTTAAAACCTCATTCCATTTTTTTATAGACCAAAACAGATTTCTCCCTGATCTTTCGAAAACTTTGTCACAATATTTAATTACTTGTTTTTTGATGGCAGTAAGACATGAAGTTAATAATTTAGACAGTTCATGTTGGTACAAGAGCTTGAATTTGCAATAAACAGTGCTTTGTAAGGTCTTTTATGAAGTTTAGGTAACCAATATAACGTAGGAAGTTTGTCTTGGCCTTCAGTAACACAAACAGCAAACTTGGTGGCTGAATAACAGATATGATCATTAACTATAGACCTCTCTTCAGCCAAAGGTTGTAGTTCGTAGGCCTTAGTACCACTAAGCTCTTGCTGAAGAATGTTAACATAGTGGAGCCGTCAAACAACGACACCATTGTTAGCGACCTTGTCTTCCTAATGCTCAACATACTCTCGCTGACACCATCGATTACCGAATTCATTCAAGGCAGCAGCGATTTCTTCCCTACATTTATTGAAATCAATATTAGTAGGAAATCGGTATTTCGGTCCTTTAGAAATAATATTTCGTATCCTAGAATCAGGAATATTTTTAAATTGCCAGTAATTATATGACCAGCAGTAGGATAGCAATACACTGAGTCTTTACAATCTCAGGTATCAGGAGTGCTAGTATCAATATCAAGATCAGAAACAAGTTTATTAAAATTAAAAATGATAGATTTTATCGGTTTATTATATTTATAGCAAATTATAGGTGTTTCAGAATTTTGAAAATAAGTAGGAATAGATGAGATCACCGAACTGTCCCGGAAGATACTAGGCAAATCTATAAAATCCATACCTCTATTGATGAAAGATACCTTATTGTAATTACATATATCAAATTTGTAGACTTTCAGATCAAATCGGACATGTTTACTACAGAAAAGGGTGTACCGTTTACAGCTGAAGAAACGGTAGACGCAGTGCATAAATGAGAACAGCACCTGCACCTCTTAGCATTGCACTTAGAAATACTAGGATACATACCATTTCTTTTGAACGGATTAGTATATTTTCGAAGGACTGGCGATTTTAGAGGAGAACGTCTAATTCTAAGATTATTTTTAAACATATTAGTGTTGCCTGCTCCACTGAAAACGGAAGTGGCAGAAAACAAATTTAAAGGTAATACCGACGGCAACATAGTTCTAAAGTTATTGATGGAATGGGGAATCCGTACAGAAGAAGCAGAATGTAACCTAAGGGGAGATATAGTAAGTGTAAATCTATTAGTAATACTCATGCGGTTGTAAAGTTGCTATACCGTCAAAAGAAAAGCGATATTCATACCGGTCATTGACAGCATACAAAAGAGCTGAAGGTAAATCATTAAAATAGAAGGAAGGTATAACAAAAGCCCCTGTAAGAGCTATGTCTACAATAAGTCCACAGATATCAAACAAACAATTGTTATACAACGAGTTACGAACATCGGTTTAATTATGACCTTCAACAGGTATCTAAAGGATGCCAATTTAAGGAAAGGTGAAAAACAATTGTAAATGCAATCCCTGAGGATTGGAAAAATAAGAGCATTAAATGAATGTACCTTTTACAGCCACCACACGGTACAAACAAAACAGCCCTGATATGCTAAATAAGTCAACAATTAAAAGCAGTTCAGGTATGTATTCCTTATCTACATGATCCATTATGTCATATATAAGTCGCGTGTTTCACCTATATAACGGCCACTGATGAATCCTGTTTGGTCGGAAGATATAAGTTTTGGTAGTACAGATTTTAACCTGTTAGCAATACACCCGGAGGCAATTTTGTAAATAACGTTTAACAGAGTAATTGGGCGCCAGTTTTTTTTTTTTTGTTTTGTTTTTTTTAGAAAATGCCTTGGTTTATCCCCTATCAGTATGCATGTTATAATACCTTATCTTTGTGTAATTGAGAATATGCCTATTGAGTAACCCTCATTGATCCCACGCTTTATAAAAAGTTTTAGATCTTTGAAGAAAAATTTGAAAAATTCCACAGTGAACCCATCTGAGCCTGAACTTTTGTTATTTTTCATGTTTTTCAGTACAAGTGCTATTTCATCTTCCGTGATATCTCCTTCTATCTTTGATCTTTCCAGTTGTTTCAAAATAGGATGAGTTAGAGTATTTAAAATTTCTTGATAATCTGTTTCTTGACTTCTCTCTTTACCTTTGTATAGATCAGAATAAAAGTGTTTTATTTTCTTTAAGATATCTTGTTGCTGCTGTATTATAGTACCATCATCTGTTTGAATTTTTGATACTGATTTATTGATATAATTTCTAGCTTCTAAACTGTAAAAATATTTCGTTGGTTTTACACCTTCCTCTGCCCATTAAATTTTTGCTCTAATGATTCTTTCTTTACGTAAATTTTCAAGTTCTAACTTTTTATTTTTTATTATTTCGGTATCAATATGTTCTAACTCTTCCACCTGTTCAATTTCTTTTTCTAATTTTTCTTCCTGATTTTGTTTTTGTTTTTTTTTTTTTTTTGTTTGTTTTTTTTTTCTTCTTCTTCTTATATGATGAATAAGAGATTGTTTTGCCATGTATTTCCATTAATAAAGTTTCTAGAAAAAGTTGATATGAAATTGTTAACTGTAAATCATTTTCATTACTTAAAATGTATTCTAAATTATACACCGGAATCATATATTGTTGTTTCAAATTTTGAATACAGTTTTTAACTTCTTTAACATAATCATTATCTTTTAATAGACTATTGTTGAATTTCCATAAACCGCGTCCTCTCTTAATATCATTTATTTGAAAGGCAATAACAATAGTCGAATGTTCTGACCTGTAACTCGGTAAGATAATATGACTTAGAATGCTGGGCATGAAATTTTGTGTATCTAGCCGTGCTTGTTTAAGTGGATTTGGGTTTCGCCATATATATTTCTTTTCAAATTCATATAATTCTCGGAATGGGTCCACTAAGTTAAATTCCTCTTTTATTGATAAAATACATTCCTTTGCCCTGGGGTTATTTACATGTAAATAATTGAAAGAGTCAAGATTCTGATCTTGAATTACATTAAAATCGCCACATAAGATACATGCATCATTACCTATTTCTTCTATATGGTTAGCTATATTTCTAAAAAAAAAAAAAAAAAGTCCGGTGAATCTTCGTTTGGCCCGTATACGTTGACTAAAGTTAAGTTTCGCATCGATTTCTAAATCTAACAAGATGAAATTGCCATCACCATCCGTTTTAGATTTTAAGAATTTATACTCCATTAAATAAATACACACTCCTTTAGCGTTTTATGTATAGGAGCTACAATATATATTCCCATCCCACTCTGTGCGGATATATGGTTCCAGATTTTCAGTGAAATGGATTTCTTGGAGGCAGCAAACGTGAAATTGTTTATTCCGTAAGTAATGAAATATATCCTTGCGCTTTTGTGGATCATGCAATCCCCTTACATTCGAGGATGTACATACTTAATGCAATAAAACACTACCGTACAAATATGTAATATATAAGAAGAAAATTTTCACACACACGAGAGAACCGGAGAAACGAACCCGTGAATCCTCATATACTGATGTTCATCAAGCAATGCGCATAAGATTAGTGTCAGTCAGACAGGCTTTACTCAACTTCAAGGAATGTTTGCTAGAGGTGAGAAAATAATTATCGTAATAACTCTAAGTATTGGGACACTTAGGCCTTTGCAAATAGTGTAGACCCAAATCAGACGCCGCAGAACAATGCGTCTGATCAGGGTCTACACTGTTTGCTATACATACAGCAATATTTTTGACACATCAACGGGTAGAAGAATGGATTATTTCAAATTTTAGGACAAATACGGTAAGTAGAAAAGGAGTCCCAATACTTAGAGTAAATACGGTCTACTCTAAATACCGATTCAAAAAGGAATGCATCCAGAGAAGTGCATAATTAAGCTCCGCCAGGTCTAGACGAATTTTTTTTCTAAATAGCTTATTATCCATCAGACCTGCCTTCGGTATGTAGTCAATTCGAACTAGAGTCGATTCGTACATAAACAAGTACTTGTAGTTTGAAAGAAAGGCATTCAGTAGCTTAACATTTTGCAACATGTTTCATGAAAATTGATCAAGTTAGTCCTGAACGAGGTTGACGTCATAAACTCACAATCAAAAATATCAAATAACAGCCATTCTGATGCAAGATAATTTCAGTGAATGGCCAATTTATATCATTTTTATTGCATATTATTAAAATTTACTGTTTTTAAGAGAAATCAACTTATCTTTATGTTTGAAATTAGCGATTTCTTATTTCGTCACGTGACATGGCTGCCAAAATGGCGGCCTCCATAAAAAGCTATTGTAAAATGTACCAAAAGCCATATCTCCTGAACCGCTCAACCGATTTACATAAAATTTGTGGCCAAATGTTTGCCTCTTTAACCCCTTTTCACTGAAGTGACAGTTAGAGTTTGTGGGCCCTTCCCTGTAAGACACTACACCATTAATAAGGTCGTTTAATATCGACAAATATCGACTAACACCGGCACAAATCGTAAGCCTGTTCGCTCAACATCGCCTTTCTCCGTGATTTGTTTCAAAATAGAAACAACTCCGCGTCATGTTACTACAAATAGAAAGTATCGGTGATTTCGTGGTGTTTTCCTTTTTCTTTCATCTGTTTCTGGTCAAAAGCATGGCGACATTGACACTTCCAAAACGCGAATCAAGAAGCAGATTTGAAAAAAATGATAGCCGTTCGAAAAAAAAGTAAAAGATCAAGCATTTAGATCGAAGATAATTATTGTGCTGGAAGTGTCTATGATGGAAATGAGTGCCGTGACTATCTATGGGCAATGCATCCTCCAATGAAATCCGTCGTATTGTGGAATTTGATGTGTTGCTTTCTTCACTAAACTGAAGCGTAGGTTGGGTCCTATTGGGTCCAGAGCGTAGGTAGGGTCCCGTTCCTCTGACATTCTAATGTTGTTGGAGAAATGAAACGAGGAAAAGGATGTTATATTTATGTTTAGTGTCAGAATCTAGACTGTGAGGAAATAAACTGTTTGACAAACTCACAGACTGAAGAAATCAAATCAGGAATGTCATGCATTGGTGTTAATACAAAGCTCGAAACAGGTAACCAATTGTTGTGCCTTTAAAATTGTTCAATATCGAACCCACCTTCAAATAATATCTGTGCCCAGTGAAGATTCAAACCATCCAGGATATTTTTCTAGCTGTATTCTAATGGGCGAAAACCCATGTTTTAAATACATGCTGTTATAAAAATAAATGCAAAAAGATTGCCCTTGGAACGCATTAGAAAATGGGAGTCTCGGTTTTATTGAGACTCTTTATAAACAGTAATGAAGTTAATGAAGTTATAAACCCGCTTCTGACATAGGTCTAGATCACAGTGGCATCAGGTAAATACTTTTATTATTTCTCCACAAAAACATATTTTGTGGGTACTCTTTAGCCTCACCAAGCTTCTTCTAACATATGTTTTCGTGGAGAAATAAGAAAAATATCGATACTTTTGGATTTAAAAAGCATCTTATCAAGAGCAAGTGACTTTCACTGACCGCGTAAATAGCATTTGTATGAAAAACAATAGTTTATGACTATTATAATTCAGTAAGCTCAAGTCAGGGTGTAACCGACATGCACTTTGGAGTGAAACCAACATTCACGCCTCATAATCCCAGTGAGAGGACTGAATAATCTGTAAATATCAAAAACCTACTTTCTCTGAAGATCACAGAAAATTTCACTTCAGGTTAAAATGCTAAAAATGGGAAAAAATTGTCTAATTATTCAGTAGACTCAATCCAAGGTGCCAGTATATAGCCAACTTGAGTCATATAGCTGCACCAATGACAAGACTGACTAAGACGAATGTCAAATTCCAGTGGGATGTTTCCTGTCAGAGAGCATTTGAAGAACTCAAATATAAGTTATGTTCTGCACCTATATTTGCATATCCAAAACCTGGACTGAAATATCTGTTAGACACTGATGCTTCATATGTTGGAATTGGAAGAGTGTTATCCCAAGCACAAGATGGAAAAGAGCGAATTATATCAGAAAGACTTAGTTCCCAACAAGAGAGATACAATGTAACAAGAAGAGAATTCCTCACAGTCATTACTTTTGTTAATCATTTCCGATACTATCTTTGAGGCCAAAAATTTCTTCTCAGGACTAACCATGGGTCTCTAAGATAGCTGTTCAATTTCGAGGATCCAAGAGGTCAGGTGGCCAGGTAGCTAGAATTTCTTGCCCAGTATGATTTTGATATTGAACACCGACCCGGTTCCAGGCATAAAGACGCTGATAGTCTGTCCAGGAAAGATTTTGATCAAAACCAATGCAGTCATGGACCATGTGATTCCCAAGAAAACCAGGTATGTTTGGATTGTGAAGATGACTGGCAAGAGTTTTATGATGAGGTTTATGATGTTACAGATCTAGGATCCAACGTACATGCTTCTGGGATAAAAGAAATATCAGAACAGGATGAGGTCTGTCTAAGAGCCTTTACCAGGGCCCAGGTTAAGTCGCTTGTTCAAGATGGAAATCAGGTCTCTCAACCAGACCAAGAGAATTCGAGAATTCTGAAGGAAGACACTTTAGTCCGAAAACTACGTTTCTACCAATATATACTTTTGAAGAAATTCAACTACTTTAGAGAGAAGATGCTGATTTAGGCATTTTGCATGACTGGATGGATGAAAGTTATCAGTCCAGCAGGGATGAAGTTGCTGCTCATAGTCCAGCTGTAAGCAAAAACTGGCTCAACTCAAAAAATATTATCCGGAAGAATGGTATACTATATCAGAAAAGATGGGAGTTCTGTCCAGCAAAGCATAAAAGTTTACAACTACTCGTTCCAAAAGTCTTAAGGAATGAGGTGATTAGGAATCGTCATGATACATTGGTACAGGGCACTTTAGTATTAATAAGACTTATCAGAAAATGCAACAGAACTTTTATTGGTATCAAATAAGAAATGACACGAAATTGTACATTAAGAAGTGTGACAATTGTTACAGAACCAAAACTATGTGCAAAAAGCCAAGAGACCAGTTAAGAAACTATGTTTTGGGCTATCCTTTGGACCGAATAGGTAAAGCTGTAATTGGTACCGCTAACAAAAGACCATAATAAATTTATCCTTGTAATAGGAGATTATTTTACACGTTGGATGATAGCCTATAGTTTATCCAGGCAGCATGCTGAAATTGTGGCACAGAAACTTGTCCATGAATTCATTTCCAGATTTGGTACTCCTTTGAAAATACACTCAGATCAGGGCAGGAACTTTGAAAGTCAGCTGTTCAAAGAAGAGCTCCGATTACTGGAAGTCAAGAAGACAAGAAGAACAGCTTATAGACCAAGTCCAAACGGTCTTATTGAAAGGATCAATCAGACACAAGGAAGGTTGTGACACACAATAGTAAGAACTGGGATCAATATTTAGGATTACTTTTAGCAGCGTACAGGGCTACTCCTCATCCAGGTACAGGTTACAGTCCAAATATGCTTATGTTTGGCCGGGAGGTGAATATGCCAAAAGATTTGCTTTACCCTTTTCCAAGACCTGAGGAGCCATGTAAATTCATTAATATGACACCACACTCAGAGACAGGATGGAAGAATGTTACAATGTTGCCAGGAAAAATCTACGAGCTGAGAAGACAGAAACGGGACTGTGATAATCGAATTGTTGAATATACTTACAAGGTGGGAAATATGGTCTATAAAAGGGTGGTCATGTGTAAGAAAAACTTGATGAGAGATACACTGTACCTTTTATAGTCACAGAGTGCTGCAGTCCCTCTGTGTACGAGATTACAGGCAAACGAATTATACTGGTGGTACATCATGATCGACTGAAGAAGTGCGAGTTTGATAAATTGCTAAAATGGGCTGAAAAACTGCTGTCACGTCCCTGTTTTATCTTGAATATATTTTTATATGTACATAGTATAAAAAGAAGTTTGTATCGATTTTTATTAACCAGGTTAGATTATTGCATTTGTAACTGGAGCGCTGATTATGATGACAGTTTTACTTTTTAAGCAACTTCAGCTTTCAAGTTACGGTATTACGGTAATCACGAGATAGTTATGCTAGTTATGCTGAGGGTGTATTTGATTATTTACGTCTATGTACTTGAGCGGTTAACAGAACACTATATATTCCGAGTGAACCTAGGTTCGGTGATCAATATCTTCACTGTTCCGGGATTGATTTTTGTCTCAATGCTATCTTTTGAAAGGGAGACAATTTTCTGTCGTAATTTTGCAGTTTTGTAGCGTTCTGAGAGAAAAATGTTTTTTCTTCATAGTGTTAGCAGTTGCTATGTGAAACTTTGCACCGTTCGGACAATCGAACAGGTTATTTTAAATCTTGACTATCACGGTATTCTTGTATCACGGTATTCTTGTGAATATTATTTTTAGATCTTGAATTTCACGGATTTCTTGTGGACACAATGTTTCAAAACGTGCCACATTACTATAAAAGTTCCCTGGTTGAATAGAACGATACACACTTCAAAATTTATTTCATCGAAGACTGACCCTTGTCTTCCTTTTTCTAATATTCATGTCGTGCTGTATCTGGGGAATCTGACCATGGTAAGTCAATAATTTATTTAATTTTATTCTTGCAATAGTCTTGCTCGTCTTTACCGCAGCTAAAATTCGAGTAGGTAAATTTATTACTTTACTCTACGTTGCGATTTTATGTATCATTCGTACTTACAAACGCGGCGTGAGAAGTAGATAGACCCTGATCAGATGTGTACACTTTGGTTATATGTGTAGACCCTGATCAGACGAATAAGCCGTGTCGGATGTGTAAACTATAAACCGAATTGGGAGGTTAAGTTTGATCGATTCTATGGATCCTGGTCAGTCTGGTGAGTCTGAAAGAACCTATGTAGACCTTGATCAGAATGCAATCATTAATGTTCTTATTTGAATAAGATAAATGGATCGGCGCAATGACAGCACTACCGTACTTTGATATTACATATTCTCATCTGACATGTACATATCAGACATATACGCTTAAATGTATGACACAGTTGGGCGTTATGTTAACCGCACACACCGTACATACACGCGTAAACGTACGCTATCGTTAGGCGTTATGTTAACTGCATACACATTCAGTAGTTAGCGCGATTTACACAAATGACACATACTATATTCACCTTAAACACATATACAGAGATCCTTTTTATTTTAATCACAAGTCTGTTTACTAGAATATTTTACGGTAAAATGGCTCAAGCAGCAAGGGGTCATGTTTGAGGCTATGACGATGGCATGTTGATATTGTACCCAATGAATACGTGGGGACGATGTGTGATCGTGTAATCATTGTGGTATAATGGCATAATTTATTTTAGCCTTTAGCGTTCTAAAGGGATTCTTACAGTGGAAAGCGCATGGGTTCTTCCTGTAAGAATGTGTAATCGTCGAGATGCCATTCCTCCAATTAATTAATATGGTTGTCAGATATATTCTGACTTTGTGTCTGCCTGTGTTGGATTTTTGTACAATATTATATGTCATTAACAGCGTCCATGTGGTTTTATGATCTGATTTTGCTATATAATAATCAATTGCAACGGACTTGTCGCATTTATAACATTTGGCGTACACACTCTGTATATCTAGTGGAAATTAATAAGGCAATACCTTGTCATGTTTGATATCGAGAGTTCTAGGACATGATACTTATTTTCAGGTCCCGTATCCGTATATGTATCTGTTTCGCCACTGTGATTGTGTCCTATAGTTATCGTCACTATGATTGACCATCAAATGTTTTCCGGCAAGTTTTGTTCAAAGTTCTATAGAAACAAGTGTTAGTGATAACCGGAAATATCATGGAGGATACATCCGTTGACTTCATCTTAAGATATGTATTTACTTCAAATTTATAGTATATTTAATTATGGAAATTAACAGTATTTTCAGATTATGAAGTTTAACAGTACCTGTGGAATATGGAAGCTTCGGAACATGGAAATTTGAACTTTAATTATAGTTTTTTTTAACTATTCTAAATACATGCTTGTTTTTATTTTACAAAGTATTGTGTTTATCCTCTGATTGCTTGCGATTGCGTCTAGTCCATCGTCACCGGCCCAACGCTCGTCCGTTCACGTGACAACTGCAGAAGAGTTTACAGAATAGTACTGTAATTTAATTTTTCTTGAATCTGTAAAACTAATGACTTCACCCATAGAATCTGACACTTAAAATAAAAAAAAAGAAACATATAGACTAATTTGAACAAAAATAACGGATTTATAGTCAAACCTCTGTCTTGTGTTTGGTGCCCAGCCAAGCTGTTGAGTCGGTGTTTCTGAATTTGTCGTTTCACGATGGGGAAGTCAATGTATTTATGTCTACTGTGTAATTTCCTTGGCTTCTTGGTCTGTTATTCCACATGTATAAACAGCACACCCAAGAGGCAGCTTCTTATCAGTGTAACTGTGGGTTTGTGGTACACACGCACACACACACACACACACACACACACACACACACACACACACACACACATACACACACACACACACACACACACACACACACACACACACACACGTGTCGTTTTATTCAACATGCCGTTTAATAAAAAAACATAAAATAAAAATGCTGTGTGGACTGGGCATATGCTCACCCGGCCTGGAGATTCGCAGTTCGCAGATCGCATATGCCTTAATACACGTTTTGTTGTGACTTGACATTTATAGTATTCTCATAACAAGGACGTTCTATTAAGTGTGCTTTACGGTTACGTATATGCGAATCCATGCAAATATGGTACCATATTTGCCTTAATAATTCGGACAACCAGGCCTGAGCAAATATTGAAGACCCATATTGGACTGCTACCCGAACCGGATATACATTTGATATAAAATGAGGAAGCAGTTCCAAGAAAATTAATGATGCCTAAAGCCACAGAGACAGAGCGGGAACACTACACAACTGATCGGGCTTCTGCTATTTCGACGGAGACCAAAGTCAGGTCTGATGGATAATAAGCTATTTACAGAAAAAAAAATCGTCTAGACATAGCGGAGCTTAATTCTGCATCTCTAGATGCATTCCTTTTTGAATCGGTATTTAGAGTATTTGAAGGTGGGTTCGATATTGAACAATTTTAAAGACACAGCAAGTGGTTACCTGTTTCGAGCTTTGTATTAACACCAATGCAATGACATTCCTTATTTGGATTTCTTCAGCCTGTGAGTTTTTCAAACAGTTTATTTCCTCACAGTCAAGATTCTGACACTAGACATAAATATAACATCCTTTTCCTCGTTTCATTTCTCCAACAACATTACAATGTCAGAGGAACGGGACCCTACCTACGCTCTCGACCCAATAGGACCCAACCTATGCTTCAAGTTTAGTGAAGAAAGCAACACATCAAATTCCACAATACGACGGATTTCATTGGAGGATGTATTGCCCACAGATAGTCACGGAACTCATTTCCATCATAGACACTTACAGCACAATAATTATCATCGATCTAAGTGTCAATGTCGCCATGTTTTTGACCAGAAACAGATGAAAGAGAAAGGAAAACACCACGAAATCACCGATACTTTCTATTTGTAGTAACATGACGCGGAGTTGTTTCTATTTTGAAACAAATCACGGAGAAAGGCGATATTGAGCGAACAGGCTTACGATTTGTGCCGGTGTTAGTCGATATTTGTCGATATTAAACGACCTCATTATGGGTATAATGCCTTAAAGGGAAGGGCCCACAAACTTTAACTGTCACTTCTGTGAAAAGGGGTTAAAGAGGCAAACATTTTGCCACAAATTGTATGTAAATCGGTTGAGCGGTTCAGGAGATATGGCTTTTTGTACATTTTACAATTAGCTTTTTATGGAGGCCGCAATTTTGTCAGTCATGTCACGTGACGAAATAAGAAATCGCTAATTTCAAACATAAAGATAAGTTGATTTCTCATAAAAAAAAAAAAAAAAAAACTGTAAATTTTAATTATATGCAATAAAAAGGATATAAATTGGCCATTCACTGAAATTATCTTGCATCAGAATGGCTGTTATTTGATATTTTTGATTGTGAGTTTTTATCATATTCGTACCAGGCTGTATCAGCTGCCGGTAACTAAATTTCGCTCTTTGCAGAATTAAGTGGTGGATACAAAAACATATATTCAAAATTCTCCTGAATATAAGCTGGTTGCTATCATTTTGGATGTTGCTAAGTTTAGGTTGTACAAGCCTGTTCAAATAGTTTCTCCAGAAGAGACTCCTACCCGTGATTTTCTGAATCTTGACTTCAGAAACAAGGGTCTTGACGCCGTTAACATTAGCAATATCCTGAACCATAAGAAAGTGACTTCAACCATACCAGCTTACTTAAAAAAAACCAGAGCCCATCTATCATCTCTTACAGCTATTCGTCTCCCATTGCACCTAAAATTTTCAATTACAAAAACGTGCTGCAAGGGCTAAATACTGAGAACATTACTCGAAACCCCTCAGCGTGTTCCTGTAAAACATCGGAGTTCTGCTATAATCCAGCCGGTCACATCATAACAGGAGGCCTCAATATAGTCAGGATTAGCAAACTCAGGGACATTCTTGCTAAAGGCCCTATATACAGACCCAGGTCTTTTACTTGGAAACAGAATTCCAAATTAATTTTGGATTCTGTAGAAGAGTATGCACGACGCTTGGCTAAGAAAGAGGACGTGGAGGTTGACACCCTGTCTGAATGGGTTAAATCGGTAATGTGTCTCAGTACTCAGCAGAACCATGTCTCGCCGACATGAATCGGTGTTTGATGATCCAGATGTTGCTGCTCTTAGCTGAAATCCATGAGAAGTCTGTCGTTGTTCCAGCAGACAAGGCATCTAATAACATTGTGTTTGTTTGCAAAACACACTATATAAACTGCTTAATGGAAGAGCTTGGTATGATTACCTTGACCGGAAACCCTACATATAATCTTACTGCCAAGGACGAAATTCTACAAAACCACCGTTCGGTGATGCTGACATTCGGAATTTCCCTCCCAGAGGAAGATATTGACCTTCCCAAACTGTACTGGATTCCTAAACTTCACAAGAACCCGTAAAAGCAATATTGCGGGTTCAGCTAAGTGCTCAACCAAGCCTCTTTCTCAGATTCTAACACGAATCCTAACCGCAGTTGAAGAAGGCCTTCAGAAGAATTGTGCCACTGCATATGCCAGAAGTGGTGTTAATCAGATCCTGTAAAACTCCAAAGAGCTTTTAGAAAACCTAAAGGCACAATCGCTTCATTCCGTCAACAGTATAAAATCTTTTGATTTCTCTCCTCATGATAAATTGAAATCTAAATTAAAGGAAATTATCAATTAGTGTTTCTTCCACAAGAATGGTAACCGTCGATTTCAGTATGTTGTCATTGGCTACAAAGACACATACTTCGTTCGGAATCACTCTGATGCGCCACAAAAATACTCAGATGCAGATGTCATACAGATGCTGGAATATCTAATCGACAATATTTTTGTGGAGTTCGGCGGATGGATATTTCAGCAAACAATCGGCATACCGATGGGGGTACTAACTGTGCACCGTTACTTGCCGACTTGTTTCTATACTCGTATGAGGCGGAGTTTGTACAAAGTCTCCAAACAGGCAAGAAACACCTCGCACAACAATTCAATTTTACCTACAGATATATAGATGATGTATTGTCTCTGAAAAACACAAAATTTGCAGAGTATTTGGAATTCATCTATCCACGTGAACTTGAAATAAAGGAAACAACGGAGACTGCAGCCTCCTCCTCATACTTGGATTGTTATCTCTACATTGATAATGAAAAGCTTGCTACTAGGCTTTACGACAAACGGGATGACTTCAATTTTCCCATTGTTAACTTTCCATTCCTGAGCAGTAATATCCCTTCTGCACCAGCATACGGCGTTTACGTTTCACAGTTAATCCGTTATGCCAGAGCCTGTTCAAATTAACAGGACTTCATTGAGCCAGAGAAAGTGCTCACTACAAAGTTGTTGAGCCAGGGGTATCAAAAAGCCAAACTGGTAGCAACACTTAAGAAGTTCTATGGGAGACATTATGATCTGGTCAATCCCTACAATGTGGCAGTTTACAGAGTTGTTTCTGATGATTTTGCCAATAACGCGCCATTAGTAGACTTCCCAAATCCCGGACATACGCTTCTACCAATATTTCCTTCGTTCAGGTCTATGGGCATGGTGGGCGAAGCATGCTTACAATCCGCGGACGCCTGATTACACCCTTTATTCTGGGGTCCATGTCTGTTGGTCTGAACATTCGTCATTCGTTTATGGATTTATGAGTTTGGATTATGGCTTAGGTACCATGCCTGCAACTACTTTATGGCGAAAGAATGCACTGGTTGACTGCTTAGAGATCTGTCTGCCGAGGAAAAGTGTGGTTAGGTAAACTGACCGTCTCAACATGACCTTAATAGTCTTGTCTGGGCCGGTAAAATACAAACCGACCAACAGTTAACTATGGTATTACCCACAGGTTTATTGTATTTGTAACAAACAACGGCAGATTTCTTGTTCCTAAAACAACCTGGAACAGTAGAGACTTATCTTTAAAGACTTATCTTTAAAGACACTGGGTAAGTCGATAAATTCTTTAAGGTCAAAGAGCATATAAATAACAAGAGGACTATGATGGTCCTATATCGCTCACCTGAGCAAACAGATTTGCATACTTACTGTTGAAGATTCAGCCAAGTTCACTGCTCTAAGATTTATGTATAAATTTTATAGCCCTGCCCCCCCCCCCTCGCCCCCCCCCCCCCCCCCCCAACACACCAAGCAATGTTTTTTTTTTCTTTTTAACATATCATGACTTGACTTAATCTTGAAAGAAAGTCACCAAAGGAACATTTCTGCCAAGTTATTTTGAAATTGGTCCAGTGGTTTCTGACAAAAAGATTTTTAAAGTGTTTTATATCGCTATAAAGCCCTACCCCCTAATGGCCATTTTTTTTTTTTTTTTTTTTTTTTTTTTTTTTTGACGAATCATGACAGCTTGAACAAACTTGGTACAGGGTAACCAAAGAAACATTCCTGCCAAGTTAAATTGAAATCAGTTCAGTGGTTTCTGACAAGAAGATTTTTAAAGTTTTCTATTTAGATCTATAGGGAAAATAAGCCCCACCCCCTAGCAGACATGTTTTTTGACAAATCAGGATTGCTTGAACATTCTTGGTAGAGGGTTACTAAAGCATTATTGAAATCAGTCAGGAGGTATTTGACAAGAAGAATTTTAAAGTTTTCTATACAGATATATATGGGAAATAAGCCCCTACCCCTGGGGGCCATGTTTTTTGACGTATCATGAAGGCTTGAACAATCTTGGTAGAGGGTCACAAAAGCAACATTCCTGCCAAGTTACATTGAACTCGATCCAACGGTTTCTTAAAAGAAGATTTGTAAAGTTTTTTTTATATAGATATATAGGGAAAATAAGCCCCGCCCCCTAGCGGCCATGTTTTTTGACGAATCACGATTACTTGAACAATCTTGGTACAGGGTCACCATGGAAACATTTTTGCCAAGTTATAATGAAATTGGTCCAGTGGTTTCTGACAAGAAGATTTTTCAAGTTTTCTATAAAGATATATAGGGAAAATAAGCCCCACCCCCTGGCGGCCATGTTTTTCGACAAATCCAAATGGCTTGAACAATCTTGGTACAGAATCACCAAAGGAATATTTCTGCAAAATTATATAGCAACTGGTACAGTGGTTTCTGACAAGAAGATTTTTTAAGTTTTCTATATAGATATATTGGGAAAATGAGCCCGCCCCCTGGCGGCCATGTTTTTTGACAAATTCAAATGGCTTAAACGATCTTGGTAGAGGGTCACCAAAGGAACATTTCTGCAAAATTATATGGAAATCGGTTTAGTGGTTTCTGACAAGAAGAATTTTTAAGTTTTCTATATAGATATAAAGGGAAAATAAGCCCCGCCCCCTGGCGGCCATGTTTTTTGACGAATCCAAATGGCTTCAACAATCTTGGTAGAGGGTCACCAAAGAAACATTCCTGCAAAATTATATGGAAATTGGTCCAGTGGTATCTGACAAGAAGATTTTTTTAAGTTTTCTACATAGATACACAGGGAAAATAAGCCCCGCCCCCTGGCGGCCATGTTTTTTGACGAATCCAAATGGCTTGAACAATCTTGGTGGAGGATTATCAAAGGAACATTTCTGCAAAATTATATGGAAATTGGTCCAGTAGTTTCTGGCAAGAAGATTTTTAAAGTTTTCTATATATATTATATAGGGTAAATAAGCCCCGCCCCCCTGGCGGCCATGTTTTTTGACGAATCCAAATGGCTTGAACAATCTTGGTAGAGGGTTACCAAAGGAACATTTCTGCAAAATTATATGTAAATCGGTCCAGTGGTTTCTGACAAGAAGATTTTTTAAGTTTTTAGTTAAAAAATCTATTTTTAGCTCCTGTGACCTAGATATGCAATGGACCGGAACCATTTGAACAACTTTGAAAGAGGACCAACCAAGGATCCTTCCTGTGAAGATTGGTCAAATTTCAATCAGTGGTTTAGGAGGAGATGTTGTTTAAAGATTGTGGACACACGGACGACGACGACGACGCCGACGACGAAGACGGACGGTGACGACGACGGACAATACCCCACCTTGAGCCTTCGGCTCAGGTGAGCTAAAAAATGAAACCAAATGTGAACACATCCGATGGCGCCCAGATTGTTTCCAAATTTCACTTGAATGCGTCATTACATGCATGCCAGTTTTTACGTTTGAAGTTACCATTTGCGATGTGATCGTGTTTTTTGTTTACGAATATCAAGCAATGTACGACATTATTATGGCTTCATATTTTTTTTTCTTATCTTGTCGGATAGTGTGACTTGTATTTTGAATTTGATAAATTTGTTAAGAAAAATGACAAGTTACTTAAGCATTTCTTACAGAACTGAACACTCGAATGCTTGGATGCACCAGCAAACATCATGTCTCATAGTTTAGTCTTATCAATGTTTATAATTTCAACTAAATCTGCAGTGGTTTAGACTGTAATTTGGAATCCAGTTACATGCTTATTCATATGAATTGTAATTTGTATGAATGTTAGAAGTTGAACTGTGATTATAATTTTATCTTGTTGCATGTTTGAACTTTTTAAGAAAAATTTTAATTTTTAAGAAATTTCATGAAGTCTCCCTCACGGGAAAATTAGGCTGACATTATTGAGGCTTTCAATTCAACTTCAAGATACCTTGATGGTTTATTAAATATTGACAATATTTACTCTGACCAAATGGTGGACCGCATATACCCTACAGAACTCCAATTAAATAGAGCCAATTCTTCCAATACCGAGGCCCCTTTTTTGGATTTGAATCTATGTAAATCTAATGGTACAGTTTCCACCAAAATTTATGATAAACGGAACGATTTTGATTTTGATATAGTCAATTTCCCTTTTCTCAATGGCGATGTCCCCTGGCGTACCTCACATTGGGTATACATATCTCAACTTATTAGATTCGCCAGAGCTTCTTCAAATCTTAGTGACTTTAACTGCCGTAATAACGCCCTTACTGCCAAACTTCTTAGGCAGGGTTATCGTTATTTTAAACTTCGTAAGGCACTCGAAATTTTATCGCAGACTCAGGATTCAGTGTGAAAACACTTTTGCAACAAGGTATATCGGAACTAGAATTTTACGGTGACTTATTGTACAGATTTAGAAAAATTGTAGGAAAATCTAACTTTTCGGAGCAATTCAGAAAACTAATTAACCGTAATAAAAGAATTGGCTTAAGCCTGGATGCGGCAGACTGCATGCCTAGTTGTCAATCTAATCATTGTTGATGGCTAATTGCTCGACAGCGGTTCAATGGCTCAGGCTCAATGACGACCTCTTCGTAAAACTTTAACCAGTGGGTTGGGGCTTGACGATATGTCTTTGACTTGGCCCGCCGTGGTTCAACAACTGGTTTTTATTTACTCTGGCATACTGTAGAATTAGCCATGAGTACTCCTCTTTGTTTATTATAGTGATTAATTTGATTTTTATGTTTTCGCTTTGATGCTCTGACTGAGTTGGGAGCCTTTATGCGAACCGAATTTTTATGTAGCATCGGGACCCAGGGTGAAGTTGGCTAGCTGTAAAAGTGCTTTAAACCTCCCGCCCCCCACCCCCACCCTCAGTTGGTTTACTCTACTGACCGTTCTAAGGCGGTGGTCCCGGTGTTTGTCTTACTCTTTGTTGCTTTGTGGTTTATTCTACGAGGCGATTTGTTTTATGTCTTACCTTGTGTTATTTTGTTGTGTTTTTTTCAGTCCTTTCAGCATTGCGATTACCTCGCTTGGGGAAGAGAGAGCTAATCTTAGTGCTTTTCGTATGTTTGTTCGATTTGCGCTTGTTTGGTTTTGTTTGGTGTCTGGGAAGGGCTGCGGCTTGTGATTGTTGCACTCTTTGGACTTTTCCATTACCATTTTGCACATCATATGAACTTAATCATATGAAGACGATGTGTCGCGAACAACTTTGGCGACTTCAGTTTTGGAATTATCCCTATTGCCTAAAACCCATGCAGTGTTATACTTTTATGCCCCCGCCATAATGGTGAAAGGGCATTAAGTTTTACCCCTGCCTTCGTGCATTCGTTTCCGGCCCATAACTCCTAAACAGTATGGAATATCTTCATGAAACTTTATGCATTCCGTGCATTCGTGTCCGGCTCATAATTCCTAAACCGTATGGAATATAGTCATGAAACTTCACAGATGGCAAAATCAAGGCAATGAGTCGCAGATGAGGAGGACAACTCTTGCTAATTCGGTTTCTGGGCCATAATTCTTTTCCCCTGTTTGTCCGTGCGTACGTGCGTATATGCGTGCTAAAAATTGTGTCCGGACCATAACTCCTAAACCGTATGGAATACATTCATTAAACTTCACATATGATTTATCGAGACGATGTGTCGCGAGAAATGAAGAGAACTCTGACTACTTTTGCCTTTGGAATTATCCCGCCTTACCTAAAACACATGTAGTGTACTTGCTTTCTTCGTGTCGGCTCATCCTAAACCGTATGGACTATATTTGTGAAACTTCACAGATGGATATGGGCACTTTTCTATTTGATGATATTTCCTAAGTAATTTCATAGAAAGTTTATAGTCATACATTTGGCTAAATGGGACTGAATGGTGCTGTCGAAAAAGGAGACACATTTGTATTTGTTTTAATTATAAAATGCACATACACTAAGCGATACAGTAAGAGACTACAGACTAATACTGCTAAGCCTATCTGAAACTGTTCCTGTCCAAAGGAGTAAGTATAAAATGTTGAAGAAGCATTTACCTTGCTCAAAAGTAGCTTTGCTGTCGGATTCCTTCGATACTATCACACGTATGTCTCTATTTTCTCGGTAGTTTGTTGTCCGGTTCAGGAGTTCCAACAAATATCGGTTAAACTCCAATATCTGGCTGTCTATCACTGAAACTATATAAAGAAAGCGTTACCGTTTAGGTTAGCCATACGCATATTGGTCTCAAGTGTCACAAATCATCTGAACACAAATCGTAATGAAAGCACACATCTACCTACTTAAAAGATCTAAATTAAATTTTAATTTTACATTCAATGTTTCAGGTAAAGTAACCACAGGCAATCTAAATTGCTTGAAAGTTTATACTGATACCCGATTTCTGTCAATGGCTGTACTGGAAGTCGTCACTAGAAATATAAAAACAGAAATGTGCGACTGTCGCAAGGAAGCTGCTTTATTATGCTGAAAATGTTGACTCTTATAGGAATAGATGTTGCCTGACTGTAAAATTGAATTTTTAACAATAGACCTTTTACCAATACTCGAAGTATTATGATTACACCCTTTATTCTGAGGTCCA
Organism: Anodontia alba; assembly: GCA_964016985.1. Lineage (NCBI taxonomy): Eukaryota > Metazoa > Mollusca > Bivalvia > Lucinida > Lucinidae > Anodontia > Anodontia alba. The sequence continues at coordinate 55,863,189 of OZ024821.1, forward strand.
TGTCTGTTGATCTGAACATTCTGATTCAGGGTCAGTGATGAGGCCCCATTGGCTGAAACTAGATAATCTATCACAGAAGACATGGACACTGTTTAGATCTCTGGGCGTGTGCGATGCTCACAAGGCTTTTTTTTATAATTTGTTGGTGTATTTGTCTGAGCACTTGGCACCAATACAAGGTGGAATAGTAGAATGTCTGATATGTTGTTACTTTTAACAAGACTGAGAAACACCTAAGTGTGTATGACATGAAGCGTCGCTTATTTTTTTCATTCATGACAAGAGCTTTTATTCATTGCCAGTTTTAAAATAACCAGCCATGTATTTGCCACTTTGCAACAGTATATAAATCAGTATTCATGATATTAGCTGCTATAAGTTGGTTATCAACATTAATTTAGAAGCTAGTGTCACCGAAAATTGTCGGGTAATTAGATGACTTTGTTAACAGTTAGATATTTTATTTGCCAGGTAATCCATGGGTTTTCTGATGGCATTCACTACTCTCGTAACTGCTCGAAAGAGTTTTTAACTGCTTCATTTAAAGTAAAGCTTCAGTAATAACATTCATGTGAATATCATGGTAGATTCTAACTTAGTTTCAATATCACTTTAAGATAGTATACGGCGAAACTTTCCCAGGAAATTCTTTCCGCCTAACGCGACCCGGGGTTCAGTTTCCATTGGGGATTACGCTTGCGTTCGGGTGGTGTGTATCCCCTTCGGAAAGAGCTAAGTGGAGGGGCCACCTGCTTGCCGAGGGTCGCAACCCGTGTTGTTGGATGAAAGGGCCCTGGTAATTGAAGGTACAATTTTCACTGCTGCCGTAACAAGTCACTTTGGCCTTTAGTTCAACTAAGCGGGATATGGTCAATCGGCTAGTCGTGCCAAGCCCTAGACGTTTAGTTTTCATTCTTACTTTCATAAACTTCTCTCTCTTCCTTTCTTTTTTATTGCCCTGATACCACCAACAAGCATTATCGGTGTTCTGCAAAAATCCAACTAAAGAGAACTTGAATTATGATAGGAACTTCGAGCCTGTCGAACAATAGACGCCTCCAACTGAAATCATGGAAAACTTACATTCTAAATTTAAATAACCATTAATTCGAATGAAAAAGGTTTGGGATATGATACGAAAATATCTGTCACCCAGTTTCGCCCATTTAAATACGAAATATGAAACAAAGGCCAGATCAAAGGAAGATATAGCAAATACCCTTGGTGAAACATTTTTGGGCCTCATATCGAAACTATTCAGTGCAAGAAAAGATAAAACTTAATTTCACATCCTAAAGAACCTCTACATTCTGTAACAGAACTTAAAGATGTTATAACAATATCAAAAGATACAGCTACTGGGGAATCTGGAGCACACAGGAAAAATCAGGCAAAAAATGTTTTCTAAGCCAATACCGGAACAACCTTCTTCAAAAATGATTTTTATATATTATCATATACCAACGCTCCCCAAAATAGCGCACCAAATAGTCGTTTAAAGCAACATAAAAATTTAGAAGGGAACAACACTTAAAAATAAAAATATATTAAATATAGGATGTATAAACAAGAAACAATCCAATCACATCACCGTAATTATCTGAGTGAGATTCGGGGGAGGGGGGATAATGATAAACATTTAGAATATATAAGTAAGACTGGCAAAATATTAATACAGTAATATTTTGTAGACGATGCCCAAAAGAAAGCAGCACTATTATATCAATATCGTGTGTTGATGGGAAATCAACATTGTGTGAAAAATTGTAAAAATGAAAAAAAAAACAAAAAAACAAAAAAAACATTATTTTATTCGGAAGGATAATATGTTTGTAAAAAATGTGATGAAACTGAACTTGGTGTTATTATTGAACATGTAACAAAAACTAATAGATGGCAATACAAATCCATAAACTATATTAAACATATGCTCAAATGCTTACAGGCTAAAGAATGGTGCGATGTACCAGATGAAATATTAAATATTGTAAAAAATGATTTACGAGAAGGGTGTTCAATGCCAATTATTAAGTTGATATTAAAAAAACACAGACTATCATCACATTATAAAAATATACCACAAATATATTGCAGAATAACGGGAGCCCCACCAAATTATTTATCAAATGAAATGGAAGAACGAATTATATATTTATTACAAGAGATTTTGCGATCATTTAGAAAACACCACCCACCGAAAAGAAAGAATTTTCTCAGTTATTCATATGTTTTTAAAAACTTATTTAAGATTTTAGATCTGGAATAATGTGATAAATATTTTCATTTTCCAAAGAGCACGACAAAATTTGGGAAAAAATATGCGAAGATATGGGATGGAAATTTCATTATTCTATGTAGTTATATTATAGATGGATATACCAAATTATGATAATAAAACATTTACAATTACAATGACCTTTACTGTCAAATATTTATATGACACTATGAAGGACATCGCAGGAAAGATAGACAAAAGATGTTTGAAAAAAGAATGCATCAGCACATTAAATGGAAGACTATATATGAGTCAACACAGAATTAGTGACCTTGCTGACCCTGTCCTGACGCAGTAAATAAGCGCTATGTCGCGGCAAAAGTCCAGGGACTAAATGATACAATTAGTGAAATGCTGCCTGTCAGGAATATTGTCGTGGCATATAATAAAATATTCGGTGTTATTGATAATTAGATGTTATTATTTAAATATGTGTTTCAAAGCGGGAGATGGAAAGAAGTTCACAGAAATTTTATACTAACTAAAAAAGGTAAGAGAAAAGTCCAGGGAGTGCCACAATCACAAACTGCAGCCCTTCCCAGACATCAAGAGGAAGAGGAAACCGACAAATCCAAACAAGCACAAATCGATCAAACATACGAAAAGCACTAAGCTCTCTTTTCCCCAAGCGAGGTAATCGCAATGCTAAAAGGACTGAAGAACAAAATGGCACAAGGTAAGACATACAACAAATCGCCTCGAAGAATAAACCACAAAGCACCAAAGAGTAAGACTAACACCGGGACCACCGCCTTAGAACGGTCAGTAGAGTAAACCACCGGGGGTTTAAAGCACTTTTACAGCTAGCCAACTTCACCTTGGGTCCCGATGCTACTCTTAATACAGAAATACATAAAAATTCGGTTCGCATAAAGACTCCCAACTCAGTCCATGCATCAAAGCGAAAACATAAAAATCAAATTAATCACTATAATAACTTTTTTTAACCAAGCAGCATTACTACAATTAAGCATACATTATATGCAGTTAAAATGCCAGGAAGGTTTGCTGTGGAATATAATGTTAGCCCAGCAATAAGATTTGAAGGCCCAGGAAACCCGGTTATTGTCAGTTATTTCTATCGTTTTATCCAGGGACTCCATCCAGACGCGACGAAATATGCGTCTTTAGAGATACGATACGGTATTACTAAGTATCATATTAAAATGATTTTGACTTTAGGAGGGCGATTTTTTTTCCGGGTACTTTCTCCAGGGAACCCCAGGATGTTATTGCTACTGGCGCGTCAGTTACAATTTATAAAAACATATTTATATAATAAATTGATGGAGCAAACAATCACGCTTTCATCCCAAGTAGCAAGAGCTGATAATTATAATAACACACCGAGTGACTTTACAACAGTATTTGATCGGCCTATTACACTAGATAGAAATAAAAAGCGCATTTATAGGCCTAAAAGAAATAAACACGATGGTACAATTCATGGAACAATGTTAGCGAAGAATATAATAATGATATAATCAGATATCACAATGGCACAGAATATAAAATAATTGCGTTTACAAGCGAATCCTATTCTTATTCCGAACTCTCTGACTATATACGGGAACTTCTTATTTAAAACGACAATATGGAAACAGATGGTGATAGCCCAATTAAAATTGAATTTGATTTGACTTGTTTTAGATGCTTAGTAACAATTTTGAGGGGGTTTACCGACCGTTCTAAGGCGGTGGTCCCGGTGTTAGTCTTACTCCTTGTTGCTTTGTGGTTTATTCTACGAGGCGATTTGTTGTATGTCTTTCCGTGTGTCATTTTGTTCTTGTGTTTTTCAGTCCTTTTAGTATTGCGATTACCTCGCTTGGGGAAGAGAGAGCTAATCTTAGTGCTTTTCGTACATTTGTTCGGTTTGTGCTTGTTTAGATTTGTCGGTTTCCTCTTCTTCTTGGGGTCTGGGAAGGGCTGCGGTTTGTGATTGTGGCACTCCCTGGACTGTCAACAATGTGGGAGATAATAACTAAAGAATTAATGAAAGAAGAAACCCCTCAAAACCCCAAGGGATCCGTATTTGAATCCAAGATTGTTCGGGCGCGGAAATGAACGAATTAAAAAGAAAAAACTTATTAACAGGGGAAAAATCTTTGATTATAATATAGTAATGTTTAGGCGCACAAAGAACTGCAATCGTTTTGAATATATATCAGTTCAACTTAGCACACCTGCGACAGAACCGGGTAACAATGCCGGTCAAAGGAAGATGGTTTTACATTTTTTAATAAATGACAGATCATCTTTCTTTGATTGGTATAATGCATACCTGGATATAACTTTTAAAGTAAACAAAATTGCGGACGGGGTAGGTTACGCGGCTGATGTTGCTATTTCCATGATTAATGGCGCTGCCTCATTAATAGCTGACCTACGAGTAAAACAAAATGGCAAAGTTACGATGGGACTAATCTATTTCGAGTAACAAATATTAGAGATCTTCTCAAAATGTCACAAGATTACGCGAAAACAATAGGAACGAGTAAATATTTTCATTTAGATACAACAGGTACAATGGCAATGGCACATTGGATGGCCCAAAATCGGGGATTTTTAGATCGTCATAGTCTCATTACTGGTGCGTCGGAAGTATATCAATAAGCCCATTAAATAAGTTTACGTTTTTTGATGTGTTGAGAACAAATATTTTATCTCCAAGCCAAATTCATTGAGAATTTGGATTGGCACATGATAATAATTTAATATTTAGAGCAAATGGTGTTGATCCAGGGAGGGTTGTTGTAACCAGATTCATGTTTGTGGATTCCTAAAATGATTTTCAATTCAGAGGGTCTTTCATATGCAACGAAATATCACACAAAGACAATGTGGACATATCACCGAGAATTGGTGTTGGAATCAATATTGTCTAGACAGCGGGAATCATCATTTACTATTACAGCCGGGGTAAAAAAACCAAACACATCTTTGTTTATTTATAGAGGACAACTAAGGCAATCAAGAACAAAATCCTCACATTTTTTAATGAGGATAAAGCCGTTGTTATAGAGCGGTTTAATAGAACATTGAAAAATATAATGTGGAAGCATTTTAACGCAAACAATACAAATAAATATCTAGATGTTCTTCTTTCAATCCAAGAAAAATACAACATTACATTTCACAGAACTATCAAAATGACCCCCAAAGAAGCAAGTCAAAAGACAAACAAAGGGCGGAATTATTTCAATTCATTAAAAGATAAAAAAAGCAAGAATAACTCCAAAATTTCAACCAAATGATCAAGTTCGAATTAGTAAATATAAGCGAAAATTTGAAAAGGGTTATACCCCAAACTGGACTGAGGAAATCTTTGTTGTAGATAAGGTTAACATGACAAATCCTGTAACATATAATTTGAAAGACCTTAGAAATGAAAAGATATTGGGTTCTTTTTACCAACAAGAATCGGCTCGTGCTGAACAAACAATATTTAGGATCGAAAAGGTGATCAAACGTGACAATGAAAAGAAAATGGCTCTTTTAAAATGGTTAGAATATTCTGATGAAAATAATTCTTGGGTTCCTTTTGGAGATCTTATAAAAATATTAATATATAATATAATGGAAAAAAATGAAAGTACAAGATCTCTTTTGTGCCATCTAAATAAATATGTGGCCGCATATCGAAAGAGTTACAGACTTGGGGAGGAGTCCACCTTTCGATTCAAATAGTCTCCGGCCTAGTCGGCTGCGGGGCGGCTTCACTTATTCCTGCTGTTCCAATAGCAGTTGCAATTGCTGGTGCTATTCCTGCTGGAATTACTGTTGTTTTAAGGTTTGCCATTTTGTTCTTGTATTTTTCAGTCCTTTTAGTATTGCGATTACCTCGCTTGGGGAAGAGAGAGCTAATCTTAGTGCTTTTCGTACGTTTGTTCGGTTTGTGCTTGTTTAGATTTGTCGGTTTCCTCTTCCTCTTTGGGTTTGGGAAGGGCTGCGGTTTGTGATTGTGGCACTCCCTGGACTTTTCTCTTACCTTTTTTGCAAAACTCGAAGAAAGAAGGCTAGTTACAAAGCACAATTCCGAAGTTTTAAACAACTCTTTACGGAAGCCCGTATTATGAGTGCGGAAAAATGTTGATGGACAAGAAGTAATCAAAAAGATATTCTCCAGAATATTAGAAATTGAGAAAGAAACTAACTATGTTGCCCCCCCCCCTCCCCCCTCCCCCCGCCCCCCTCCTCGAGAGATATATGAAGAAATACAAACTCAACGGATACTATTCGACAAATGATGAAGATAATTACCCCTCACGAGAGATATATGATTAGGTTTAAAGAAATAACTATATATTATTTTATAGATGAAAGGATAATCTGTTAGTGCGATTGAAATAGATGATTACAAAACTGAAATAGGTAGAAAAGAATATTAAAGTAGCCGACAAAGACCTTAATATTAATCCTTGGTTAATTAAATATTGTTGTGAAGGGAAAAATAATGTAAAAAATGGATTCTCTAAAACTGACGGAAGGAGATATAGGTTTATTTATATTTTTTTCTAAATATATCGTATAATTTAAAAAGAAAACATGAAAACACTTTAAGATACAAGTGTTTATAATAGTATAATAAAATAAAAATATAAAAGGGCTTAAAGACATGAAAATATATAATAATAAAAAAAATGGAAACAAATAATGATATGGAAATACAATAAAAAAATATGAAAATAAAAGGGCTTAAAGGCATGAAAATATATAATAATAATAAAGAAATGGAAACAAATAATAATATGGAAAAAATAAAAAATATGAAAATAAAAGGACTTAAAGACATGAAAATATATAATAATACGGAAAAGAAATTTTTGATAGTATAAAATCTCTCGAACTCAGTAAAGAAACATTCGCCAAACTTTATTCTATTATAGAAAAAGGACAACAACAAAAAAAAGAAAAGATTAGAAGAACAAAAACAAAAAAGGAAATTAAAAGCAGAAGAACAAGCAATAAGAGGATTACAAAAATTACTAACGAATTTATTCAAAGAAAATGAACAAGAAAAGAAAGAAAATTAAAAGTAGAAGAACAAAAAAACATTCCTAGTAATAGTAGAAGGGGAGGGAGGACAAAGAAGCAACACTAGAAAGATTAAAACCAATTAAGTAGTTAAGGCGAAAACTCCCCCAATTAATAGTAGAAGAGGAGGACAAAAAGAAACCCTAAAAAAGACAATTACGCGATGTAAAACCGAAAATTCTGCTACAAGGCCTTTCGGAACCTAAATTTTATGGTGACTCAGTGTATAAGTTTAGAAAAATCACTACATATAAAGTTCCGATTTATAAAAGAAATATCATTTAGACTGCAATTTTGAAAATGTCCTATCTTTCAGCCAATCAGAAGCAAAAAATGACCACGGCTATTAGATTATTCATGGTCTGCTATTCTTGTTCTACATTTGATGTTGTCTCTAGAAGCCATTAATGGACATGTAAGAGAACATTCACAGCAGTCTAAGCCGGGTAGAAGGTAGATTCTAAGTTGTAAAGAAATCTCTTAATAACCTTCATAAGCAAGGTAAAAACCTACAGGGGCATAACATTAGTTAGTACCTTGGAAAAGCTTTTTACAAGTATATTAAACAACCGATTAACAGAATGGGCGAATAATTATCAAGTGTCTATTGAAGCGCAAGCGGGCTTTAGATCAAACATGGGAACAGTTGATAACATTTTTGTTTTACATGGGCTTATTACTCAGTTTATAAATCAAGGGACAGAAATTTTATTTAGACTTCAGAACAGAAAATTTATTGAGACTTAAACTATACAGTTTCTCGTCTTTCACAACATATAATAAACATGTACCGGTCACAATAAAGCTGTTCAGTTTTCAAAAACAAATACAAAGTTAGCACCAAGTGCTGTATTTATACGCTGTAGAAAAGAGAGAGAGAGAGAGAGAGAGAGAGAGAGAGAGAGAGAGAGAGAGAGAGAGAGAGAGAGAGAGAGAGAGATTTACACGACATAACTGTAAACTTAAATATGCAATACATAATAAACATTATTCCTATTCTCACAGACAAATATATAGCTATCTGTCAAATAGTAAACAATAATATAAGCACTGGACGAATTTGGTAATGGTGTTAAGCAATGACATTCAGCAGGTTTAGGCAGTATTCAAGTATATAACTGATGCACAAATTAGATAAGCGGTCAAAGTCATAACTGAGCCTGGTCTGCGCAACGAAGACACCTACCTACGCGACATCGCCTTCCGATAATTGTCCTCCCTACGCGATGTACGTAAAAGAGACCCAACCACTCTGTACATCAGATATGCAACAATATACAAACAATATAATATGAGTAATATTGGAAGATGAATTCCATTAATTCATAGCAAATGGAAGTAATGTTGTAAATATTGTAATTACTTATATATTGGACACATTTGTAAAATGTAGGACGGTCACATAATGCAAACGAGCTATGTATATTAGCAAGCTAGTTACTGTTTTATGTGATGAAAATACAATACCTATATATTGCATGACTGGTAAAAAACCTTATCACGCACATATAAAGGACGCACAGTGAAGTCCAAGATCAAATCGCACATCCTCGCGGCTCGACCCGAGACTTCTCTGTTCGGTAACTGTAATCCACAGAATCGTATTTTTCGAAGGACACCCAACTACCTGGTGTCCGTTAAGTGCAGTAGTCCTCCTTAAATATGGGGCTAACAACATGTAATAAGTATATACCATACACAATTTAGAAGTTAGAAGTGTCCTGCGGAGTGCAAAACCGTCATACAAAAAAAATACGTATTTTCCTAAATTGTTTAAAGAACTTCGTTGTGTATTTTGCATGAACATTATAAATTTATGAACATTTGGTCTTTGATAGTAGTATGGACGAATATATTATCGCCTTATTTGATTATAAGAAGGACAGACGAGTACAAAATGAAACTCGTCTTCAATATCAGATTTATTACATGGAGTACATAAACGAAAAGATCTATCAATCCTATTCTGGGCATAACGTCCCGTTTCGACCTTAAACGGGATGATGGTATTCTGAGCTTGCTAGGTAATACGTTTAAATAATGCTCAAATTCATAGGTCTGTTGAAGTTTTTATACATTGGCAATACTATTATATCAACATTGTTTAAACACATCAATAACTCTTTGTTTGAATTGCAAATGGAAAGTTTTTAAATTATTGGCATGTGGGTTACTCCAAACATAAGAAAATCCATAGTTATCTAGCAGCTTTTTTACTCCTTTTGCCCAGTTATTAGTACCCGTATTGCAAGCATCTACAAGTGAATTGTACAAGTTATAAACAAGTATATTGTCAAGGGAAGAAACTATACTGTGCATTTGTGGCTTTCAGTAAAGCATTTGATTATATACATAGGAATATTCTATGATATAAATTAATTTGGAATGAGGAGTAATAAAGGTTATTTAAAGTATATATGCTAACGTCAAATCAAAGGTTAAAAATGATACAGAGTTGAGCAGCGAATTTGAATGTTATTTAAGGTTTTATCCTGTTACTTTTTCCCGAGCACTCCAAATACACATCTATATTTCAAAATCGTTAAAAGGAGAATCGATAGATGAAGATCGTACACCTTAATCTGCATTTGTGTTAGCTTGTTATATAAGAAGTCTGATCATAAATATAAAACCAGATTTATAACCCAGGATGGTGTGAGTTCGAGATCTTATTTCTACATTTCTCCCAAAACACTTTTTCTGGTTACCATTGTAGCGCTTTATGGGATATACATTAATTTTGACAACTTCACTTTTAAACTTCACTTTAATTGGTGCTGCTTACTGCAATTTATAGCAGTCCCGGAACGCGTGATAAAAAAAGAAATGGATACTCTTATAACTACTTATTTTAGTTTTACTGAGGCAAAGCGATGTGAAATTAGCTGTAATTATTTTTTTAAATGTGAGAGTCATTCTCATTTAGGCGAAATCTCATTTAAACCTCTTTGCAATTTGGAATTTAGCCGATTTAGCCAAGATTTGCATGTTAGGAACCCAAGACTATTAAAATCAGCTGTGCAAAGCCTAGACCAAGCTTTTTGTTGGAGCGTATACTTGTTATTAAGGCCCGCTTTGAAAAAGGTGGAGGGGGAGCGGGGAGGAGGGTATACTGGAGTTGCTCTGTCATTTTGTCATTCCTTCCGTAATTCTGTCTTTTCGTCCTTCTGTCATTCCGTAACCACGTCAGGTTAAAAATTTTCGTCACACTTTTCTCAGTTCTAGACCACTTGGGCAGTTGGTGAATTCATGTAACAAAAATGCTCATGATGAGCTATTGTGATCGGTCAATGTTTTTCGTCCGTCGTGCTGCGTCAATAATTTGCTTTAAATGACAACTCCTCCTACGCCTATTTCAATCAAACTTAACAGAAATGTTGCCTATGTGTTTGACTCTCTGCCAAAAAAGCTAAAATGGTTCCGCTCTAATGAACAAACTGGCCGCAATTGCCGCCATCTTGAAAATCTATTTTGAATTCCTGGAGCAAAAGACCAAATGACTCGAAACTTCGTAGGAAGTATTAGGGCAACTTGTAGATCAAAAATAGCTTAAATTTTTCCGATAGAATATCCAATATGACCGCCATCTTAAACATCTGTTTTGAACTTCTTCTTCTGAAAGGAAAGGCCGAATGACTTCAAACTTGGTAGGAAGTATCTGAGCCACTTGTAGACAAAAAAAATAGCTAAACTCGTTCTGATAAGACATGCCGCAATTTTGATAATCTATTTCAAAATTCTCCTGAACCGAAAAGCCAACTGATACGAAACTTCGTAAGAAGAATCTGGGCAACTTATAGATAAACAAAATAGCCTAAATAGGATATGCAAAATGGCCGCCATCTTAAAACTCTATTTTGAACTTCTTCTTCTGAATGGAAGGGCCGATTGACTCGAAAATTGGTAGGAAGTAGATCAAAAATAATAGATCAAAAATAGTTGAACGCGTTCGGATAAAAAAAAAATCGAAGATGGCCGCCATTTTGCCATTTCGAATATCTATTTCAACTACTCCTGAACCGAAAGCCCAGTTGAATCGAAACTTGCTATGAAGTATTGAGGTGACTTGTCAATAAAAAAGCTAAAACCGTTCTGATTGGAAATCAAAGATGGTTGCAAAGGCCACCATTTTGAATATACATAAGTTCTTCTCCTGAACAAAAAAGCCAACTGACTCAAAATGTGATGGGAAGTATCGGGGTGACATGTAAATAATGAAAAAAAAATAGTTCCGACTGGAAATCCAAGATGGTCGCCACTCCGCCGTTTTAAACATTATTTTTAGATTCTTCTTAACCGAAGCGCCAATTGACTCGAAACTTAATGGGCGTATCGAGGTGACTTTTAGATCAAAAATAGCTAAAATACAGTTGTGGCCTTTATCGGAAAGTATCCTTTAGCGAGTCACTTTTAAAATAACGATCAATAAGCTAAGGACCAGAAGACTTTCAATTTAACTTGAGCATATAGTCATAAAAATTAATTATTCGAGAATGTTTTCATAAAATATTTTGTTTACATTCCGTCTCTTTGCTAGGTGGATGGAACGCTTGTCACGTGCTTACTGGTGATTGTTCTCTGGCCTCGTTCTGAAAATCAAAGACAACTTTGCGGGCAATTTTGATAGAGTTTCGCCGAGCTAAGGTTCGTTAATGTGGTATGAATTTGAAGAACTTTCATTTCTGAATGAGCATGCACAAACGAATCAGCATGTCAAGATTTCTGATATAGATACAGGGCTGAATTGAAGATGTTGTAAGGGTGCTTTTATCGGAAAACGGACTTTTTTAATTGCGAGGATCGTCTAAAAACAATTCTGGGACGTTTAACGCCAAATGTTGGACGTTTCACACCTGTTCATCTCCTCTGTAGATGGATGTTCCATAACTTCTTTTTCCATGTTAACACACACACACACACACACACACACACACACACACACACACACACACACACACACACACACATACACACACACACACACACACACACACACACACGCCAGCACGCACGCACGCACGCACACACACATCTTCCAATCTTTACATCATTGCATATATTGCCCTGTGTTACCCATCATACATACATACATTACGGATGTTCCACAACTTCATTTTCCGTGTTAACACACACACACACACACACACACACACACACACACACACACACACACACACCAATATACCTATCTTCCAATCTAAACACCATTGCATACATTGCCCTGTGCTACCCATCATACATACATACATACATTACATTATGACCAGCTTCCCTACAATTGTCTTGCTTACCTAAAACTAGTCTTTTTACACACACACACACACTCACACACACACACACACACACACACACACACACACACACACACACACACACACACACACACACACGCACACAATCATTGCATACACTGCCCTATATTCTCTTTCTCTCATAATCTCTCTCACCATATACCTATATTTTTTATAGATTTCAGAATATGGAACCAAAACGAAAGAAGAAGCAAAGTATCTGCTCTACTCCTACACAAAGGTCTGCTAACAAAATAACCTAGAAGTATCATGGTAAACGCATGACACCGGATAGACGTGACAGAATAAGGCGAGCGTTAAACGATGTAAGTAACAAGAAGTCAATCTCAATCAGAAAAGCAGCACAGGAGAATGATTTATCTTACTCATTCTCATAGGGTAAGGTAGATCAGTTTAAACTGAAATGCCAGTCATCAGTATTTACTGAAGCTGAAGAGGAGGCCATGGCAAGATGGTTATGTGAAATGTCGCAAAGGGGCATGGGCCTCAGAATGTGTGAATTTCTAGACTTTGTGCAGTCTGTTGTCAAGAAAGAAAATCGTCAAACACCCTTCAAAGACGGGCGACCAGGAAAGAAGTGGTACTATTCCTTCATGAACAGGAACTCACACATCATCAGTTCACGAACCCTTTGGAACTGAAGAGATCAAAAGTGACAAAAGAAAAGATTGATACTTGCTATAATCCGAGACTTTCTGTGTTCAAAAGATTTTATTGACAAACCAAGCCGAATTTGAAATGCAGATGAGACAGGCTTTAACATGAGCAGTAATAAATGTAAAATAATTGGACCCACTAGAAGAGACAAATGTGTCCCGCTTATTTCCAGTGGAAAGCAGCGCCTTACCGTCATGTTTTGTGGAAATGCATCTGGTCAGATGATGCCACTATATCTCGTATACCCGGAACTGAAATCAAGAGGCTATAATCCTTTGACTGGGGTATTAGAGGGATCTGATATAGCATACACTCCAAAGGAGTGGATGGATAAAACTACCTTTTCCAAGTTTCTTGAATTCATTGATAAAAATGCTGGAACTGAACGTCCTGTAGTTTTATTGTTTGACAGTGTTAGTAGTCACATAGATCATGACATATTTATGAAAGCAAAATCAATGAATATAGAACTGTATCGTATTGTGCCTAAAGCAACACATATAATGCAACCTTTGGACAAGGGGGCCTTTGGACCTTTGAAACTTGAATGGCACTTAACGACCAAAACGTATGCTAGAGTCTATCCCTGGAAAGTCTGTTGGAAAAGAAAACTTCGCTCAAAAACTCACTGAAGCTTTTCTGCAGTTTTAGAGGCCTTTGACGGTAATAAATGCATTCAAGGCATCAGCTATATACCCTGTCAATAGCTGTGTCGTAACAAGTGAAATGCTAAAACCATCTCTGACATTCACAAGAGAGTCAGCTTCAGCAAAAAAAGAAACCGAACAGGAAAGTAACTCTGAAGATCAGACAGAATCTCGAGACCAGAGTATGGCCAAATGTGCTCTTGAAGTGTTTGAAAGAAACACTCTTAACTCCAATTCGTAACCGATACGTAGACAGACTCAGAGAAGGATATGACGTTGAAGGGCAGTCACCCTGTTTTGATGTATATAGGAAATTACACAATAAGGCGTACCCTTCTGATCCAGCAACAAACATTATCTCTGGGCTTGACTTGCTAGCAGAAGCAGCAATTGCACAAGACTGTCAACAGCCTGAGGCATCTACATTGACAGAAAATGCTTGTTTGCAAAATCAGACAGAACAATCAGAACTGGGTTTAACACAATCTATCCAAAAGCTCCAGACAGTTCAAAGCCTATGCGAAAAGCACTAATTGACACAATACCTTATCACTTAACTTCAAGTGAGAGCATAAGAAAGTTTTCTCTTAAACAGATAGAGAAAGTAAAATTGTTTGCTGAAAAAAAAAGCCAAAGTTTCATACTTGAAAAATGCAAAAAGTAATAGCGAGAAATGTACTAAAGGTAAAGGCAAGGGAGCTCGATCGAAATCCAAGAAAGGGAAAAGATCTTTGATTGAAAGTGAAAAGCTAGAGTAAAATGAGAACAAGGCAGAAGATGAGGCCTATTGTCGTCACATGACATGGAAAGAAAGTGAAGAGATACAGGATAAACGTCTTTTGGTTCAGTGTGATGGCTGTGACGCTTGGATGCACTCTGATTGTTTAACCTATGAAATTGATGAAAATGAGCCTTTTCTGTGCTCCAAATGCTTTGGATAAGTTTATTGCATCTTTTTGGACTTAAAGTACATCAAACGAGTCAGAATAATAATCCTGTAAAAGCACAGCTAAACAGAGATTTCAGTTAGCCTGTGCACCTTATTTCCATTAATTTTTAAGCATTTTTTATGATTCACCTAAAAGACAAGCCCCGAAGTTATACAATTTCGTGCTCAACTCAGCTGAGTGCGTATAACCGTAAAAATGGCATTTTAATAGGCAGAATAAATCCATGGATTTAGTAAATTTGTCCAGAAAAAATATAAGAAAGAGCTTAATTTCTTGGTATTTCTTCTTTATGAGTGGTATGAATTTCATATTTAGTTGAGTTCAGCAAATGGCAAGCCGTTTTACTATTTTTAATATATAAATCAGATATCTGATTTAAAATATCAGATATCTTATATAATATATACGATATCTGATATATTATATCAGATATCTTAAATAGATAAGATATATGTCAATTAAGATATCTTATATGTTATATACGAGCGCGTGTCAATAAATAACCAGCCTATACCATTTCCGATGGACCGAGACGGTCACGATCTTCATGCTTTGTTTTATACATGGGTACAAAATTGCACACGTATCGAGTCATTCTTTAATAAGATATTGAATGTCAAACATGGCTAGTGATGCAAAGGCATGCTTTTCGTCTAAAGTTGAGTACCGTGCTGTAATTCGGTACTTGTATTTAAAAGGTAAAACAGGCAAGGAAATACACGGCGAGTTAGCCGATGTTTATGGGTTTTCTGCACCAACTTATGCTCAGGTTAAATTCTGGGTAGGGGAATTCAAACGCGGTAGAACGTCTTTAATGAAGCCAGGTCTGGACGCCCACTGGATGCCACCGACGAAGAAATGTGTGTAAGAAAATTCGGGATCTGGTATACTCTGATAGGCGAATTCAGGTGGAAGAAATAGCGCAGGCATTAGGCTTTTCACACGGTAGCGGTTCAACAATCCTACATGATCGTTTAGGTATGCGCAAGCTAACAGCCCGTTGGGTCCCAAAATCCCTTAGCGATGAGCAAATGGCAAACAGAGCATCAGTATGCAGCGCCTTGTTGAAGCGTTTTAGGTCAAAAGATGATTTTCTTTTGCGTCTGGTGACTGTAGATGTGACTTGGGTTCATTATTTCATAATAAGCCAGAGAATAAAGCTTAGAATCGTCAGTGGGTAGGGCCTGGGTCCCCGAGGTCAAAGAGTTCAAGAAGCAACCATCTGCTGGCAAGGTGATGGCCATAGTATTTTGGGACGCAAAAGGCGTTATTATGTTGGACTTTTTACCCAAGAGAAGTACAATAGCTGGAGTGTACTATGCAAACTTATTAGACCAGCTGAGGACCGCCATCCGTGAAAAACGCCGAGGTAAACTCTCTAAGGGTGTTTTGCTTGTGGCACTCCCTGGACTTTTCTCTTACCTTTTTTTAGCTGCAACAGGACAATGCTAGAGTCCACACTTGCAAAGTTGCAAAGGATGCTGTAGAGCGAAACGGGTATGAATTAAGACCACATCCTGCCTATTCGCCTGACCTAGCTCCTAGCGACTTCTTCCTATTCTTAAACTTGAAAAAGGATATCCGTGGACTTCATTTCCGGTCTGATGAAGAAGTCGTGACGGCAGTTGAGGAGTGGGTCAATGGAAAGGACCCTGACTTTTTCAGTTCTGGGCTGATGGCACT
This sequence comes from Anodontia alba, assembly GCA_964016985.1. Taxonomy (NCBI): domain Eukaryota; kingdom Metazoa; phylum Mollusca; class Bivalvia; order Lucinida; family Lucinidae; genus Anodontia; species Anodontia alba. The sequence continues at coordinate 55,879,747 of OZ024821.1, forward strand.
TGAACACCGTTGGTCTAAGTGCATCACACTAGAGGGCAATTGCATCGAAAAAGAAGAGGTGGATCTCAACCGGAAATAAGTTAGGCTGGTAACTTATTGACTCACCCTCGTAAGATATCTGATATGCTGTATAAGATATCTTAATTGACATATAAGATATCTTATATGCTATGTAAGATATCCTATATGCTATATAAGATATCTTATAAAGGATATAAGATATCTTAAGATATAAAGAAGCTATCTCATTTATTCAATTAAATAATATATCTCATTTAGGATATCAGATTTCTTATTTAGTATATCAGATATCTATATTAAGATATGATATCTTATTTAACAAATAAGATATCTTATATTGTAAATAAGATATCTTATATGTGGAATTGAATAAGATATTTAATATGATATATCAGATATCTTATATAGGATGTAAGATAGCTAATATAGGATATAAGATATCTGATATACTTATTCAGGTATCTTATATCCTATAAGGTATCTGATATACTAAAATAAGTAAAATGGCTTTCCAGCAAGCCGTTTTACTTTTTATTCTTTAAATCAGATATCTAATTTAAAATATCAGATATCTTATATAGTATATAAGATATCTGGTAAATTATACCAGATATCTTAAATGAAAAAATATCTTTAATGTCAATTAAGATATCGTATATATTATATAAAATATCTTATATGCTATATAAGATATCTGAATTGACATATAAGATGTCTAATATGCTGTATAAGATATCTGATATGCTATATAAAATATCTTATATAGGATATAAGGTATCTTATTTACAAAAGAATATATCTCATTTATTCAATCAAATAAGATATCTTATATATTATATCAAATATCTTATATAGGATATAAGATATCTGGTAAATTATATCAGATATCTTAAATAAATAAGATATCTTAAATATCAATTAAGGTATCTTATATGCTATATAAAATATCTTATATGCTATATAAGATGTCTAAATTGATATATATCTAATATGCTATATACGTTATCTGATGTGCTATATAAGATATCTTATATAGGATATAAGATATCTTATTTCCTAAAGAAGATATCTCATTTATTTAATCGAGCAAAGATATCTCATTTAGTATATCAGATATCTTATATAGTATATCAGATGTCTATATTTATATATAAGGCATCTTATTTAACAAATAAGATATCTTATATGGTAAGTTAGATATCTTATATGTGGAATTAAATAAGATATCTAATATATTATATCAGATATCTTATATAGGATATAAGATCTAATATAGGATATAAGATATCTGCATTAGTATATCAGATATATTATATCCTATATATGATATCTGATATAATATATAAGATATCTTGCATAATGAATAGTAAAACAGCTTGCCATATGAGCATGGAACCAGCTGTATAATCTCAGACCTTGGTTACGTTATATTTCTGCTCCTTTATTTTCAGTCCAAAGGGGATGGTAAATCACCTCAACAAGCCAGTTCTTCGACTGAAGAACTGCTGCCAATATACTTAGTACAGCATATACAAAAGTTATTCTGAAAAATTCTGTTATCAAGGGATAAAGTAAGACCATCTTATACTAGCCCAGCAACTCGTTTAACAATTGACAGATAGTATACTAATAGGCATGACGAACATGCATGCTAAGTATGGCTTCCAGCGTTGGACACACTTCCTACAGATACGCATGATATGTTTACAGACGAGAAACGTCAGCTCAAACTGACTGACATACCAAGTTTACCCATAGGGCATGTTTGCCTGCTGTATTTTGACGTGTTCTCGATGAATGTGGTGAAATTCATGCTGAAGTCACCGGCGAGCCAAGTTTTGCTCCATGGCCAGAGCCTCAGTCAGAAGAAGGAGGTGTAATTACATCATAAGTAGAACTGACATTAATGTTGAGCATGGCAAATTGTTAAATCTTCTTACAGACCTTAAAGAAGGCTCATGTATGGAACTGGAAAAAGAGTTTAAGAAAAGTAAACCTTAACACTGTCTCTGAGCATAAAAATATATACCACAAGGTGTGTGTTGAAAATTCATTTTCACTAGGTTACTTTCCCTTTATTTCCTTTATTGAAATTGTTTATTCATAATTGTTGATTATGATCAATAGTAATCAGGCTGGCAAGTGCACAATCAAAGATCGCAGCCTAAATGGCACTGAGAGGAAGAGAGCGTCGTGTTAACAAGTCTGCATGCAATGAAATTAGAAAAATGCCACTGTACACAGGGCAAAGTTATGTTTTCTAGGGTATACATTAACTTTATTATTTCTGCTCAAAAACGTTTTTGTTTTTTGTTGTTGATTTTTTCAGCTTGTGGATTCTTGTCAGAACTGTCCCATCCAGTTTCGTGCAATGATAAGGATAATACAACATTTTTTTCCATTGAAAAAGGTCTTTTCTGAATCATGAAAAAGGTCATATTTTGCATTGGTCTGTCCATTGAATGTAAACATATGAAAATATCACCTTAATTGTAAGTAGTAATTTACATAACAATGGTAAGATTAACAGGTCTCTTTTCCCCAAAACATGATTTAAGGGGGAAAAAATCATTGCAAGTAGTAAAAAACTGTACCGACTACAGTATCTTCCGTATATATAGGGCCATATTACTACAACTCAATTTGAGCACCTCTCCTACGGTAAGAAAACAAAGTTAGTCAGGTCCGATGATTGGTCAAAGTTTTCAGGTGCGTCCGCTCAGGTCCGGTGAATAGTCATTTCCAGCGAGGTGTGTTTTGAGACGACCCCAATGCTTGTCAACACCTTGATGTCACGTGATTTGGTAATGGAGAAAATTTTCCGTAAAAGGAAACAACAGTGGTGAAACAGTAAGTACAGCCATATGCCCTGTACAAAATTATTTCACGAAAACAATACAGCATTTGATGGAGGTAATAAATGTCTTCTGAAGCCCATTACTGAAAACAATTATTGCTGTTCTTTGTTTGAATTAACAGCGAAGTAATTGTTAGTGATTCGGTAAAGGCAACCTCGCTGTAGTTGAGATTGGAAATCTAAGATCGCCGCCATGGCCGTCATTTTGAAAATCTATTTTGAAATTCTTCTCCTGAACCGAAAGACCAATTGACTCGAGACTTGGTAGGAAGTATCAGAGCGATTTGCAGATATTTTAAAAATAAATAAAATCCTTTCGATAAGAAATCCAAGATGACGCCATCTTGAAAATCTATCTTAACTTCTCCTGAACCGAATGGCCAGTTGACTCGGAACTTTATAGGAAGTAACAGGGTGACTCACGTAAACATAGCTAAAATTGTTCCGATCGTAAATCCAAACTTGAAAAAGAATTTTGAACTTCTCAAACGAAAGGCCAGATGACTCTAGACTTGATAGGGATTATCGGGGAGACATGTAAATCAAACATAGCTAAAATCGTTCCGATCGAAAATCTATTTCGAAACTCTTCCTGAGCCGAAAGGCCAATAGAAACTTCCTTGAAACTATTGGGGTAACTTGTTCAAATTACAACCCTGTGGTTTCAGTTTCAAGGTATTTAAATGTCTTCTGTGATAGCACTATAGCTGGCTGGTCATATCTTCTGACATATATTTCATGGTGTTTAATGTTCAAGTAACTTTCATCACACAAATTACTGAAATGCTAATTTATACGATATCCTGATATTGTGAAAGGAATCAATATTGTTAACAATACAATTAAAGTGCAAAATCTCTACAACAGCCTCCCTTGGGAACAAATAATACAGGCTGTTGTAGGGGTAGCTGTTGTAGGTCAATATATAGTACAACAGCACTTTGAGAATCAGAATCATTGTTGTTACAGGGAAATAAAAGTCAAAAACGATTGAGTATTGTAGTTTGAGTTAAGTTTTGCATTTTAGACTCCTAGCAAAACCTTCAAAACATGTAAAACCTTTCTTTTTTGTTGTTGTTGTTCTTCTCCTTCAATCTTGTGCAAAACTTTTTTAATAATAAAAAATGGAACTGACTGATGGATCAAGAACGTCATATTTTATATTAATATAAAATTAGCGACATCGAAAAATCGCAAGACGTTTATGTTTGACAGAAGTGTGTAGAAAAGAACTAAAGTTAACCTTTATTTTTACTACAGCACTTTTGAGACCCCGATCAGCTGGTGCACCCGATAAGGACAATTTTATTTTCGCATTACATTTCGCTGGATCTATTTATTCCGCAACTGGGCTAGAAAGATGCTAATGCGTTTATAGGTATAATCATTTCATTTGTTTCGTTATTGTATGGCTTAATGGATTTTATGCAAGTTTTGATTTACTGATTTATAACACATTTATGCCAGTGTCCCTTAAAAGATATATTTGCAAACAGTGTAGACCATCACACTGTTGTCATAAAACACGAGTAAGTTTATACTTTGATAAAAAGAATTTTAACAAGACAGTCCTTAAACTGGAAACGGACTGCCCAAATAGATGAGTAAAGAGTCTAATACTTGGCATTAAGAGTTTAAGAACGTGGCTATTTGTCATATTGCATTGCGCTATTTTGAAATAAAATGAAACAAACAATGCAAGTAGCACTATTTGCTTTTTTTTTTCTACTGTAGATTATCATTAGAAAATAATCAGTGCTAAAATCATTACTATTTTATTATGATTATTATTGTGTTAAAAAAAACTTTTTAAGAAATAAGATATAAACTTGACGAAAACGTCACAGACTGCATCTGATGACTCAGCAAATAGAACACGTTCGGTTTGCGAAAAGTAAGAATTTGATTTGAAACGAATATAGGTTCAGATTTTTATTTGTCTATAATTGTTTATAATGTTCGCGCTACGAAATTATGAACTCATTGATATTTTGTTATATCTTCTGCTACTGTTGGCATGCCCGAAGTATTTGCTGTACTTGTCAGGTCAAAAGTGCAGTATTTGTTCAGAAAAAAAGTGAGACATGTGAAATATGGTATCTCATTGAGATACAAGACTCAAAAAGCAATGACCCTTGAGAGCGATGAACACAGAAAAGAAAATGGCAGAAGTGTTCAAGTTTTCTGTGTGTTTCTAGTTTCGGCCATTTAGCCCTTATTTCTCTTTTCAAAAATCCAGGAAAGTATAAACTACACTATAATGAAATACGGAGAGACATTTTACGACAATAAAATCAGCTATATTTTAAAACGAATAACCCTTGAAGATAATGAAACAAATAATGCCTTGATCTTTTGATGTTCTTCGGTATTCTTTTTGCTGTGCGCAAACTCGTTATATGGTTTCCTAAGCCGATATAAGCTAACTAATAGCTACAACATACGTCCGATCGAACTTTTTTTTTTTTTTTTTTTTTTTTTTTTCATTATTATTTTTTTTTATATTATTTTTTTTCATTATTTTTTTTTTGTTTTTTTTTTTGTTTTTTTTTTCATTATTATTATTATTATTTCGCAGAGAAATATATGACTCCTGTCGACGCTTGGTTGTACCAGGTCTTTGTGTGTTTTTTTGTGTTTTTTTTTTTTTTTTGTTTTGTTTTTTTTTTTTTTTGCTTTTTTTTTTTTATCGTAATGCGTTGCCAGTCAGAATATTTGTTTCTTTTGCCAGACATCTCTGAGATAATTATGCCTGTTATTAACAATAATAAGAGATACGAGTATTTACATATTGTATGAAACTATTTTATTTTCATTTAAAAGTTACTTTCGACTTGTTGGGACATACGAATCATACTTTGGAATGTGTTTTGCCTTATCATCAAAGATAAGCAGCAGGTTGACGTTTCATACCAAACCGTATCAAAATATCAAACGACACCTTTTGAAAATTATCGAATACTTTTCTGTCCTCTGTAAAATATCGATTTACCACTTGCTCGCCTCAGTTGCATCAACTTCGGCAGTCAGCAATCTAGAGTGCGAGACTACATGTAAAATATTTGCTTATTTGTGAATATTTAGTATACAATCATCTAAAGTAAAATTGTTGTACAGGAGGAATTACTTGTTTGGGCACTATCAGCTACCCGGACTAGGATAAAAAGAAAAGTCATACTGTTGTAGAGCATACAGGATACTTACCTATTTGTGCACTATCAGCTACCAGAATTAACAGAAGGATTCTAATAAGAAACATCGTCATAGAAATTGCGACTATGATAAGGTATTGTCCTTGTCTCACTTCTGAAAATCAAAACAACATCACCATAAGTTTTAAATAGAAAGGTAAGTACGAGGGTAGTTCAATAAGTTCGTAGAACTCGGTATTTTTCTATACAATTCAAGATTTCTTTTTTTCATTTTTGTGCAGTGTAAACCTTTGTCAGTTGAATGATAACAGCTCGGTATTTACGTCAACACGTACATTTTTGCTCTTACTTTTTGTTTGAAAACCTATACCCATAGGCAAAAATGCAAAGTCAGAATATTGAGTTCAGAGCAGTCATAAAGTCCCTCACTAAGGAGGGTGCAAAGGCCAAAGAAATCCATTGGCGCATGGCTGATGTGTATGGTGATAGTAGCCCAAAGTATTCCACAGTGGCAAAGTGGTCAGCAGAATTTAAACGAGAGCGAGATTCCTTAGAAGATAATCCAAGGCCAGGTCGCCCTGCTGATGTCATCAGCCAGGAGATGATCGACCGTGTTGAGAGACTTGTGCTAAACAATCGCCGAATCAAAGTTGCCGAACTTGCTTCAGAATGTGGTATTTCTAATGGAAGTGTTTTCACTATAATCCATGAACATTTAGGCATGTCAAAAGTATCTGCCAGGTGAGTATCCAGAAACCTGAACATGCAAGATCGCCAGCAAAGGGTGGAGTCAAGTCAAGATCTTCTGGAAGTGTACAATGCCAATCCAGAAGACTTTCACACTCGTTTTGTAACAGGAGATGAAACTAGGCTTCACTACTAGGACCCAGATATTAAAAAAGAGTCCATGCAATGGAAGCACCCTGGCTCTCCCCCACCTAAGAAATTTCGTACCCAACCATCAGCCAGCAAGGTAATGGCCACGGTGTTTTGGACTCCAAAGGGATTATATTGATAGATTACAAGCCTGCGGGTACTTCAATTACAGGAGAATACTATGCCAATGTCATTAAACAATTAAGGGTTGCTATTAAAGAAAAACGAAGGGGAAAGCTAGCTGCTGGTGTCCTTCTTTTGCATGATAATGCCCCTGTGCACAAGTCCAGAGTTGCACAAGCGGCTATTCGTGAGTGCAAGTTCGAGCAGTTAAATCACCCGCCATACAGTCCAGACCTGGCCCCAAGTGATTATTATCTGTTTCGAAATTTGAAGTCCCACTTGCGTGGAACGAGATTTCGGGACGATGATGAGCTCAAGGCTCGCAAGCTACAGAGCAAGCTACAGAGGCTTGGTTTGAGGACCAAATAGACGACTTTTATTTAAAAGGCATAGACTGCTTAAAAGAAAAGTGGGCCAAATGCATTGAAGTAAAGGGGGATTATATTGAAAAATAATGTTGAAACCATCTTCCAATCTATGAGTTAAACCCCGAGTTCTACGAACTTATTGAACTCCCCTCGTATGTTTCGACAGGAATCAAACATCAAACTTCATAACTCAAGACAAAATACACAGGTTCGCCAACGGCAAACGCATCTAAGACAGGGGGGTGGGGGTGGGCAATTTGACAATTCAGCTAGTAGTTTCACAAGCTGCTGTTGAATATATACATATATGTCTTTGAAACTACTAAAACAAAATGAAATAAAATGTCTTCGTGTTTGACAAATAAATCTATTGGGAAATGATTATCAAAGTACAATGATAATATTGGAGATAACACTTTTTAGGATAAAAAAGATACTTTAAAGTTTTGTGATACACGTTTGAATGACAAATGCATTTTGTAATTTCTCGGCGAGGTTATATTTATGGATTTTTTAGAATCTCACTGAGAGCAAATATGACAATGAAATTACTTTGACACTGGAATAATTTTTCGAGATCAAATAGTTATCAAAACTACAATCAGGGAAAGTAAGATTGAGACTTAGATATATCTGAACGCCCAGTTTGCTTTATACAATTTTCTATATTTTAAACTACTTTGCAACAAAAATGATTATAAATAAATTTCTTGGTCTAACGAATATTTAGTATAACGAATATTTAGTTTTAATAACGTTTTAATAACACCGGGTATGTTTTTGTTTCTTTCTCTTTTTTTCGTTTATGTATTGTATTCCCTGTTTCAAAAGGAACACTCATTTCTACGGAACCCCTGACGGGACATTTCTTTTCCAATATTTAACAGAAACATTAAACGAGAAATTTATGTTTAAACGAGATTTTTATGTTGGAAAAAAAAACGACATGTCGTTAAAATGCGGAACTCCTAAATACGGAACCACGGAAGGGACATTTCCTTTCCGATATTTAGCAGAAAAGAAATCAAAACAATAAAAACAGAACAGAACTTAAAAAAAAAAAAAAAAAACACATTTCTTTTCCAATATTTAATTATATCGTTTGTTCAACTTAAATGTCGTTTAAACGACTTTAAATAGAATGGAAATTAAAACAAAATTAACGATTTATTACATGTCGTTTGTTAAACTTTTAGACTGCAGTTTTGAAAATGTCCTATCTTTCAGCCAGTCAGAAGCAATGTTTTAGCCTTACTATATTGTGAGGCGTCTCTCTTAACCACTAAGAGAAATTCTTAGCCTTTGAGAAAAACTCTTAACACATCATTTAGCTAGTAGGCATTTTTTTTTTTTTTTTTTTTTTTTTTTTTTTTTGTTTAAATGGAGTCCAAATAAATGATTGAATTTGATAAAATAGTATACAAAACTCTTATCTTCTCTCGAAGCGGTTTCATCGGTACGATTTCTCGATCGCCATTTTGAATGTCCCGCTTCGATATCTTCCGTAAAAGATCGGTAATATTTCCGTGCGTAGTCACGTGACAAATTTGCGTCTCATTAGTGTTCACAAAAATGCATGACGTTTTCCACCATGCTGCCCCCAATTTCGCGCCACTATGTCATCGATAAGCAAACAAAGTATTCATGTTTGTATACCGGCGTGACTTTTGTGCCTTTTAGACTGTGATGACCATACTTTCTGGCTATGATACCCTTTTCTCGAACAATAGGTTAAAAATTACGTATGGCCATGGTCTCGAGAGGGTCCTGGTGAATGATCAGTTCTGATACTGGGGTGGGCGGGGTCGGGGTCGGCTTTCCTTCTTGGATAGTAAGTACGCTAAGGGCAATCTAATAGTCGATCTTAATTGCGCAATAACCCTAAATATTGGGACAGACAGGAATGCGCAAACAGTGTAGACCCAGATCAGACGCTGCAGACATGCCTGAGCACACTGTTTGTGTAGACCCAGATCAGACGCCACAGAACGTGGAATCTGATCAGAGTCTACACTGTTTGCCACTATCTTAGACACATCTACAGGTAGAAAAGTAGACATTTTCAAATTTTAGGACCAGTATAGTAAGGAGGTGTCTCAATACTTAGGAAAAGTATGGTAGTTCTGGTTCAAAACGTCAAGAGTTTTGTGTTAATTTCATTTATTTATTTTTATTCTTTTTTCATTATTATTATTATTATTAATATTACTATTATTATTTCAAATCGTTTCACTGACTGAGTTGAGGCTTTACGACCCAGTTATCCCATTATGGTCATGTCGAGTCTGTCAGTTTATCTAACCACACTTTTCCTGGAGAGGCTTGTTCCTCTTAGAAGATAACCAGTACTTGTGCACATTCTTTCAGAAACTGACAACTGCTCTTCTCAACCCAGCGGAAGGGAGGCAATGACCATAGAAAATATTTCAAAATCAATCCCCATGGCCCTGGTAAATGAATGTCCATTGATTTATCACCAGCAAAAATATTCTGATTCTGAAGAATGGTGCTGGACCCAGCATGATCGAACCCACTGAGCCGCATCCCACTAAGCCGCATACTACTGAGCCGCCGTGGTTGGCAAAATGTTTACTTGTTCTTGTAATTTTGCCCAGCTACATACCCTCATTATGGTTTAAAATCGTTTTAAGACATTTCGCTTATGAACTGATCATTCATCTGTGGGCAAAAATGGGAGTACTCTGGGAAAAGCACCTCAGCAGCTTTCTGACTTGTACTCCGAGCAGGCTCAGTATGACCCTGAGAGACTTATGATCAAGAGTCTGCATCCTAAATCTGTCTACCATTACGAAAACACGCTTATACAGAAAATTTCACCGCCAAAAACTGAACAATTTTAAAGAAAAGAAAACTGGTATTTTTCATATTTCTGCTCAAAACATAGATTGTGGGTACTCGTTAGAACCGCCTCTGAGAGGCAATTCTAACAAGTACCCACCATCTATGTTTTTGAACAGAAATAAGAAAAATAATGTATACCGCTGTAAACCCCAGTTTTACTACGTATATAAAAGTGGAATTTAAAGGGGTCAAAATTAAATAGGTATGTTTTCGTGATGTACGAGTAAATGCAGATACAGATTTATGTATTTTACCTCTTTATTAGACAAGCCAACTATGTCAAAATCCCTTTCGCATTTGTAGCTAGTATGGACATGCATTAGATACTCTCATAATTATTTGTATCCACAGCTAATAGCCCAAGTGTTTGGATTGACAGACAGTTGTCGTTTCTTCCCAGAACTGTACATGGGCATTCAAAACACTTTGAAAAGCCTGGTCATAAAACAGTGTGAAAAGTGTCAGTAGAAATACGAAATACCATTAGTGAACCATCTTTATTGAGGCAATAGATGGGGAGGGGGAGGAGGGGGCGGGCATGGGAGAGTCTTTCACCATTATACAGAAAAAAAAATACATGATAAAGATTATTTCGTGTTGGTGTTGATTTACTATACAAAACCAGCAAATACCACCATAGCAGCCTGCCTAGTCAGAGCCTTCTATGGATTCTAGAGTAACCATGGTATATCCCCACCTTTGATTCACTATACAAAACCAGCAAATACTACCAGAGCAGCCTACCTAGTCATAGCCTTCTATGGATTCTAGAGTAACCATGGTATATCCCCACCTCTTTATAATACTGTTGCTGGGATCCATAACAAAATCCATGTTAGCTAAACAAGAGTGCTGTATCCAAATGTAAATGTATAGATTATTTGGTTTAGTAATTTAAACAATCGTGTTTGGAGAAAACATTTCTGAGAAAACATCTATCAACCCTGTAATAGCTAGAACTGTCTTACATATTGAACAGTGTTATAAATAGATTGTGGTGTATAAAAAAGATATGTGGAATGATCCATCCATATAGTCTGATAAATTTTCACTCATCTACTTGAATTTCAGCAAGGCAGTTCCCCTGGTCTACTGGAAGTTCAGCAAGTGGCTCCATTATTGATGTTATGTGTAGAAGTACTTATAAAACTATCATTCATAGACAGTTGTTTTACAAGTTGTTTTACGTTTTGCATATCGAAGTAATTGATCTTTACTTTGACATGGAATTTATGACATTTCAAGATTATGTCATTATGTCATTTAATCCTCTAAATGACTTAGTGTCTATGACTTGAGGTGAGACGGGACCCAGAACAGTCTCTTTCCACAAAGCAAAACTAGGTTTTGTGAGTTTTGTTTCACAGCCCTTTCGAAGTTGGGCAAAAACTAGAGTACCGGGTTGTGTGTGTGTGTGTGTGTGTGTGTGTGTGTGTGTGTGTGTGTGTGTGTGTGTGTGTGTGTGTGTGGAGGGGTGGGGGTGTCTGAATGTTTACACATTAAGGTTTAAAGGCCATAAGGACCACAAATTTCACAAGCTTTTCCACAAAAGTGAGTCACAATGACCTAGTTTGTTTTGTGTTGAGGTTCTACCCAATGGGGTCATGTCGAGCGCAGTCACGTCCCTGTTTTATCTTGAATATATTTTTATATGTACATAGTATAAAAAGAAGTTTGTTTTGATTTTTATTAACCAGGTTAGATTATTGCTTTTGTAACTGGAGCGCTGATTATGATGACTGTTTTACTTTTTTTCAACTTTCAAGTTACGGTATTACGGTAATCACGAGATATGTATGCTAGGGGAGTATTTGATTATTTACGTCTATATACTTGAACGGTTACCAGAACATTGTATATTCCGAGTGAACCTAGGTTCGGTGGTCAATATCTTCACTGTTCTGGGATTGATTTTTGTCTCAAGGCTATCTTTTAAATGGGGAGACAATTCTTTTGTAATTTTGCAGTTTTGTAGCGTTCCGAGAGAAAACTGTTTTTTACTACATAGTTTGAGCAGTCGCTGTTTAAAAATGTTTCACCGTTCGGACAATCGAACAGGTTATTTTAAATCTTGACTATCACGGTATTCTTGTGAATATTATTTTTAGATCTTGAATATCACGGGTTCCTTGTGGACACATGTTTCAAAACGTGCCACATTACTATAAAAGTTCCCTGGTTAAATAGAACTACACACACTACAATATTTTTCATTTGAAGACTGATCATTGCCTTCCTTTCTATTATGTTATGATGTTGTGCTGTATCTCGGGGATCTGACCATGGTAAGTCAATAATTTTTTTAATTTTATTCTTACAATATTCTTGCTCGTCTTTACCGCAGCTAAGATTCGGGTAGGTAAATTTATTGCTTTACTACGTTGCGATTCATATATCGTTCGTACTTAATAACCCCAGCATGATATGTAAATCTTAATCTGATGGTGCATTATGCTCGTCAGGTGTGCAAGCCGTGTATGTAGATCCTGATCAAGTGTACCATATATGCTAACCATATATATGCTAACCCTGATCAGATGTGTACACTTTGGTTATATGTGTAGACCCTGATCAGACGAATAAGTCGTGTCGGGTGTGTAGACTATAACCAGATATAGAAATCAAATTTGGTCGATTCTAAAGATCCTGGTCAGTCAGGTGAGTCTGATCGCTTCTGTAGACCCTGATCAGAATGCAAATATTAATATTCTTACTTGAGTAGAGAGATAAATGGATCAGAGCAATGATAGCACTAGCATATTTTAAAATAACATATTCTGATCTGACATGTATATTATTTTAACCTTTATGATTACCAGACATATACGCTTGAATGTACGACACAGTTAGGCGTTATGTTAACTGCACACAGATTCAGAAGTTAACACAATTTACACAAATGACACATATAATAATTATCTTAAACACATATACAGAGGGTTTTTTTTATTTGATTATACGCAAGTCTGTTTTCTCGAATATTGTACTGTAAAATGGCTCAAGCAGCAAGGAGTCATGTTTGGGGCTATGACGATGGCATGTTGATATTGTACACAATGGTTACGTGGGGACGATGTGTGATCATTGTGGTGTAATGGCAGTTATAATTTATTGTAGCCTTTAGCGTTCTAAAGGGATTCTTACAGTGGAAGACGCAAGGGTTCTTCCTGTTGAATGTGTAATCGTCGAGATGCCATTCCCCCGATTAATGTAGAATTTGGTGTGTTAGTCAGATATGTTCTGACTGTGTGTGTGCCTGTGTTGGATATATGTGCAATATTATATGTCATTAACAGCGTCCCTGTGGTTATAGGATCTGATTTTGCTACATAATAATCAATTCCTACATAATAATCAATTCCAACGGACTTGTTGAATTACAACACTTGGCGTACAAACTCTGTATACGTAACGGAAATTAATAAGGCAATATCTTGTAATGTTTTGATACCGAGATTTCTAGGACATGGTACTTATTTTCAGGTCCCGTATACGTATCTGTTTTCGTCACTGTGTTTGTATCCTGTTATCATCATCACTCTATAACCATGATTTGACATCTACAAGTTTTTTCCGGGAAGTTGCATCCAAAGTTGTATCCAATCAAGTACAAGTGGTTCCCGGTAGATGACATGGAGTATACATCCGTTTACATTACAAGTCACTATGTCATTATTTTTAATTTTATCCACATGGTGAAAATTATGAAACTGCCAGCATCTTCCAGAAATATCTCGGACATTCAATTTATGAAATTTTGAAGATTGCTTTATAGTTTTTCTTAACTTTCTAAATACATGCTTGTTTTTATTTATGAAGTATTATGTTTATCCTCTGATTGCTTGTGATCGCGTGTAGTCCATCGTCACCGGCCCAACGTTCGTCCGTTCACGTGACACATGTCGAGCGCAGTCAGTTTACCTAACCACATTTTAACCACATTTTAACTGGGCAAGCTTAGTTCTCTAAGCGGGTAACCAGTATTGTGCACATTCTTTCACCAAAAACTGACAACTGCTCTTCTTGAATCAGCGGAAGGGAGAGAATGACCGTAGAAATATTTCATAAAAATCTCCATGAAAGAATGTTACCGACCCGGCGGGAGTCGAACCCGCAACCTCCAACTGAGCCACCGAGACCGGCAAAATCACCCAGTTTCATTGTAGGTTGAGGCATCAGCTTCACAGGATCTGGGAACTGCAGGGGTCAAAATATGACAGAAGCCATTACTAATCAGCTTGTAACAGTATATAATGGCTTTATTACCCAGATAGATGATAGGTGCATTGCCTTTCATAGAAATGCAGTGATCCAGTTTGTGATTTTTTTTAATTTGCCAAAAAATTTGTACGGCAACTTTAAAAAAGGGGGCCATGGTTCTCTGATGAAATGTCGGCACTGCATGTAAGGATTCTGCTGGAACTAGCAGAGCTCTAGTTAAAGAAAGAATTGAAGAGATAATATATCTTATACTCCACAAAAGTAGCACTGAGTACCCACACATATTTTTGTGGAGAAATGTAGACATTTCTTCCAAATTATCATCAAATACTCCTTGTTGCCCTGAACTCTGACAAGAGACTGATTAACTTAACTTCATCAGGCTGTCTATTTTATTGATATGTTATCCTTCCCCAGCACAAATGGCCCTAATGACTAAATGTGGCGTTTCTTAAAATCTATTGTCTGAAATGTTATGTCTAGATTTTTCTCAGTATAATATCAAATTCATATAGACCATCTCATGGGAATACCAACAAAGTGGTGTGTTCAAGCAGCCAAAGCTCAGATCAGCCTGTGCATCTGCAGTCTAGTCAGAACCTTGGCTGTTTGCAAGAGCTTTCTGACTGCATCACTGTGTTCTATAACACAGGCTGATCTGAGACTTCGCTTGTGGCAATGCTTTTGTTTTGGAAATCCCACAAAGTTTCTGAATTAACAATACATATCCATGTGAAAATGTTCCTGACGCTGAAAAAGTTGAAAATGCATTTCAGGAGTCTCATTCCTTTTCAAATCGTGATCGTTTTTATTGCACAAGTGTCTGTGTAGGTGGGGGTCTTTCCACTGCCAAGGTTTTGGAGATTCAGTTTGGATCATCTGGTTCCAGCTGTCTATTTCTTTTCATCCCAATTCTATCTTCCAGTCGCATTGTCAGCGCTTTAATAAGGAGAGGCCTGGTATGAGGGTAGGTCTTCTTCACCTTATGAGGGAACACTTTTTTATTGAATCATCTGTAAAAGCAAGTGAAAAAGAAAAAAATAATAATAATCAGCTGAAACAAGGTGCTCTGTGCTCAATACAGGATGGCTACCTCAGTCAGAAACAAAATTCCCTGACTTTTCACAATTTTCAGTCACTCAAAATGGATAAAACAAAATTGGAAATTTCCCGACTTTCCCTGCTTTTCTTGGCATTTAAAATTTCCCTGATCAGTTTGCAAAGTTCCCTGATTTTTTCCTGACCTTGAAACTTTCCCTCACCAGTGGCCACCCTGCAAGAACTGCTTCATTCCTACTAATTTTGTAGTGTGTATGTGTTTGTTTGCATATGCTAATAAGGTAATTGTCATGGCAGCTGTTCGATTTCATCTGTCAGTACTTTGAATTTTCATTGTACTTTTGTTATGAAACAAACTTGCATAAAAGCTGCATCAGGAGAGTTGATATTTGCTACTTAGTCTGACTAGAGACTAATAGCTGATCACTGCATTCGGGTAGATCACAATATTGTGGCCACTTTGGGGTGAAAAATCAAGTTTGCAGGATTCTTACAAAAATATGTTTTTTTTTGTTTTTTTTTTTGTTTTGTTTTGTTTTTTGTTTTTTTGTTTTTTTCAAATGCATAATGTTTCTATTCTATAGATTTATCAGAGTTTATCCGAGAGAAGAGAACTGACACATTTTTTCATGCATTTTGTTTGACTGGGTCAAAGTGGTTACGGACACTACATGAGAGACATAACGATCAAAAAAAAAAAAAAAAAAAAAAATAGAAAAGACCCGTAATGTTGCGTAAATTTTATTTTAAACACGACTAGGAATATAACCAAGTTAAAACGGGAAGTTTTTGTTTAAATCATAAAATTCTATTTTCTATATTTCTTGCAAATTTAACAACCAAGCTTATCTGACCTTCAGGGTTGTCTTAGATATATTCAGATAACACTCTGCGGTCATTCCCACTTACAGAAAGCAAATATTTATCCACAGCCTTATGATTATATATTTTTAGGCAAAAAACCGTACTTTTATGCTGGTTACGGGCACTACAAAATTGATTTAGATGTATAATTTTGCTAAAAGTTATTGATATCTGCATGATATTTGCAAAACACACACGGAAAGTTCAGATTATTATTAAATGAAGTCATTTGCAGCAAAAATAATCATAAAAGTTTTTGAATCGCTTAGTTGTGGGTCCCTAAACTCATTAATCATTAATCAGAAGAGCAACTAGGTTTATCAATATATTATCTAAACTGGTTATATATACATTTAAAAGGACTGAATAAAGAATAAGATTGAGAAAGTATCCAGACCACAAGGATGTTTTATTTTAAAGAAAAATCTTACTGGCTATTATCTCATAAACAGGTTACGGACACTACAGTCAGTTAACATAATGTGAAATGTTCCATATTCAGATAATCAGTCTTGTTTTGGATATTTATAAGCAATTTTGAATAAGTAAAGAAGAAAGTAAAAAGGAAAATAACTAAATACATTTAATATTTAAAAAAAATAATTACTAGGAAATTAGTTTTGGATGCTGTAAAGCCCCATCAAAAGTTATGTTGATACATGATTTGCCTCAGGTTTAATAGAAAGATTATAACAGCAAGAAAAGGTTACGGACACTACAAAAATGCTGATTTGTGCTCATATTTTTTCACCAGAATATTCAACAGCATAACTGGCTATAAAGAATGTTTCTCCACATCTTCAGTAGTAATAACAATGCCTAACATTGCTTTAGCAAATTTCACTCTTTTAAAATCGTGTGTAGAAAACACATAAAACAGTTTTGAAATGTTGGTACATAAATACATCTGTTAGATTGCACTACTCCCTTAGCATAATGTTTTGTCATTTTATATACCACAATACCCATCACATTACTTTAATACAGTGTTACACCTTTAAATGTCCAAAGAGATTTCATTTATATCAAGACGCACAAATTTAGGTTACGGACACTACCTCTGTTTGTGCAAACAATGCTAAGATTTTTGTTTCTTTTAACATTTTTAGTGAAATAAGTCCACTTGATTGCAAACAGACATAGGGATAATACATTTGGCCTGGTTACGGCCATTTTTTACTTGTTAGACTAACGACTCTGATTTAGACTGAAAATCAGAGGATGTTATATATGTTCTCACTTGCAGCGAAGGAGGCTGAGGACAGACTAAACGGGCCCTTAAAACTAGGTTTAAGGAACATTTGCTTAAAATCAAAAAAGCTAAGAAAATTGATACGTTTCTTTATCAACATTTCCGGAGTACTGGTCATTCATGATCATCTAGTAAACCTGTTGAAACAATTTTATACACACAAAAAAAAAAAAAAAAAAGTAAGAGAAAAGTCCAGGGAGTGCCACAATCACAAACCGCAGCCCTTCCCAGACCCCAAGAGGAAGAGGAAAGCGACAAATCTAAACAAGCACAAACCGAACAAACATACGAAAAGCACTAAGATTAGCTCTCTCTTCCCCAAGCGAGGTAATCGCAATACTAAAAGGACTGAAAAACACAAGAACAAAATGACACACGGAAAGACATATAACAAATCGCCTCGTAGAATAAACCACAAAGCAACAAAGAGTAAGACTAACACCGGGACCACAGCCTTAGAACGGTCGGTAGAGCAAACCACCGGGAGGTTTAAAGCACTTTTACAGCTAGCTAACTTCACCCTGGGTCCCGATGCTACTCTTAATACAGAAATACATAAAAAATTCGGTTCGCATAAAGGCTCCCAACTCAGTCAATGCATCAAAGCGAAAACACAAAAATCAAATTAATCACTATAATAAACAAAGACTGAGTTTTTGCGAACCGAATTTTTATGTGTTTCTGTATTAAGAGCAGCATCGGGACCCAGGGTGAGGTTAGCTAGCTGTAAAAGTGCTTTAAACCCCCCGGTGGTTTACTCTACTGACCGTTCTAAGGCGGTGGTCTCGGTGTTAGTCTTACTCTTTGTTGCTTTGTGGCTACGAGGCGATTTGTTGTATGTCTTTCCATGTGTCATTTTGTTCTTGTGTTTTTCAGTCCTTTTAGTATTGCGATTACCTCGCTTGGGAAAGAGAGAGCTAATCTTAGTGCTTTTTGTACGTTGTGCTTGTTTGGATTTGTCGGTTTCCTCTTCCTTTTGGGGTCTGGGAAGGGCTGCGGTTTGTGATTGTGGCACTCCCTGGACTTTTCTCTTACCTTTTTTGACAAAAATCCTTACATCTTCATTTTTGGCAAAAAATCCTTACATCTTCATTTTTGGCAATCTAAAAGGCACATTTGAAATTGTAATTTAATAGAATAAGTCAATATCTTCTATTTCTTTTGTGAGTATAACAAGATGGAGTGTGGCAACATCCTTAAATGTATAACGAAGTACCACTATCACAATTTTGGTGATATCTTGAATAATGTTTGACTCAGGTATAAAATGTTGGTATCAAAATTTTCTTCGATGATTTTTCTATGTGATCAGATTTTTAACTCTGAGTGACTAACATTGCATCATAAAATAAATTTTCTTTGAAAACTTTTTTTTTAAAATTGCAACACACAACGGTAAAAAAGCACCATTTTTATGGCATTTGAATGGCTGGGAAAAATTCAATTTTTGTCTGAATAGATTTCTGCTTATCCTACAGACAGACCATGTATATGCGCAAGTTTCTGACATACAAGTTGGGGGTTACAACTAATAATATAACCTGTAAGCTGATAAAACATGTTGCAGTTTGAAATGGCCACAATACTGTGATCCACCCTTTTACATTGGAATGTTTTGCTAAGTGAATCAATGTAAGGCATTTGTAGTGTAATACTGTTGTCCTGCTGAATAAATTGCCATGCTCACTTCAAACTGTCAACCAATTAGATTACTAATCCAATTAATTGACTAGTAAATCAACGAAAATTAACTTAAACTGTTGCATATGATGTACATGTGCAGATTATATTTCGTTTTCTTTGGGATCATTGGGCACATTATGGTACATTTGAAAATGGAGTTCTGCTCATCTAGAGGGCGTAAGCAGTGTTGCAAACTTCATTACTGCTTATTAAGAGTCTTTCGAGACTCCCATTTTCTGATCTGTAGTGTGTTCTTTGTTTACAAAGGCATTTTTGACGTTTATTTTATGATAAATACTGATGTTACTCGTGACCTGTGTTTTTTTTTTTTTTTGTTTTTGTTTTTTTTTTGTGTGTTTTTTTATTTGTTTTTTTGTTGTTGTTGTTTTTTTGTTGTTTTTTTTTTTTTGTTTGTTTTTTTTTTTTTTTTTTTTTTTTTTTTTTTTTGTGGCGTTGGTTTTCTTACTTGCATAATGTGAATGAAGGATGAGAATTTTAAAAGCAAAATTTAAAAATAAAAGAAGCTGCAAAAGAGATATTGTTTGTGGCATTTTGAACTGAACACCAATTTTACGTTATACAAGGTTAGGCCTGTATGATTCCTGATATTCATGCATCTTACAAAAGGCACATATTGACAATATATATATATATATATATATAGCAGATAGTGAGCACAGCTCACATACTCCTGACCATAGCCATCATATTCATATGATTGGAAAGAAAAAAATGCACAAATATACAGGATATGATAAGAATGAGGATGCCGATTCTCTCTCACACCATACAAGTCATTCTCAGTGTTTGTACAAAATTTCAAACTCCTAGGTAGAGTTGTTCCTGAGAAATCTTTGACGGAACAAAAAGTTCACACACAAAACAAACATTGTGTTAGGGATAAGACAAGAACATTTACCCATGGGGTATACTGAAAGGGGTCAACAAAGGAATCAGACAATCAGACGGCTGTTTCTTCTCAGCTCTTCTTCCAGCTTGTGCAATCATTGTTAATGGTTTCTGTTCTTGCTTTCTCTAAAAATACATTTAGGTATAAGAAGTTGCATGACATTTTTACTGTCCTTAGTTTAATCATAAAAACTGAGGTAATAAAGGATTGTGCAAAGCTGGAGGATGCTCATCCTGCTAATCCTGATCTGACTATACTCCTCAGTATTCCATCATTTTTTTTTTTTTTTTTTTTTTTTTTTTTTTGATTTGGGTTTTACGGCCCTTTCAAGAATATTTCACTTATATCGAGCCGATCGTTCATCAAAGGTGGGCGAAAACCGGAGAACCCGGAGAAAAACCACCTGACCATCCGTAAGCAGAACTTGGCTTTCCCACATGTGACCCGAGCGAGGCTCGAACCACAGCGGTGAGAAACCTAATGGATTAAGAGTCAACTCTCTTATCCACTAGGCTACGGGGGCCCGTTCAGTATTCCATCATAACCCCATCTGTATACACTACATGCAGTCATTTTACATGAAAGACGTTTTGTTTCTTTAACATTATGTTTGACAACCTGACTGAACAGTCTGTTTCTTGAGCGTTACGTTTTGAACAAACTGACTGAACAGTATGTTTCTAAACATTATGTCTGAACAAACTGATTGAACAGTCTGTTTCTAAGCATTATATACTGAAGAGCATAAATAACGCATCACTAAATTTATCAAAACAATCTTCATCTCAATCGAGGTATATATTTCATTGAATATTTTCTGAAACAGTGATTAGCATCCGGACAATGTCTCACAACAAAAAATAATGAAAAAACAAGGAGCCGATTGAGAAGGTAACGTCACATGATGAAACAAGGGTATCGACGTGAAATGTCACACTTTTCAGTAACGACAGTGACCACCGTTATTTTGGATGACAGTTTGCAATCGTCGTCTCATTGATCCGACTAGACGTCGTACAGTTGCCATGGGGATGTTACGCCACTCCTCTTGAAGAGCCCTGCCGAGTTCGGCGACGTTATTTGGCTGGTTCAGACGTTTACGTAGTCTCCTACCAAGTTCATCCTGCATGTGTTCAATGCAGTTCATGTCTGGTGAAACCGCTGGCCAGTCCATAACATCCACCCCTTGGGCCCTCAGGAAGTCTTGCGTAAGCCTAGCTGAGTGCGCTCTCGCGTTATCTTGCTGGAACGTCAACTGCTGATTCCCAACCTGACGTCGAAGAAGAGGAACAAGGACAGGGGCAAGAATTTCGTAAATGTATCGACGGGCCGTGAGTGTTCCATTCACGATAATCAGATCCGAACGGAAACCGGAACTAATGGCTCCCCACACCATGACGCTGCCACTGCCAAATCGGTCACGTTCAAGAACACAGCTGTCTGCAAAGCGTTCATGCCTTCGGCGATAAACACGGAGTCCTTCATCAGCAAAGCTGAGTGTAAACCGCGATTCATCGGAAAAGACAACCCTGTTCCAGTTTTGACGTCGAACGCGTAGCATGTCCGTGGCCCATCTAACACGCAGCTGACGATGACGTCGAGTCAGAATCTGTCCTTTTACTGGTCGGCGACATCGAATTCCATAGTCTTTTAGTCTTCTGCTTACTGTGAACCGACTGATATTCCTCCCTCTACGTCCTCGCATACCGGCAGCGGTTGAAACGGCGGTTGTGAAGCGATCACGTAAATGACGTTGCCTAATGAAATTATCCTGACGTCGAGTAGTTACACGCGGAGCCCCGGGTCTAGGACGGTCCTTTGTGCTCCCGGTAACTGCAAACTTTCGACTTAAACGAGAAATCGTCGACTGGCTAACGTTGAACTGCCTAGCAAGCCGACGCTGACTGACGTTAGCTTGCAAGAGTCCGATAATCTGTCCCCTGGAATCGGGATTCAGCCTCGGCATGATAAACGGTATTCGTAAGAACAAAAAATCACACAAAACTTTTAAGCCCCGATATCAGATGTCCACTTCATGTATTGACCATTCAATGAAAATCAATAGTCCGTGCACAAAGTGGTCAAATTGATTTCGTGCACGGGTAGCTCGTGGGACATAACGGGTGACATTATGGGGTGGTTCGGTGCGACTAATGAAAGTCGGTGAAGCAAATCAATATTTCTAACGTTGTTTTTGTATTCATAAATCTTTTCTGGGGAATATTTTTAAAAAAATATGTGATGCGTTTTTAATGCTCTTCAGTATATTTGAAAAAAAAAATGACTGAAAGCTGTTTAGCTTTCAAAGATTGTTGACAACATGCTTTTTTTTTTGTTGTTGTTGTTTTTTTTGTTTTTTTTGTTTTTTTTGTTGTTTTTTTTTTATTTGGGGGGGGGGGGGGGTTCGTTTTTGTTTTTGTTTTTTTGTTGTTGTTTTTTATTCTTTTTTTTTTTTTTTTTTTTTTTTTTTTTAACTTATAGCTTACCACAGCATGAATTAGATTAACTCATCTACAAAAGCATCAGCTTTCATTGGATGTTTGATTCAGCAAAACTTGAGGAAAACTCCTTGTGTAAATACTTCATTTTTTTCACCAAACATTGCATTTTGGGATTAAAAACTGGAATATTCTCAAAAACTTAAAAAAGGATAGTGTAAAAACACTTCATTTTTTCATCAAAAAATTGCATTTTGGTATTAAAAACTGTAATATTCTCAAAAACTTAAAAAAGGATAGTGTCACATGACATGAAATAGAATTCAAAATTAGGTCTGGCAACAAATGAAATGGGGTCGCATAATATCCCCTTATCATAAAATAAAGAAGCAAGTTTAAAAAAAATAATTAAAAATGAAACAAAAGTTATAATGCAACTCTACTGAAAATAATCTACTTGTTTGATCAGTAAGGGTAATGGATGTAGATTTTTAAAGCAAATACTTGCTTGAGACACAGTATCTCTACCAATAGGTAATTAGGTAGGCTAAAACATCAAAGGCATCTAAACGCTACAGCTCAGACAGGTACTTTAAGTCCTATATGCCATATGCATTACTATTCACTGCTTGCATAAAGAAGGACAGATGGGCAGAAACTAAAGTAGGGACAACTTTTGTTGTTGTTGTTTTTTTGTTGTTGTTTCTTTTTTGTTGCTTTTTTTTTTAAGGACATGCCTTCTGGTTGTGTTGCTACTGACGACCGATTATAATAATTCACTTCCACCGATTAGAATTTTTTTTTTTTTTTTTTTTTTTTGGTCAACTTATCCAAAAACTGTATTTTTAGAAACCTTTTTCTCACTTTTTCATTTTCTAGGCAAGTTATAAAAAGAAATGAAACTTTGGGTCATTCTAGATTGTAGTTAATAAAGAAAAAGAAACTTGATAAAATACTTGTTTCAACTAAAATAACTATTTTTCTTATTACTTCATAAAAACACATTAGCTTCTAATGAGTACTCACAACATGTTTTCTTTTCTCCATGAAAACATATGCTGTGAGTACTTATTAGAAGCACCACTGTGAGGCACCTTTAATGAGTACCCACAACATACAATTTCATGGAGAAATAAAAAATGCATTACCTGGATACCCCTCTTATCAAGCTGGAGGTATGACTTAGTATCTGGAAGAGGACTAGAATAAGAACAAAACATCAACAAGTTGATTATTAGTTGACGATTTTACAAAACGGTTTAAAATAATGGTTTTTACAAAGTCCATGATTCCCAACACTACCTTCTAGGCCTTCTCTATATAACTATACAATTTTATGAAAAAAAAAAAACAGTCATAAACATTAGTTCCAGTGCAGAAGGGAACTTATATGCCTTATGAATTTACATTGAGCCCATATGTGAAGAAAAAGGGATTATTCTATGAAAGTGGGGACTTCTAATTTTCTTTTTTTATGAAAAAAACTAGAAGCATTCAAAATTACAACACTATATGACCCAGCCTTTGGCAAACTGTTTCAAATAAAATATTCACGGTAAGGTTATAAAACATATATGGAAATCAAAAAATCTTGGAAGAATAATATTACCATTCAGATCCTTCAGCTGAAATCCCCTTTCTCTAGTTGTAAATGGAAGGCCACAGGTTGAGAAAAAGCCTCTGAGCTTGTTCCAGGGACTGGATGTACAGTAGGTTGAGTTGACGGAGCTGTGCTGCTTTTAATGGTCTGGGCTGGCATAGATGTGATCATACTGTTTGAGTGTGTTTCTGGTGTAACTCCTTTTGTAGTAAAGTATAAAAAATTTACCACCTCAATAAACTTTACAAAAAAAAAATCTCTCCAAAATTTTTCTTCTCATAATACCTACATTGTAAGTATTGGGAGAGAAAGCCCTTAGTAAACAGTGTAGACCCAGATCAGATGCCACAGAATGTAGAGCCTGATTAAGGTCCATACTATTTGGAACTCATCCAACAAATTTTAGATGCATACATGTCCGAGCCTTCTCTGGCTGTTCAAAGCCTTTTTATTGATTTGGGGTCTTTGACAGCCAGAGTAACATTGGTGACAAAAATCCCAAATTTCCCTTTCCCGTGCGGGAGAGGGCCGACATCGATCTGTTCTTTGACTGAAAACATAATTTATTGCAATAAAATCCTGTATGTCTCCATCTATTTCGTTTGTTGGAATATAAATCTATCAATAGATGTTAAAATCTAAATAAAATTTATGGAAATGATGTTTTGGTGGCAGTTTAATTTTCGTCATGTCCAGATAATCGCTTTTGACAGCTAGCGCGTGACATTACGGTGCCGACATAAATATTGCCCCGATAGATTTTCTGGTACACTGGTTGCTATTCACCGGGCTTAACTGCTTTGAAGAATTTGCGAATCAAAGGGGCTTGTAACGATTTCTTTTAATGGCAAAGATTGGCTATATATCTTGTATATCTATTCAGTTGATACACAAGATATATAGACAATCATTACTATAAAAAGAAATGGTTACAAGCCCCTGTGATGCGAATACAAATGACTTGGCCTTTGTAAAGTGTATTCTGAAATACGGGACACCTTTCTATCTCCAGGATGTTGTTGAAATTATTTCAGTTTATTTCATGAAATTGACCTCCACTCCTTAGCCCATTTACTATTTTTTTGATATTGGGAAAGGTGGCTATTTTTTTTTTTTTTTTTTTTTTTTTGGGAGGGGGTAGGTTGAGGGTATCGGCCATTTAGAGGTATTTTTGGGGGATACTTTCAACTGACTTTCAAAACTGGCTATTCTTTAGGTCTATCGAAATTCTCGGTATTTGTTTGGGTATCATAAGAATCGGGGTTAAAACCTTCTGTTGAACTGATAAAATGTTTTATTTAATTTTAACAGCTCTATTTCTGCTGTGCATCAGTTTAATGCCATTAAAGAGAAAACGGAGCCACTGCTGGAAACTATTTAAAGCACTTATATTACTTATACAATCATTATACAGGACAAATAAATGAAACCCACACTTTTGAAAAAAGAAAGCAAGGGGAATATTTTTTGTGTATGCTAATATCTGCATATTTTTTTTTTTTTTTTTTTTTTTTTTTTTTTTTTTTTTTTTGAGGTGGGGGGGTTGCGGGTGGTTATGGCTTATATACCGGATCTTTTCTTTCTTTTTTTCTTTTTTTATGGCTGATATAGTGTATATTTTTAGGGGTAAACACTAAATGCTGGGGCCGAACCTATGTAGCAAACAAAACAGAGTACCCACATACAAGCCTTGGAAATTCAGAGGTAATTTCGGCGCAGGCAAAATGGACAATGTTATTGCACTTTTACATCCAGACTGCACATGCATCAAAAATATTCCATACAAGACTAAAATTGCAATAAAACTGCTTATGTGAGTGTTTTTTTTTTTTTTTTTTTTTTTTTTTTTTTTTTTTTTGTGGGGTGAGGGGTGGGGGCGGGGGCTTTATTGTAGGATTTCTTAAATCAACAGTGACTCATGAAGCTTATTGAGTTGAATAAAGAGAGGAAGAGAGAGTTTTTGTGTTCGACATATATTCAGCTGTTAGCTTGTTATCAACCTACTTAGAAAGAGCACGCCGAGATCTGGCAGCGTGTGTGGAGTGGGAAGGGGTAGGGGGTCGGGTCTTCAAACAACAATCGCTTGTTTCAGGTCCGGGTTACAATTATTTACTCTCGCTAGAATGTGGAAATATGCAGACACCGTTTTGCGTTGATACTTTCGTGAATTCTTTGCTTACACCGTCGCGATATGACTGAAAGATTGTTGAAAGCGACGTTAAGCCCAGATCAAACAAATCTTTGCTTACATTAGTAAACTCAACAGACTATACATACAGACAGCTAGATAAATGAAGAAGAGGGTGAACCAAAATGTTTTAGGCGTTGGTTTACGCCCACTGAAGTGCTACTGACACCTTTTATCTTCACTATTCATGACTCTATCCCAGATTCGCCATGTGTCTCCGACATGCGTGCCATGTAAGTTGCTTGAACATATTGTTTGCTCAAATTTTATGGCTCACTTGGATGTACACCAACCTTTGTCCGACAGGCAACATTCATTTATTTAGGCACAGTTGTGAAACTTAGCTGACCACGGTTATCACTGATAAAAAATCTGGGTAAAACTCTTGAACAAAGAAGGACAGGTGGGCACATTTATTCCTGATTTTGAAAAGACTTTTGACACACACTCTCATGTACTACTTAAAAGCAAAATATTTTGTTATGGCATTGGCGGGAAGACTCTCAAATGGAAAGATTCCTTTCTTTGCTACAGAAAACAACGAGTTATTTTTTTACGGTGAAACTTCAGGATGGGCTCCAGCAGGAGCTGACAAATAAAAAATATGTCCACTTGTCCACTGGGTAGGTAAAACATTTTTTCACTTGCCCAGTGGAAAAACTTGCTTGCCCAGCATTTTTCTCCGACATCACTTAGAGACGACTGATATTGACAGAAGGAATGAATGATACAAAGTGAATGGAATCAATGAATTTACCCCTCCAAAAGAACATAGGATATATAATTAAAGACCCTTAAGGACATAAAAATATGTTTTTTGGTCATTTGTCTTATCACTGATAGGAGATTAGGCACATCTTACCCTAGTCTAGATGCCAAATACGATAATTTAGAGGACCGAGCCTGCCCAGGAAAAGTATGAGTAGGTTTACTGAATAACTTGACATGACCATAACAGTATTGACTAGGCCATAAAACTTCATCTCAAACAATTCTTAGTGTCTTCTGCTTCTGCAGAACATATTTTTTTAAAATATGAAAGTACCCCACAAACCGGTTGGTCGCTCTGATATCAGTGTCGTGTTTCACATTCGCTGCCGAAATTTTATCTAAACTGTTTGGCATAAAAAAAAAAAAAAGTTTTGATTTGTCGATACTTATTTATTTTGTCAAGAAAATAAACCATTTTCACCGATATTACTGCTGAAATTGCCTTTGAAATCGAACTCGGTTGGTCGCTTTAATATCGGCGCCGTTTTCGTTTTCCACATAGCACTATCATAATTCCATCTAAACGGTTCTATTGTGAACCCGTCCAAACCGGGACTTTTATTATTATTCATATTTCTTAAAGCGGATGTTAGCTCTGTGTAAGTTATCTCACCTTCTAATTCCTGTGATTCTTTATCGGACAATTTACTTTCATTGTCACCTAATATTGAATGTATTGATTTAGAATCGTCTATTTCGACTTCCTTATATAATTCTTTATAAAAATTTGTTTGGCATTTTAGAACATCGGACGTTTCTGTAACTTCTTTACCTTCTTCGTTCACCAATTTATGTATAACTTTACTAGTAAAATTTCTTTTTTCTAAGTTAAAAAAATAATGTGATGGTTTTTCGCCTAAATCTTCATATCTGCTTCGCGATCTTAACAATACTCCTTCAATTTTCTCTTTTTGAATTTCATTTAATAAAGATTTTTTACTTTCTAATTCATCCAAAACATCTCCAGATAAATTTAAAAAGTTTGCATTTACTTCTTCTTCAATCAATTTAATGTCTTGCTCTAATTTAGCTTCTTCCTCTTGCCGCTGTTTCTTTCTCTGTAAACTGTATTTTATTGTACTATTGTTAATAAAAGCGTTTCTAAAAAAAAAGTTGATCATTTATACTAAATTCTTGTTCTTGATTATCAATAATGTTTTCTCCGTTATTTATTTGGTATGTTTGTTTTACATCAGAAATCGTGTTTTTAACCAAACTTACATACTGTTGATCTTTTAGTAAAGAATTATTGAACTTCCAGTAACCCCGCCCCCTTTCGTTTGTATTTAAAGCAAGTTCAAATACTATGTCACTGTGGTCTGATCTATAACCTGGAATTATTTTTGCCTCAGATGCATATGGGAAGCAGTCATCATTTATTAGGAAAATGTCTAATCTAGCCTGTTTCCGGACTGGATTTCTCCTACTCCAAGTAAATTCTCTTTTATCTGCATTTAATACCCTGTAAATGTCTACAAAATCTTCCTCATCAATCATATTTAAAACTTCCTGACGTGCTCTAGGGTTATTTATGTGCAAATAATTATTCGTATCAAGATCTGGGTTAATAACTAAATTCCAATCACCACAAATAATAATCTTATCATTTTGAAACGCGTTATATTTTTGTCTTATTTCTTTATAAAATATGGCTTATCGTCATTTGGTCCATAAAGATTAACTAAAGTAAATTTTTGTCCTTCTATGTTTATGTCTAGTATAATGTAGTTCCCTTTTACATCTGAATTAACGCGTTCTACTTTATGCTCAAAGTTGTTATTTAAAAGAATCATTACTCCCCTACTGCTATTATTAAAACAACTAAAATAAATATTATACCCCCATTCTGCTTTAATATATGATTCCTGTAGCCTTTGTATATGAACGTCTTGCAAACAAATAATGTTATACTTCTTTAATCTCACATGTCTAAAAACCGCTCGTCTTTTTTGTGGGTTTGCAAGTCCCTGACAATTTTGTGAAAAGATTGATATTTTATCTGCCATACAATTTATTTTCGATCAAAGTCCTAATCCCTTCAACAGGTCCGCCACGAATACTTAAAACAGTCCATGTATATATACACCACAAATTAATTTTACCAACAAGCTTGAGTAATAAAAACCCTGCATAAGACGAAAGAAAAAGTAGAAAAGAGAAGAAGAAAGGATAAGAGAGAAAGAACCTTACCATAAAATAACTCATTTCCCGATCGGTGCAAAGGCGACCTGAAGCAAACATCAATGAACTTACACATATATTGTCAAAATATCATTGCCTGTAATCAATATATAAAACCTGCGTAAACCTCCCTCAGTAAAAAAAAAAGTCTTCTTAAACCTTCCACTTTATGCCACTACGTTACCGTGAATGTTGAACTCAGTAAGCATTTTCTACAAACTGTAGCTACAGTGGAATATCAAAGACTCGAACACCTCTGTACCAGTATAACTATTTCAGTAAGACACATACCCCCGCCCATGACCCACCTTTTCCGGAAAAAAGGAGTTTGCAACTTAACTTGGTTAAAAAGGTGGCCGCAAGATCATGCATATAAATGGGGGTATTACCGATTTAAAACAAAAAAGAATATCTCTATTCATACCGAATGGAATTTGTTCAAATAAAGCGCAGAGTACGCGAAAAATCAAGTTCTTTCTAGTGGTGTAAGCGCTATTCTGCGATCTGGTCTAATTCTCTAGAACATTCGAAGAATGTTTTTGCTGTCAATCTGGGTCACCAGGACAATGTACATGAATTTTGACGAACCATTCTCCGAATGTTCTCAGACCAGATTGCAGAATAGCACTGACACCACCAGAAAGAGCTTGATTTTCCACGTACTCTGCGCTTCATTTGAAAAAATTCCATCAGGTATAAATCGAGATATTTTAAACATCCTACCTGAAGCTTAGCTAAAAATAGTAACAACCTCTGTGCACCTAGTCATTTGGTCACGTGGATTCCCCACTGTGTTCACTTTTATGTCTCCTTCTATAACTCGAAGGAGTCTATTTGCAGCCTCTATTGCATTATCTTGCTGAAAGGTTACACGTAGTAGTCAAACTGCTTGTACGTCTAGAGTTTTAGCATTTACAAGATCTGCGTCATCTTTCTTCTTGATGCAGTCACAGAACATGCATTTGAATCTTCTTCTACTATAGCTGGGACATCCTTTGATTCCCCTTCTCCATGACCACTACTACTTTTTACCACTAGGCAAAAAGCCCGTCTCTGCCTGGTGGACGGTCCGTCCGTCCTATTATTAACATGGTTGCACACATAAACTCAGATAGGATAGTAGCTGGGACGTCGCCCACTATAAAAAAAATCCGATAAACACTGGTTTCTTCCGCGACGTCAACCCGTGCATACACTTCCTGCAGGTGCAGGTTCTAAGGGTACGGGATCTGCAGCCCAAACAGGTGCCCCTAGAATACTTTTGAAAGATTTACATAAAATGACATACTTGCAATGATGACAAATGGTACCGGGTCGGTGATAAACAGATCAAAAACTTAAGTGTTAACTTACGTAATGTTGTGGAATTTGATGACAGTGCGCCACATTGCAGGATTCAAAAAATTGTAAAACCTGCAAATTTTGATCAAAGAAACTCAATGGACTCACTAATAAAACATACCATACACGGAGATAGGACGATCTCAATTGTAAAGTTCTCTAATGTTGTCTATGGTGTGGAGTGTTCGCTCTGTGGATTGATATAAGTAGGTGAGACGAAAGGACAACTGCGTAATAGAATGTCTGGTCAGGAGCAATCAGTTGCTTTATCAATGATTTTCAACTTTACTTTCTCAACTTCGATGCCATTTTGATGAGTACTGATCGGAAAGGTACTAAAACTACTATAACGGGATGAAGAAAACCGTTTATCATTATTAACATGATTGTTTTGGAGTCCTGAAAAGGAAACGATATAATTGCCCAATAAAAATATCTAGAATATGCACATTACTTGACGGATCACTAATGAGTGCAATTAGCGCGCAAATACTTGAGTAAATTATAAATGCAAGTTCGCATTATGAAAACAAGCCTATTCAAATATATTGAAAATTTTACCACCAATTTTCAGATAAAAAAAATCTGATATTTTTCATATTTCTGCTCAAAACATAGATTGTGGGTACTCGTTAGAACCGCCTCGACGAGGCGGTTCTAAAGAATACCTACAATCAATTTTTAGCAGAAATAAGAAAAATAATGTATACCCAGTTTTACTATATCAAAGTCGGGGTTTAAGGGGGTCAAAATTATATAGGCATGTTTTCGTGATGGTAAAACAAAAAATAGTAAATAAATATTTGCAATAATAATGTTTTGGTTTTTTTTAATAATAATAATATTGTTCCGGTTAATTATAGTGAAATAAACAGTTATAATAATGATAATAATTTCAATAATAATAATCCCGGTTAATAGTTCGTTACATTTCCAAGCATTAGCGTTACATGCAGGTATAAACCAGTCTAACAACAACAACAATGGCGTCGCACTAAATTCGAAAATTAAGATTTTAAAATTATTCGGTGTCTACTTACTCACAAATTAAAGTTTTGAAAAGGGATCAACCGTATCTCTAGCCAAATGCAGCGAGAATGGCTAAAGGTACGGGACCGTATCTCTAGCCTCCGAGGCCAAATGCAGCGAGAATGACTAAAGGTACGGTACCGTATCTGAAGCTTCCGAGGCTGAAGATACGGGACTGTATCTCTAGCCACTGCCATTCAAGGATAAAATGCTCTAGGAAAATATGCTCTAGGAAAGTTGATTATTTTATATTTAAGAAAAAAGGTCAAACCGCAGCCCTTCCCAGACACCAAGAGGAATATTTTCTGTTTTTCTATATAGGTGAAATTGAATTGTTGTGCAAGGTGTTTCTTGCCTGCTTTGAGGAGACTTTGTACAAACTCCACCTCATACGAGTATAAAATCAAGTCGGCAAGCAACACTGCACAGTTAGTACCCATCGAATTGTTTGCTGAAATTTCCGTCCGCCGAACTCCACAAAAATATTGTCGATTAGATATTCTAGCATCTTTATGACGTCTGCATCTGAGTAATTTTGTGGTGAATCAGAGTGATCCCGAACGAAGTATGTGTCTTTGTAGCCAATGACAACATACTGAAAGACAAAATCCAGCCTTCTCAATCGCAAAAGCGTGGGTTTCTGTATGCAGCAGATTTTTTTTAGTAGGCATACCTTCAAAGCAGTGAACAACAAAGGCGGATACGCAGGCTGATTTGCGCCTTTTTTGGTATGTCATTCAGCAGGATTTTGCACGACGTGATTCATATTATATATAGTTAATGATTTCATTGTCATTCTATACAGGATACCATTTTATATCTCGTCTATCACATCTACCTTTTCTAATGCCCTACGGCTTGCCATGACAGATGAAATGCTATAGATTTCTTTCCGGCATATAGACTGGCACATTACATAACTTTGATCAAAATAGCAAATATATTCGTGTTAAATCACCATCTTCAAACGAATAAACATGAACTGTGCTGGTGATACACATCGACAGTACAGTAACAGCACAGAGAGAAAAAGCAAGCTAATCGATTGTACAGTCACCATAATAACTGAAGAAAAGTGCATCAGTTTTTATAAGAGAAACACTGAACTCTCAGACGGGTAAATGCTTTATCACTGCGCCGAATCAGAAAACAGTTGAAGGGGCTTCATGAAAGACGAAAAGCAAAAAAACTACTCGTACTCGGCTACAAATCAGTGAAAAAGCAGCGGAATTGTTTTCCTGTGGCGATATCGGTGGCTTATGGTTCCAAATCAAAGCAGGTATGAAAATAAAAATCTCTTACCTTCTGTAAGCACAATGTGTCAACAATTGTGTCGTCATATAAATATTAAAAGAAAACGTTTTCCGGGAACCGTAGCTATATTTTGACGTTAATTTTGGTGCTGGGTTGTAGGGAATTTAATTCCGCGCAGTATTAGCATTCTCCGATTTTTAAAATAACGCTCTCCTACACGACAAAGGCCCCAGATTGCCGACAACCCACCTGAAATAGCCACCGTTTTAGCTCACGCTACTCATGTCCGGATATTCGCGTCACTTATTTCTTTGCATAACAATTGGCCATGAGTGACGAGATTACTAGCCGTGACGTTGGTCTACTTTGCTTTGTTTTATGTGTGTTACAAACTTTAGGAAATGATAACCTTACAGTTCATCTTTAGATGCCTATCCAAATATGTACTTCTGTAAATCATTTTAAGCATTAGTGGAAGTGAAAATCATTATGAGTGAGCTCAGTTCTTGTCGCACGCATTGCTTCTTATGCCTTTCAATATATGGTTATTGGGTTATATGTCACTTAATTTTGTTTTAGGTATAAACATTCCAATTGAAATTTTTAAACAAGCAAATGAAGATTATTATCCAACGAGAGTATCTTTCAGAGTAGCATTGATTTTCTATCTTAAGGCGGAAAATGTTACGTATAACACGAATACGAATAACACTGTTCGACAGCCAAATATATCGAAAAATACTTAAAGATTGTCTATTTAATGCATAAAATATAATATTTTTTACATTAAATATGACTTTGACAAAAGGATAATTAAATTATATTTCATAATAATTATATTATTTTTTATTTTTCCAATTGCTTTAAAGTCTATTACAAAACAAAAAATAAAAATCAGATTACTGTTAATTAAGTACAATAGTACAACATGGGTTTGCAGATTATATTTCATTTCCTTTGAGACCATTGTTGTATAGTTGAAAATGGAGTACTGCTCATATATACGCTAGAGGCCATAAGCAGTGTTGCAAACTTCATTATGAAGAGTCTCAATAAAACCGAGACTCCCATTTTCTAATCTGTAGTGTGCAATCTTTTTTACGTTTATTTCATATGCCCCTTACTGATGACAGCAACAGTATTTTTCTTCCTGAAGGGGGCAACAAACTCATAAAGAGTTTGATGGAAGTCATCACAGTCATAATTATTCTGTCATACTTTACAGTAATCATAGTAATCAATTTTTATTATTATTATTATTATTTCATGGAGCAAACGGCTTCCAATAAATGTTCAATAGTGACGTGTTCTGCTGCTGTTTTACTAGAGACCTCCAGTTTTTAATACTTCTTTGTTGTAGCTCTTCTTTGTTCAGTATCGCTGGTTTCATATGTGACGTTTATATTATCAGTATTTGCTGCTCATCTCTTCTTATGGCAATTCCTGGTATACTAAATATGTTACCTACATTACAATTAGCAAATTACACTTTCCAAGGTAATGTGGCCCTCCAAGGTCCAAATGATTCATTATATATCGACAAGCATGAACGTGATAAAGAAATGTGGCTACATGCATTTGTTTATAGGTACCCAGTTAGCGGTATTAATGTGTAGTGTAAAAAATCGTCTCTGTGTTTTCTATCGTTTGACTTGACGAACAATCAAAATTGGAAGTTGTTATCTGTGTTATGAAATAACAATTTGTGTCTCTTTATAAAACCTTAAGTTAATGCAGAATTCATAAGAGAATGCAATTTATGGTGTGTGCTAGGTATTGACAAAAAGTAACGTAAATAACAACAAACAAAGGCATTTTTTCCATATTAGTAATGAAAGTTGCTAATTTTATTAAAAAATAGTTTGATAACATGCTTTATTTTGAACACAGTGACATTACAGGTCTATTTTAGTTATAAGATTTCTTACGGTATTATGGAAAACTTACCACAGGTAACTTAGTATAACATGGTGTTCCAAGCATTATGGATACATCTTACACATGATAACAACAGAAATTTTCTTCTTTGTGGTGCAACAGTACGACCAATCTAAATTTGCCCCCTAAACAATACATGTAAAAATGAGTGCTAAATATACTACGCTATCCGACAAGAAAAACAACTTTGCATGCAGGCAGATAATACAAAATTCAAACACAGCCCGCCTATATTGGCAACGGGAGCTGTATTTTATTCTGTAACAAATCGCTGGGCGGAAGAGCGTGACGCAAAGAACC
Organism: Anodontia alba; assembly: GCA_964016985.1. Classification (NCBI taxonomy): domain Eukaryota; kingdom Metazoa; phylum Mollusca; class Bivalvia; order Lucinida; family Lucinidae; genus Anodontia; species Anodontia alba. The sequence goes on from OZ024821.1 coordinate 55,915,035, forward strand.
GCAGTTTCGTGACATTTTTAAGATTTTTCTGACGTCATTTGCCGTTTCCTGGATATAATATCGTTTGTTTGTTTGTTTGTTGTTTTTTTTTTGTTTGTTTGTTTTTTTGTTTTTTTTTGTTGTTTTTTTTTTTTTGTTTTTTTTTTTTTTGTTTTGTTTTTTTGTCGCATCAGATACGTTACAAATAGACGTAAATGCATGTGTTGGCGGGGAAGTTGGCAGGGTGTCGTCGAATACGGGCGGAAGGTTGGGAAAATCTGAAAGCTTCAACGGTATTTTCGTCGTTGTAAGAATCGAAACAGAACAGCTCTAGTGCGTGAATAGTTGAGTAATAAATCACAGTTTGTCGGTCAGTTGTGAGTAAATCACTCACGCTACGCGCTCGTGATTTGCTCTACATTACAACTGACCGCATTACTCAACATTTCACGGCTAGAACTGTTCTTTTTCTTTTATGAACCTTTTTACGGATTCCAGTACTCAATTTATGCTAACCTTAGCATTAGAAAGTATACTCAACAAAATAATTTAAGGGCCACATAGTGCAAATTTCCATATATACAAACTTTGGCCGGGTGTATGGGCAAAATCACAGAAGATATCAAAATATCGTTGAATGTGTTTTAAAAGGAAGCCCTAAAGGAGTGTTTCCAGCAAAAAATTGTGAAATCAAAATTCTCATTTTAAAATTATCCAAAAACACTACTTTTACCAAAAATTGAAAATTGACATTTTCACGTCAAAAGTGATATCTGGGCTCCCAACTGTGAAAAAAATCATAGAGAAAGCCTTCTTTGTTATCAAGAAACACACATTTTGCTAGAGGTACCCTCTGCAGATTATTCATTGTCTATGGGAAACTTTCGAGGCATTTTTAGCCTCTCAAAGGGTTGGCCTCTTTTTCTGGCCATATCTATGTGTCTTTTACTCGAAAGAAGGTTGAGTTTGCATGATTTTATGTGTGATTTTCCGGTATTGGGAAAATGTTCATTTTGGAGTAAAAATCGTTTTTTTTTGGAAATTCCTGTTTTTCCTAGAATCTTTTGGTCTGGCGTCGTTGGTGCCATTAACACTTTTGTAGCTGAAAATGTTGTGAACATGTTAAGCTGGTTGAAATAGTTCTGAGACTTACAGTTTTACCCGTGAAATAATTTTACAACTTGAGGGTCGCATTGTATTGATAATCAAAGGGAAAAAACCTGATGGCCCTTAGATTATTTTGTTGAGTATATATAAAACAATTGAATAGCAGATACATTGCATTTTGCAAAAACTTGCACCTTTACAGTTGATACTAAACAAATTCATAGTATACAAAACCCTTTGTATTCAGGTTGAAATCATGAAAAATAGAAAGAAAAAATGCTCAAAACAGAAAGCAGAAAGTTAAGGGGGAGTATCTCTTAAAAATGCGCAAAACAGAAAGCAGAACGTTAAGGGGAAGTACCCCGTTTTCCTGTCTGACATCATTTGTTTTAAATTTCGCATGCAATTTGCGCTTCAAATAAACCTTCTACTTTTTTCTACCTGTATTAGAAGGTCCAATATGGCCGTTACAATAAACGTGTAAGAAAATGATTGATCGTAAATTTATGACACCATTTTGAGTGAATTTGTTTTACCAGTCCTCTTCCGGGCACTCCTGCTCATGGTTTTTCCATAAAAGATATTCGTATGGAACATTGTATTGTACTTAAGTAAGTCTTAAACATGTATGCATGTTCCGCCGCGTATTTCTTCATGTCCATAATTTCAAAAACTTTGTTGACGTCCCATACTGGGTAAGAATGTCTGAAAAACCAAACATAATAATTGAAGTTATTTCCGCAAACTAAAGTGTTCAACAAAATTCCATAAAATACACGCCGTTTTAAAAAAATCAGTACTACTTTATATTCAGACATCAACTGTACAGATTAATTTATCGCGAGCTGGGTGTATATTTGGAGTATTTTACTTGTTAATATACTAACGTCAAAAAGAAACGCTTAAATACTAGCATACAAATTGCAAAAAAAGTAATTCAAACAATTTATGTTAATATAGCGCCGACGGCAATACATAAAACGTTCAGTTATCTGTAGTCAGGGCCTGGCAATCTACCGTCAAACATAGGTACCCTCATTGGAATGTCAGTATCGGGTGTGACCGCCTCGTCAAACAATCACTGCATCCAGTCACCGTCTCATTCAACCGCACAGGTTTCTCAACAGAAATCGAGGAATTCTGCATGAAGTTTCTAGGCTGACGCTGCCGTTTCGTACCCACAGATGCTCAATTGGATTACAATCCGGTGAATACGCAATAGTCCAATTTCACAATCGCGAGTTTTACCGCTCTCGCTAATCCAAGCATAATCTTGTTAATCCAGAACGAGGCTTGCGGTATATCACAGATAACAATGACGGATCGTCAGATCGTGACTAAGTACACAGTTAAAGATTTGTGTAATAAGCATTTCCATGTAATAAGCAGCCCCATTTCTTCTTCATTTCTTAAGCTCTCTTATATGCTATCGCACACTTGTATATGAAATATATCCGCACATTCTGATCATGACCACCTCTGTTGAGCTTCCCGCGAAACGTCATTTCAATGTTTACATGTGCTGTGATCAATATACGCGAAGAAAAAATATTCGGGACTTGTTTTTTACTTGCTGACATTTCGATCTACTGCTTTGATTCGCGGAAAAAGTATTTGTAATTTACTTCTGTTTTTAATATGTGTGTGTTTTATATGCATTTCCGACAAGAAAACGCTCGTTTTTTTGTTTTTTTTTTCTTTTTTTTTTTTTTTTTTTTTTGTTTTTTTTTGTGTGTTTATTTTCCAAAACGGTTTTCCCGCCACGCTTTCATCTGATGTTACCATTACGAGCACGCAATACCGTTATGAGCACGCGCTTTGTTTTTTCTTGCGAGAGCTATAGAAAAAAATAACATATTAGAAACGTGTATCGTCGTCTGGGGTGCATCTGAGCATCCCATAACATGAGACTCTACACAGGGTTTACGTGATAGATTCGGTGGTACTTAGAAACTATTTTAGTGGCCAGCAGGAGTAACCGTTTTGATGCACAGATCTCGCAAACGGACAAGGTACTATTTTGCTTGGGTGCTTGTCGTCTTACAGCAGAGAAGTCAGTGACAAAAAAATCGACATTCAAAAATTTTGAATCGGAGAAAAAGATTAATTAAAAGAAAAACAACAACAACAAAAAACTGTCAGCCTCTGAGGATAAAAGACATGACGCCCGCGTGTGCATCTCGATGAATCGGTCGGTAGAGGCAATACAACATAAGGGAAGGGGCAGTCGCATGCTTTAATTGCTCGACCAGTTAACGATCGCTGAAGTGTTAATGCCAACACCTGTTTAACTGCCGCTTGCTTAGCAAGTAGATAACGGTACTGTCACAGGTGTGAAAAACACGCGGTGGATTATTCTTTTAAGATGCTACCGACGGTAAGAATAACACGTGGCGGACATTAGTCAAATAATCCAACCATGCGTCCGGCTTTGGGAATTTTTAGGAATCCGGACCCGGATTTATATGTCCCACGACGCAGGATTCTGCGTCCCCGAGAACCCTGAATTTATCACAGGTTGTAGCGAGTGTCTTTCATTTCAGCATTGTCAATACACCGCCAGCCTCGATCTCGATACATTTCCATAAATTTTTCGCTCGGCAATTGTCGGAAATTACGATTGAGAAAAGGGTCTATTCTCAGCGTAACGTTCTTTGCGACGCCGGTATATCCGTATGCAGCCATCAGCGTTAGAAATGTTAAAACGTGACTCGTCACTAAAAACCACATTACGCTAATTACGTTCACGATTGTTTCTTGTCCACTGCTGAAGATCTAGATCGTGACGTCGGGTCAATATGGGACCACGGTAGGGCCTGAGGCAGCTGATCCCACGATCCCTCAATCGTTTTCGCACTTATCCACGATTGCCAGCAATGATATCCGCTGTTGATTGCGAGGTCAGGTACTTATCGAACAAGTGACGTTGACGTATGAAGTTATCCTGCCTCACCGACGTCACACGTGGCGCACCAGAACGAGGCCTGCCGGATAAGCTTCCCGTGATGTAACACGATTAACTAAACGAGTCACAGTCAAATCTTACAATTTTTCAAATTTCTTTTGAATTCCAAGTTGTAAATCAGATATCAAATAAACGTGTACAGTTTTGTTGTCGCGATGTCATTGTACACTGGTCGTACGGGTTGTTCGAGTAAATGGTCAAGGCACCAATTCATTGGTATATGTAATGTAGTGAAGCGAAACATTTGTGGTTCAGTTTATATAAAGTATGTTATAACTATGGCGTACAATACTTACCATGATACCCGAAGCCAAACAAAAAAGTTTTCGTTGAAGCGTTTCTTTTTTTTTTGACAGCAGTATTTACATGTGTAATATACGTTAAATAGAACTTAAACTCTAAACCAGTATTATGCACAATGCATATGTTTCTCCAAATGGTAATTAGTTTCGTATTACTAGAGAGCGGTTTTGTATGAACCAATATCCAAGCTTTATATATACAAAAAAACCTTAGCCGGATATCTTTCCGATTGTGTGTGTGTGTGTGTGTGTGTGTGTGTGTGTGTGTGTGTGTGTGTGTGTGTGTGTGTGTGTGTGTGTGTGTGTGTGTGTGTGTGTGTGTGTGTGTGAGTGTTTTGTTTTTGTTTTTTTGTTTGTTTGTTTGTTTTTTTTTGTTTTTTTCTTACAAAATTCAGGGATTGAGAAACCCGACTATAGATAATTTCAATGCTTTCGGAATGATTAGAATTTATTACCCTATTGAACTTGAAATTAGGGAAACTACCTAATTTACGATGTCTGTCTACTCGAAATTGAAAACTTGACAGCTGTTTACGATCTACGGAAAATTTTCTACAGTCATTTATCTTAAGCACTTATGTGCTTTTCTTGTAAAGCCAGAATTATGTCACGTTTTGATGGACTACAATGTTCAGCATCTAAATTGTGGTAAACATATAAAATTTCTTTTCCTGTCACAAAACAATGAACGTATTAAGTGACATAATAACAATATTCCAGACGAACCGGTAAGAATACTTTCGTCATGCTTGGCGTTTTATTTTCAATGCTAAAAAATAAAAAAAAAACATTGTGATTGATAATATCATATTAGGAACCATTTTTTTTGTTTGTTTGTTTTTTTGTTGTTTTTTTGTTTGTTTGTTTTTTTTGTTTTTTTTTTTTTTTTTTTTGGGGGGGTGGGGGGGGGGGTTTCTGTGCTTTATTTTCAAAATTTTACCACTTAATGATTTTACTGGCAAACGAATGGGTTGGTATCCATAGTGAACTTAACTTTTCGGGTTTTCTTATTAGATTCTTTTTCTTTTTTTTTTTTTTTTTTTTTTTTTTTTTTTTTTTGGCTTTTCTCTACTGATTTTAATTTATTGATAACAATATTCACACAACATTTTACCCAGTAAGACCAGTAAGAATACTTTGGACATCCTTCGGAAATAAGATATAATTTTTTTAAATGTTTAGCACTTAATGATTTTACTGGCAAACAAATGGGTCTTTGTTGTTTTTTTTTTTTTTTTTTTTTTTTTTTTTTTTTTTTTGTTTTTTTTTTGGGGGGGGGGGGGGGGGGGGGGGGTTGGGGTTGTTGTTTTTTTGTTTTGTTTTTTCGTTGTTGTTTTTTTTTTTTTTTTTGTTTTCTTTTTTTTTTTGGGGGGGGGGGGGGGGTTTGGTTTTTTATTTTGTTTTTGTTTTTGTTTTTTGTTTTTGTTTTTTTGTTGTTGTTTTTTTTTTTTTTTTTTGCATTTCTCCACTGATATTTATTTATTGATACTTCATAGCAATATAGTAAAATTTTCAGAATTTCAGAAACTTTGAACAAGTGGAACTATTGCAAACCAGCAATCAAACTACATATCGATTTTTGCATAATTGGTAGCCATTTATTGAAAATATTGGATTTTTTAAAAGCCAGTAGCAAGAATGAAAATGGTTGGTGCAAAGGTAGTTATGACAAAAGGTTTTGCATTGAATTACGATAGAAGTTTGCAAATTTTCTTCAAGATGTCTACAGCAGAGTAGACTAAAATCTGATATATGTGTGCAGCTAAATGGGGCATTGAATGGTGCCCACTTTGTTGTTATCTGGCGTGTGCATATTATTGCTCAACAGCCCAGATGAAGTATTTGTCATAACAGATAAACTTGTGGATTCTTGGCGTATGTACGATTTGCTGTTCAACACTCCTACAACAATTTCCTGGACAAATGGAAAGTAGCTCAAATTATTTTCTTTGAAACTAAAGGGTCCTTATGTTGGGCTATTATTCAAAGTATTGTGAATATTCAAAATCTAGTCGAAATCATCACGCGAAGGATAGGTCATACTGAATTAACCAGTTTTGCTTTTTCTTTACAGTAAAAGAGCCGAATTTACATAATCAGATGACTAAAAGGCGCTTAAGTAATACAAACATGTTTAAACTGCACTCTTAGGAGTTTGGTTTAGAGTAAAGTTGAGGCACAATTGTCATGTCGTGACGTGATGTCCTTTCACAGTGCCGCCACAAGGCCGAATCACAATGACGTGATATTATGCCATATACTGTCATCGGTGTGACCAGTACTAGCACGTCTACCTAATGCTGGGCGTCAAAACAAAGAGCAGGTGGTAACAACTTAAAAAGTAAGATATGACCCAACTAGAGGTGCAACCTCTGAAGGCTCTGTTAGTCCATCTAGTGGAATGGATCTTTGATGTTTTGTTGTTGTTGTTGTTGTTGTTTTTGTTTGTTTTTTTTCTTTCTTTTTTTTTTTTTTTTTTTTTTTTTGTTGTTTTGTCGCAAAGAGGTTGGCCGTTGCGTTGAACGTTACTGACGCCAGTATATAGTCAGACAGAGTATCTCGCTCATACTTGTCTAACTCCTGCCTGCTATTCTCGCATTATCTTTTATTCTCGCGTAATGAACATGTGTCGTCGTAATGAGTATGCATCATTCCGAAATTACTTTAGATACTATACATGTTAACACCAAGTCATGATACTCAGTTGATCCGCATATAATGTACAGCTTATTGACAAACTAACGTACTTAAGCAATCCATGAAATTACTTTTCATTAATTTGGTACACACAAACATCTCCAATGAAATGCTGTAAGGGCGTACATCTTCCTTTTCCACTTTGCAATCACATCCTTGGGTCCATTAAATGGCCAAGTTGCAATTATAGGTGTTTATAGTTATGTATGAACGCTAAAACCAGTTTACGAGTGAACTCATTTTCATGTGGAGATTATATTGAAACTTTAGTTCCAGGGCGATAATAGATAATTCGGAGGCGCTGGTCTTTACAGTTGCTTTGTTTCAATGCACCTGAGATACTCCGTTGACAGATTTTCATCCGTCTGTATAAATGAGCTGGTGTCCGTAAATGATATTTAGTCGTTACTTTTACATAGTACTTGAGTCCAGTTGTTTGTAACATAATATAAGTCATTTTTATGGAGTGAAATGTGGTCTTTGATGATTTAAGAACCTTCCCAGTGTTGAAAACTCAACAAGTAAAAACATGTCCTAGTTTAGATAGACAAAACTTTCAGCTGCCAGCCGCACTTTGATCACATACTAAAATCTATTTATTAACGATTCTTGATTTTCTTTCTATCATTAGAGAATTAAAATGTCATAACAGCGATTAGCTGGATATGCTCCATGACAAAGCAATGAACAACTAAAAGAGATTTACTATAAATTTGTATACAGCATGCATCTTAAAATTGAAATGAGGGCTCAGAAAGACAGGTCAGTTTGCAGCTACAATATGTGCCAAGTTATATGGAACAAGTAACAGTATTTTAGAAAATTGAAACTTACTCTTTTGAAACTGTATTCCATGAAACCAGATTATCTTACATGAAACAAATCGTATTCAGATACAGTAAATCAAGCTGGCCATGTTTAACAAACAGCCGCGATCTCTGTTCAGTTCAGAATACAACAGAGAAATCAATTTTATACAGTTGTTATGTGCCGCGGGATAATATCAACATATTCAGCCAACTGTGTGCAATTTAAATCGATATGTACAATCGATTCGTAGTATAATAATTATTAGCTTTTTAAAACAGCTTGTTTTAGCACAATTGTTCAAGAAAGATAAAAGGTTGCTTTGTACATATGGGTATTTGGTGTCAATTATAGTTTATCTTGAGAAATAAAACAGAATAATTTAAGCAACCAAACCAAACATACTTACGGCTAAGCAATCCTATTCAATCAATAGGTTACTAAGTAATTTTAACCCGAAAAATTGCATTATGCTTCCTATTAGTTGCACTTTATTCTTAGGCGGGATATAACAAATTATGTGACAGAACAAATATAGGTGGTAGAGCAGAATTTTTGTGCATCTAAATAAATGCGTTTGATGGGAAACCAGGCATCAAATAAATAGACTAAAATTAGGCATAAAATGGTTAAAATGTCACTTCAAAATTATGAAGAGACATGAAATGGAATTAAAATCGACTAAAGCATTGCAAATTGCGTTTCTTGCATGATTAAAAAATATATATATGTATATATACACTATATATATATATAATATATAATATATAATATATATATATATATATATATATATATATATATATATATATAATATATATATATATATATATATATATATATATATATATATATATATATATATATACACTATATATATATATAATATATAATATATAATATATATATATATATAATATGACGACGCTGTTACAAGCATTTCAAATTATCTTAAGTTAAGACATGTTGTTATAAAATCACAAATATATTTTGTCTCCTCTACATTTTCAATGATGCATCAGTATTTGGAATCAAACCAGGGTATTCAATTTTCATTTTCTGAAATAAATCATTTCTTATAGCAGAATTTTTTTAGCAATAAAGCATAAAATGTTCCTCGTTTTATATTGTATCGCAAGTTGTACAAATTCAACTCTCACGAGGAATGCGTGGTCTATGTTACGACCTCGCTCTATTAGTAAGTCATAAGCACTTATCCTAAGTTTTGAAAGTTCTCTAGTTTTACTTTTTAAAAGCCCAAATGATACATAGTTTTGCAAAGAAAATTGTGTGTAAATGCTTGAAAAAGTATTTAATTTGTTATCTTGAACGTGATTTTTCAGTCTAGATAATTCTTTGTTCATGTCAGATAAATATTTAGTAGAAATGATCTCTGACATGTCACAAGATTACATTTCCTGTTCAGTAGTTGAAAACCTCTGCATACAAGAATACCATGATTTGTAACCATCTTGACACAATGTTTTATCCAATTCAAAGACCTCTTTCAGTAAGCGATCTTCTGGAAGCTGACACAATCGAGAATAATATTTAAACGTTTGAGACCCTATATAATTAAGAACTGCTTCTCGACCAAATTCAAGTCTAGACGCTAAATTCGACGCTTTCTTATGTACACCTAATAAGTATTTGCAAAATCGGTTTTGTATTTTCTCAAAAGGCAATGTGTCGAGAGTTTTCTCTTTTATGTTGTAGTCACCTATCCAAACTTCAGCACCGTATGTTAAAATTGGGCGTATAAGAGTATCAAAGAGTTTCAACTTAAAAAGTATTACTCATTGAATCATAATCATAAGAATTTTTGATTTAAGTGAAAATATTGCTTTTAAGCTTTTTTGATACATATGTTGAGCAGCATGCTTTAAATTTCCATTATAGAAAAGTACTATACCTAAGTATTTGTATTTATCAACATTTTCGTTCACTGAATCATTCAGTTTGAACTGGATATTTTCTTTTTTTGTTTTTCCTGCACTGAAAATCATAACTCTGGTTTTGTCAATATTTATCTTTAGCTTCCAGTAGTCGCAGTACATTTGCAATGAATTCAGACAGGACTGTAGACCTTCTTTGCTCTCTGATAGTACGAGCACGTCATCTGCGTATATCAAACAATTAAGTTTTATAGAACTTAAAACTACAGGTTCAGAAACGGTTTGATCAAATATTTCATCGATATCATTAATGAAAACATTAAAACCTAAGGGACTAAGGCTATACCCTTAATTTCCTGTTTGAGATAAGAGGTTATCTTTTTTCACGACAAATTTCAAATTTGAATACATATACTTCACAACTTTGTAAACATTAATCCCTATTCCCAAAGTTAGCAGTTTCTGAAATAGTCCTGAGCGCCAGACGGTGTCAAATGCTTTTGAAAAGTCTACGAAACACGCATACAATCTTCTTTTACATTTAAATAAACATTTATTGATGTTTTAATAGTATAATAGTATCTGTTGTTCTATATCCCGGTCTAAATCCTGCCTGGAATTTATTATATAAGTCATTATTCTCCATGTTGTTGTGTAAGCGAGTATGGAGTAGTGAAGTAAACAGTTTTCCCAAGCAACGTCAAACTCAAACAACGATAGTTGTCACAATCATATAGTTCATTATTTTTTGGTACAAAAGAGACTAATGAAACATTCCACCTATCTGGAAAAGATAAAACTGTGTAAAGCAGTTCCCTTTAATTTATCTATCATTTATTTCACGAGTCTTGTCTATGCATATGCTAACAGTAAAGATCCAGATCAGCCAGCAAAGCCGCACAATCTGATAAAAAAAACTTTGCCATACACATCGATACATTCGGAATATTGAATCTCACACTTCTGGGATAGAAACACATTCAGCATTTGTCAACACCTTCAGTCTTTATCATGTCTTCACAGACTTCAGGAAAGCCTTCGACTGGGTGTGGCATGAAGCATACGACAACTATGAGGAAATTTAAATCGGACTAGAGTAGCAAAAAAGTGTTGAAGAGATCAGAGTTTGATTTCAGAGTGCACCAGGCCTGTAACTGTAAAGAGTTTCAAATACCTAAGATCAGTCATACCTGATGACGACTCCAAACCAGAGATTCCCTACTAGCAAAACTTAAAGTGATACAGGAGAATATCAGCAAGCTGATGCGCTTGGTTTTATCTTACCTTCTTATAAGATTTTGAGACTTAACCACTGACTCTAGAACTCGAGAAAAACTCCAGGCCTTGGAAATGAGATGCTACCGCAAATTCAGAGTGCACCAGGCCTCTCGTACCATATGAATAATGAGGTACAACATAAGCACTTCTGCCATTGGTTTCCTTGATGACTAAAAATGGTCCAGAAACGGAAACACGGGTGTATTATGTTCATAAGGCAAGGCAAAGACAGAGCAGAGCTGAAGGGACGAGAAGACGGAGCGGGCAGATAAAAAGGTAAGAAGACTGGACCGGACAGCTTCGTGAGCTCACAAAGGGCAGTGAAAATCGAGAGAAACACTCAAAGTTACATATATCAGTGAGGCCCCACCGAGAGACTGAGGTGAAGTAAGTCTTACATGCTGCCATGTTAAAGATTCATGCCTTGTTTATCGGAGGCTGATTGAATTACTTTTAATGCTTCAAGGGCAGAAAAATGTCTAAACATGCTATCCCTGCCCCATGGCGAAGTGGACTGATTTCTACATTCCCTTACTTGGTCGCGTCTACAGATAGGGCAGTTGTTATGTCATATCTTTACTTTTATAACTTTATTGGTTTGTTTTCTAACTCTGATGGGTGATAGATCTTGAAATCTCCTTATATTAATTTCATTTTACAGATAAAAAAACGAAAGTTCAGAAGCAGGAGAACATTGCGTTGCGAATAAATAAATAAATAAATAAGCAGCAGCCGTGTCATGAGAAGAGAATCTTTCTTGTTTTTACGGACCTCAAAATCCAATTCTGTGCAAGTTAGCTCAAAGCCCACAATCACTGAATACTGTAATCTATACTGAGGACCAGATCAGATTTTGTAAGTACTCGCTGAGCTTGACATTTGTTGTTCATACAAGAAATAATGGCCCATTTCTTGACAGAAAAAACGCAAAATTGGAAGACTTAGAATTCAATGAAAATAAAGTAAAAAAAAAAAAAAAAAAAAAAAAAAAAAACCCTGAAAGTCAATTAATAGGCCGCTGGCCAGCTCTCCTTCAGGGGCAATTTTGTAGAATCTTGCGAGTATATTGCAGCATGTGCCATCTGGCGATGATCTACCAAGTAACAGCCAGGTACATTCGTTACCGCTACAAAACGTATAAAACCATAGGAAACTATTACACCTACGAAAATAGGAGCAATAATGTTCCAACTCAATATATAAAGTTACAAAACAGACTACTAGTTACAAAATGAGATGTTTGAAGTTCTTTTTGGCCTTACATGGCGTTTCGCATGACACATTGTCATCTATACCCATAAGAATTGAGTATTTTTAGCTCAAATGGTTCATTTTCTTAGATTGTGCATTGCCCATTTGACCCTTACTTTGTATTTTGTGATAAGGTATTTTGGATATCCTTTCCAAAGCTGTAAACAATATATTTGGCTTTTATTATTATTAGTTATTGGGTGCTAAGCAAAGTGTGAAATGTAACGTTGAAAAAAATCATTGTAACATATCACATCAAATGCAGCCTAGCAGTTATTATTATCAGTTATTGGGTGCTAAGCAAAGTATGAAATGTAACGTTGAAAAAAAATCATTGTAACATATCACATCAAATGCAGCCTAGCAGTTGTACAAATAACATGAATTCTTATTGTAGCATTATATCTTAGTAATATAAAATGTATAGGTGCATTAAAATCTTAATATGCACTCAATTATGTATCGCCTTAATGTTTTTGTCTCTGTAAAGGTCTTTCCTATATTTTTATCTCTTGAATTTATACTCAGTTTCAGAATAATATTTGTTTTCCGAATAAAACGATAAAAATGACACTTTTGCCTTATTTATTCTCTTACGATATCAGGTTTGTGCCAGATAATTCATTTATCAGCAATCTATCTTATCTAGCATATCAACTCAAGAAATGATTGGTATATAAAGAAGATCCAAATCATAGTAAGGAAGGAAGTGATCACGTGATTTAGATGAAAAGTCGGTGTAAAATAGTCTGTCATTTGCAGCCAAAATTATCAAACTAGACATTATGACGAACTTTCATGGATATGTGAATTAATATGGATATTTTCTCTTGAGGGATACTGATAAGAAATGGTAAGACTTTTCCAGTTTGCCAATATAAACATTATTAACTTTCAAATATCATAACAATAGAAATAACGATATTGTGTCCAACTAACTATGCCCTGGAGGTCCATAATAGATTGTATTTAAGTGTGAATACGGACTGATAGGTGAATAATAGAGGCTGACCAAAAATTCATCACGCATGAGTACTGTCTGATTTCCGGGTATATTCACTGGCTACCGACGTTAATTTTCACCCTTTGTTATATATAGTTACGCTATAAAAAAAAAAAAAAAAAAAAAAAAACGCTATATATTTAAAAAAAAAATCTCGAAAATGACCAGCATTTTTTCGTCTCCGCAAGAATATACAGAATATACTCCGGGTGAGATCGTGGATAGCAACAATGAAGTTACTCATGCTAAGGTGCCATATTATCCAGATCAAGACTCACAGAGCTCGTATATCCCAAATGGGCAAACAAGATACCGTGAAGATATTGATGGCACCCTTGTCGATAACGGTAGCGAATATGGTGATGACGACGTCGCGGATATTGGCGTGAATGATGAAGTAAACCAGGTCGTCGAATTGTTTAAAAGTCTGCCCAAAGACTTTTTGTGAGCAGACTACTCTATTCATCTAGTGAGACTAAACTGGATAATTTACGGGTCAGCCTGCTAGATTTTCTAAAGGAGGATTGTATTGTTAACTGTGTGTATGATTTTGCTAGGGGGATCTCGGGGTCGCTGGAGGCTCGTTGAGGGTTCGCTGCGCTCCCTACGGTCGCTCTGCTCGTGGGGCTCACTGTTGTAGCTCGTTACGCTTGGTGTGTGACTCGATCTCTAACTGTGGAACACAAAAATAGTATGGCAAACGTATTGTGGCCTACTTTATGTGGTGTCAATTGTGGAGTATGTGTAGGAGTATGTTAATCAATATCTATACGTCTTAATCTTTTACATTCGGCAATATACATATATCTGCGCTTCATCCGAACTTTTTCGCGCCACAATCTGTGCATACTCTATATTTTGCGTAAGTACCTCTACCACAAATAATGCAGGGCACGACCTTGCTGTTCTTCACTAAGATATTATGTAAGCCACAGTATTTTGATCTTTTGGTAGGCTTTGACTGGCACGGTTTATGATTACCAACTTTTAAAAATGCGCATATCATCTCTGGCTCTGTTTATATATAATTATTTATTTATTTTAAAAAATAAAAAATATCTTTGTATAAAAATATCTTGAAATGTAATGAGTGCATCGAATATAGAATATTTGATACACTTACACCTCAACGGTCTTATTTCCACCGCTGATTTATGGAAAGAACTAAGAGCATTGAATGCGCTTGAGGATTTACCGGGTTCACAAAAGCTGGAAGAACTGGAAGAGCGTATATACACACAAGCTGCTTCACCTGAGCCAACACAATCAAAGGCCTTAGAAAAATCGCATAGAAAACGCCGCAAGAAAAAGAAGACTAAGCAAAACGAGGACTTAGTTATTAAACCCCTCTGTGGTTATGGTATAGAATATGAAATCGACACAGCTCCTTATAAAGATCTCTCAATGTTCAAAGATAAAAGATCTAAATCAAAGACCTCATAAAAGAAACCATGGAATTAAGCTCTTGCTTTATCTCACCGCTACGTTATTTAACAGCGAAAACGATGCATATGAATTCCCTCACAGCCAACCCCCTGAAGAACAAAGAGCTGTTCTTGATTTGAGTAATGTAGAAAAACTCTATGAGTGGCTTACATATGTGGTTTGATTTTGCTACTACCAGAGGGATAAACTCTTACCTTACTCCCCTTCGGGGTTCTGTCATAGTCCACCGTCTTAATCGCAAGCGTGAGCCATACTTCTAATAGCAATGCTACTAAGACAATTACGTAATAATACATTTTAATCACCCTCTCCACCGTGGTCTTGTCTACTCCACCTTAACATCGTCAAAAATCCACCGTGGTTCTCTGCTAATAGCAAATAGCAATGCTTTTAAAACAATCAAATAATAACCCGTTTTGGACCTTGATGCTGTCTTAATCCACCATGGTGCCATCAAAATCCACCATGGTTCTATATTTAGCTCGCGTTTAACAATGCAAATAGCAATGCTTAAGCGTCTATCACTGAAATTAGCACGCAATAGCACGTTTTAAGCTCCTGTGTCTGGGTTCATACTGTTTCACAGTCATAATCCACCGCGAGCTCCATGTTTAGCAATGCTAATAGCAATGCTAACCTTTTATCACTGCAATAAGCATACAATAACACGATTTAAGCTTCTGTGTCTGGGGTCACGCTGTTTTAATTTCAATTTAATTTTGATTTTTAAAAAAATGCTAAGAAAAAAATGATGGGTAAAACAAACCTATCGTTAGACGACATTGAAGAAATTAAAAAGTCAAAAGGCCTCTGCAGAAGAAGTATAATATCGGCTGGGGCAGATTACAAAAAAATATGGAACGCAGCCCCTGCGAATGCAACTCCTGCAAACACCCCACTCACAAGAATCACTAAACCCACGGAAAACAAAGAAATAGAGCGCTTTGTCCCACAAGACACTATTCAGCAAGACCATATCCCACACAGAGAAATCGTAGTGGAGGATTTCTATGCAAGACTTGGGCGGATAGAAGCAACAATGGAGAGACAAAGAGAATTCATGCAGAACATATTAGAACATTTGGACGACATGGCAGACGTAGAGTCCAACACGCAATCTAATTTGGAGAATAAAGAATCCTCCACATTGCGTGACATAGAAAAGAATATGCGAGAATCCATAGAGTTTGTCAAAACACTTGGGTATTGCACTATTGCTGGGATCACTGTATGGCAATTGTTGTGTAAAACCAGGGAACATGTAAACAAAAGCACGGCTCCTGTATCGACGACTGCGTCAACAACATCTGTGCCAGCAACATCCGCGGCAACAACAGCTATGTCAACAACGCCTGCGTCAAACCCAACAAGACCAAGTTTGTTTAAGAAAAAAACAGACGTATTTGAGATGCCATAGCTGTTTATCTACGCATTTTCTCATTAAAGCACAGAGCCGATCCGAAAAAAGCCCCCCTCACTATTGCAACAACAAAGCCGGGCAACAGATCCTTTATTGGGCTGTGGGCGCGCACAAAAATGACTAGCACCAAATAGAGGGTTTGTTGCCCGACTGATGCTGTGTGTGTGCCAAAGCATCAATCTCAAAGAACTAATGTTAAAGCACTAATGCCAAAACACCAGTGTTAAGTCACGCCTGTGTCAAATCACATGTGCGTCTCCCCACGTTAAGCCACCTGCGGCACATACTCAAAGGCATACGTAGTAATACCATCTGGGGCTGTATATCTTTTTGTGTCAAGCGGCGAAAGCGTCGCTTTTTTACCGTTAAGCCATATATGTTATGTTTTACAGAGCGAAGCATATTCATGCTGTGGTCGCTCTTGGTTTTGTTGAAGAGTGTATCTTTGTAGTTCTCAAAGTTGATCTGTTTCTTTACACCCTTTGCTTTCTTAATGAGTTGCACATCTGATCTAAGTATTGAATACAGCTTAGGGCGAAGGCCAACGTATTCAGCGATTGGTGTGCCAGCACACTCATTCTTTATCTTGCCGATTACTTTTTTGTTTGTTTCATCGTGTAATGGATGATCCTGGGGGTAGTCGGAGAAGTCATACTAATCTTTGGATTCTGCCATGTCTTTGTAGATGTCATCAGTCTTGATGTCCACCAACAGAGAATCTGTATCAGTGTATAACAAGGTACAGCTGTCACCGTACCTCTTTTTCAGGCTGTTATAGTACCAATCGTACATCAGCTTCTTTGACAAATCGAGGACAGTAAAAACCCACGTAGATTGGTTTATTCAGCGTTAGATGGGTCTTATTCACATGCATCGCAGATAGCTCATCGGAGAACCTCACTCGGCGATTGAAATTGGGCTTGGCTATGATATTGCGTAGCTTTTCGTTCTCAGTGCCATCAGTTCTCACCAATTTGTTGTCAACTCCCTTGCGTACATTCTCCATTGTTTTACCGAAGATGGAGTTGTTCATGAGTTTGTAAAAGTCCTTCTCAAAGGCTGACTTAACCTGCTTTCGGAGATCTGTTTTGAGGCGGATATATGGCTCCATCCAAGGCTTCTCATTGAACTCAAGCACCCTGTGTATTTAGGTCACTTTCATGCCCTGCGATGTATAGAATTGGAGGTTTTTGTAGTGAACTACCGTACGTATTTTTTCTCGGTCCTGAGATTAAGGACGAGCTTTGGACAACTCAACATGCTTATATTTTCCAACAGCTCTGTTTGGTAAGGCGACAGCCACTCTTCTTTTACGGTTAATTTTTCGGGAGCGAGAGGGTAGTCGTTGTGTGACTTATATAGATGCTGAGGATATTCAACATCAACTTCTAAGATTCGTCCTCTGCCTTCTTTGCGCTTATCATGTTTCCCATTTTTGTTTTTCTTCGCCCACTTGAAGCCGGAGTAGGGAAGCGGTTGGCTCATTGCCCATCCGTAGAGATTGTTAGCATCGTAATCCATAATGTAGTTGGTTTCTTTGTGGGGGTCGTAGCCTGCAACGTATGGGTTGTTTGCTTTAGCGTGACGTTTGGACACCATACTGATACCTCCACGCATCCCTTTTTCTATAAACAAGTGCATACCCATATCTGTTAACAGTTCCAAATCGCTTTCTGTGTATTTGAGTTAGGCGTCCCAGGAGAACCTGGGTGTGGTGTAATAGTGCAGAGAGTCAAGCTTATATGTTTTTATGCAAGTTTGCCGGAAGGTTTTAAACACATCAGCGAGCAAGACCACATCAGTTTTCAGATACAAATCGCGATAGTCACCAAGGGTTTTGCAGTTGAACTCAGCCCACACTTTTTGTGCGAAGTCATAATCATCCTGGGTGACGTTTTCGTCAGTAAGCTTGCTGTAGAAGTTCTCTATTGGAGGCAGGCGGGGCTCATTAAACCGATCGAGGCTGTCTATGTATTCGTATGGGTAAACACCCTTACGCAGAACTACATCTGTTTTGTCGCCGAATACACCGCGTGTTATTTTGAAGTTGGCCTTATCGGTGGCGCTTACTAATTTCTCCAGCGATGATGCCATAATTGAAAACTGTCAAGGAATTTAATCTGCCCAACACAGAAGGAGATATATTTTTCAGCGTTGTTTGCATGTGGCCTTTGGCTATATGTATCTTTTGCATTATAAGGTGGCTGTCAGATTGTGAAGTAGCATAGGGATTTTTGTTTTGCCTGGTTTGATTTTGAGTTTACGGTTACAGGATTTGTGTGCTGCATCTCTGTATTCACCTGTGAAATGGCAGTGGTCTCTTACTTTTGGATTGTTTTTTGTTATTGCTTGTTCGCATATCCAACATTTGGTGGCTTTCTCATAATCTATCTTGTTTTTCTTAGTCATAACCAATGGTTTGGGGTGAGCAAAGATGTTATTGATATTGCTAACCTCACATTCTAAGTGGTTCAGAAATACTTCAACAACATCTTTACCTCTGTAGATTACAGGTTTTTCAGATTGACCATCATATCTGACAACTTGATAACCAAATCCGCATGCTTCATGTACACTATTGATTTCTGATTTATCACCTGCTTTTTCTGTTTTTGGTTTGATTATACTTTCAAAGTCAGCATAAATGACATATGGAACAGGCATTTGGTTTTGATGGTTTTTGAATTTGATGTGGCTGCCTTCTGTTGTCATATCTATTCGTGTTGAACTCGTATTGATGCCATAGCAGTCTTCTTTATGTTTGAGGAGGAGGTCTTCTTTTGCGAAGCCATATAGACAGCGGTCACAGAAGTATGTCTTCCCTCCATGTTTGCTGTTCTGGTTATGAAGTAATCGATTGAGGTTTCTAATCCCACAGTAGTGATACTTTGTTTCTTTTTTCTTGGGCTCTGGGTAGTCTTCATAATCATCAGGGTCATAGCTGTCATCAACCATACTTTCATCGTCATCGATTATTATACCGCCTTCTGTTGTGCCGCCATCATTGCTATAATCAACTTCTACATCTTCTGATATCAAAAGTAAATTTGTCTGGGTGATGTTGGGAGGCTGATCAGATATGTAGTACGGAAATATGTTTATCTTTTTCACCTTTTTCGATATTGCATAACCATACACATTGATTGCAAGATCATTTTGTTTTTCCACTTTTGGTATTTGAGAAAGAGGCGTAGGGAAGTCAATGCCTTTGAAGTTCAACTTGCCTAGGTGTTTTTTATAACTTGATAACTTGGTTGAGTTATGCTCGTCGTGATATAAAATGGACAACAAGGCCCATTCCAAACATCTGGTGTCTTCATTTTGCAAATTGATTATTGCTTTTTTATTGGCCAAAACTTCAGGCAAAGAACCTTTTAGCGGCTCATACTTCGCTATGTTCAAATATAGTTTGGCACAGTGAGCTATTTGCAGCCCAGAAGCAGTGTTTGTAAATTTCTCAATCCACGTTTGTAAATAAGCGGTTTGCTTGTCGTAGAATTCACTTAACCTTGACCCATCAAGAACTGCACATTGCTCGCCGTGATTTTGGCCAAGGACAAACTTTTTGAGTCCCATCGTCTTCATCGTGGAAGAATTCGATAGAGAGACCGAGTGAGAACTTGATTCTGTTATATTCTTCTATGTCGGCTTTGATTTGTTCGATGAGCAGGGATTTTTTTGTCTTTGAACAACACAGAGGGATCTTTGTAAGAAGAGGCGTCAATTTCATATGCTTTGAAATAATTGCACTGGGGCTTGTCACCCAATTCCAGCTCTGGGTTGGGTTTAACGCTAGGTTTGCTGGCTGTGCTGGCTTTACGAGCTTTGCGGGCAGCTTTCTTTCTTGCGGCGTCTTTTGCGGAGGTTTTCTAGGACGTTGGATTGAGGTGGTTCGTCGGTTTTGATGGGTGGCTCAGGCGGTGCAGGCGATTTAGGTGGCGCCTCAGGCGTATTAAATGTGTCTATTGCTTTGCGTAATTGCTCAATGGAAATAAGACCGTCACGCTGTAATTGTATTAAATAATTTAAATTCGATGAACTCGATGCACTCATTATATTTCAAGATATTTTTATACAAAGATATTTTTTATTTTTTAAAAATAAATAAATAACTATATATAAACAGAGCCAGAGATGATATGCGCATTTTTAAGAGTTGTTAATCATAAACCGTGCCAGTCAAAGCCTACCAAGAGATCAAAATACTGTGGCTTACATAATATCTTAGTGAAGAACAGCAAGGTTGTGCTGCATTAATTGTGGTAGAGGTACTTACGCAAAATATAGAGTATGCACAGATTGTGGCGCTGAAAAAGTTTGGATGAAGCGCAGATATATGTATATTGCCGAATGTAAAAGATTAAGACGTATAGATATTGATTAATATACTCCTACACATACTCCACTATTGACAATACATAAAGTAGGCCACAATACGTGTGCCATACTTTTTTGTGTTCCACAGTTAGAGATTGAGTCACACACCAAGCGTAACGAGCGAGCGTTAGTGAGCCCCGCGAGCAGAGCGACCGTAGGGAGCGCAGCGAACCCTCAACGAGCCTCCAGCGAGCCCGAGAGCCCCCTAGCAAAAACATACACAGTTAACAATACAAAAAGTAAGACACAAGGCGTGTGACTTGCTTTTTTTATATTAGTGATGCGAATTTTTCCTGGAGAAGAGCTATAGTTTGTTTCAAACAGTGGTTTTCCACGGATGGGGGTCTGGATATAATTGACGTACAGCCTGTTTCGGCATTATAGATTCTGGGGGCATAAATTTGTATAGGCCGTTTCTAGCACTACCTATGCTATTGACAACAGTTAAAAACTTTTGTACAGGCCACATGGGGGTGAAAAAAACTATTGATTTGGATCTCAGATTCTGGAGTATAAATTTGTACAGGCCGTTTCTGGCACTAGCAATGCTAACAGCATTGCTAAAAAAATTTGGTCAGCCCGTTTCTGCCACTAGCGATACTATTGGCAACAGCTAGAAAATTTTGTACAGGTCATATGGGGGCAAAAATTCTTGGATTTTTGCAGCTATTAAAGACTGTAACCCCAGAATCACCAATTTGCATATATATCAGTTATTCGCCGAATGTTGTTAATCTAGTCTTGATGGACCAAGGATTTTGGCCGTGGAAAAACCAGGCATCACGCGTTCGACGAACAGTGAATAAACCACAGCCTAAATATGGCAGATCGGAATAGATGATTTTAATCCTTATTCTCCACTAAGGGACCCTACAAATTACTAAGAGTAATAGACGTTACGAAAGCTTTAATACAACTAAAGAATTCTTGAAATAGAAAATGGGTCACTGTATAAATAATGTCAATTTGAACATTTTAACCTGG
Organism: Anodontia alba; assembly: GCA_964016985.1. Classification (NCBI taxonomy): domain Eukaryota; kingdom Metazoa; phylum Mollusca; class Bivalvia; order Lucinida; family Lucinidae; genus Anodontia; species Anodontia alba. Next base: position 55,936,546 of record OZ024821.1, read on the forward strand.
AATGTCACCGGTATTATGTCTAGCTGTTCGTATTTATGTGACTCCTTGAACAAACTATCGGTAGACATTTGTGGAATCTCAGAGCATTGGCTCTTCAAAAAAGACTTTAGATTCTATAGATAATTCGTATAGGAGTCATGCAGTTTCCGATTTCAGTCTCAAAGTACCAAGCAATAGACGGGTTGGTAAAGGTGGAGTTGCCATTTTATGGCATAAAAAGTTGGATAACAAGGTTACTCCCCTTCCTATAGAAGAAGATAGAATTATTGGTGTTCAGATCGAAATTTTCCCAGCTGAATATATTTTTGTTTTACAAGTCTATTTCCCATGCAGTAATTATTCCATTGCAGAGTATCGGGATGTTTTAGATAGGCTTGATAACTACATAAATTTTTATGCTGAGAGGGGAACAGTTATAATCATGGGCGATTTCAATACAAATTTGATATCGAGTAAATACCACAGACGTTTGACTCTAGAAGCAAAGCTTTGTGTGCTTTGATAAACTCAAATAACCATGTTGCACACTTGCGTGGTGTGAGGGAGCAACATCAACGTTTGTTTCGTATGATGGCAAGTTCGAATCATTTATAGATCATATTATTCTTCCAGTTGAAAAGGTTGACACAGATAATGAATGTGTTATTCTTGACGACGATGCATTAAAACATAGACCAATATTTTGTTCTATCAAATGCCCGCAATTTCGTTTAGCGAATATTGACCAGGTACCAGATCGTATAAATTGAAAAAAAAAGTGGATACTTATATGGTTAACGATTTCTAAATGCAGTTGGAGAATCATAATTCCCTTACGGCTGTAATAAATTCCGAACTTAGAGACAGTCTATTGACGCGTCGTATCAGACGATTGCCAAAACATTAAAAGATGTTGCAGAAAAGTGTATTCCTAAAACGACACTTAAAACCATATTGGAATAATGAGTTGAGAATATTGCATAAAAATATGACCGAAATGCGCATTACATGGATATGTGCCGGGTGCCCGCGTGAGCACAATAATGTATTTTATATCAATTATAAAAGCGCGGAAAAGCTTTCTAGAAGAGTTCACCGACAAGTTGTTGACTCATACTTAAATAAAGTTCATGAAAAAACATTGATAAACTTGCAGAAGTTGATATTGTTCTGGCGCGAAATCAATAAGCGTAGACATAAATCAAATTCAGATGCCGATCTAAAAATAAATTTTGGTGGAATAAATGTTAGAGAACCACAATTAATTGCAATTGAATGGGGCAAATACTTTAATTCCTGTAGTGAATACCGATTACGATATCGATTCAGAAATTGAAATGGCGAATGAGTTGCGAACTGCTCTCGGTCAGATGCCTGTTGGCGATTCTGAAATTGCAATATCACTGACCGAAATTGAAGAGGCAGTGCGTAAGTGTAAAAAGGGTAAAGCCTGTGGAGAAGATGCTATCTTCTATGAACATATTATATATCTTTGAAGCTCTCTCAAAACTATATACGGCAATGTATACGTTATCACATGCGCCTGTTGAAATGAAAAGAGGAAATATTATTACACTGCACAAGGGGGGGTCGGAAAAGGAAAGATGATCCGAATAACTACCATGCTATTACCCTTTTGTCTGTTATACTTAAACTGTATGAACGTATCTTATTGCATAGATGACTTCTGTAAATTTTTCTGAAAAGCTTGATAAACTGCAGGGTGGGTTCCAAAAGCATGTCGAGTGTTTAATGACATCATTTAGCGTAAAAGAGGTCATATATTTTTGCAAAGAAAATAGGAGTAAACTCTTTGTTTGTTTCTTGGACGTATGTAAGGCATTTGATACTGTGTGGCATCTGGGGTTATTCTACAAACTATACAAATTTAACGTTACGTGGTTGATGCTTAAAGCAATAATTAATCTTTATGATAGTATGGAGAGTCGAGTTAAGTTCAAGGATTACACGACAGAATGGTTTTCGGTTCTTCAGGGTACTAGACAGTGTGGAGGTCTGCCAATGATCTGATATTAGAGTTAAAGGCAGCAATGGAAGGTCTTATAATTTACAAAATTAATCAGAGTAGTCCAACCGTAGCAGATTATATGATCTTAATGTCATTGACTAGAAAAGGATTAAGCATATTAATGCAAATTTGCTACAGATATGCACTTAAATGGCACAATGGGTGGGTATCAGGCAATAAAGAGTGTGGTTATAGTATTCAACGAATCTGAGTCAGATTTTAAAAAAGATAAAAGAAATTGGTTTTTTGGTCCTGATATGGTAGAGGAAACGTCAGAATATAAACATTTAGGCATAATGTTAAATAAATACCTGTCGCTGAATGTGAGTATTGACGAATCTTGCTCAAAATTAAAATCAACTTTTCTGTCCTTAGTAAATAGTGGCATCAATGAAACTGGGTTTCACCCAATTACTTCATTTCACTTATACAAGTGTTGTACCGAAAGGATTGTACGGTGCTGAGCTTTGGAATTATTTGTCTCCAAGACAAGAAGAAATACTTGAGAAGGCGCATAGGTTTAGCATCGAATTCATTCAGGTGTTTCCAAAACAGACTAGGACTGATATTGCTTTAAGTCTGTTAGGTTCTGTTGCAGAGATTGATGAAAAGAAATTAATATTTATGGGACAATTATGTCGGCTCTCTACGAAAGAGCAATAGGGCCACAGATACTTTTATTTCTGTTGATAAGTATCTCGAAATTTCGACTTACTATCTCGAAATTTCGACATAATAAGTCGAAATTTTGACTTAAAAACTCGAAATTTCGACTTAATAACTCGAAATATCGACTTAATATTTTGAAATTTCGACTTATTATCTCTTAATTTTGACATAAGATCTCGAAATTTCGACTTTTTATGTCGAAATTTTGACATAATAAGTCGAAAATTCGACATAATAACTCGAAATTTCGACTTAATAACTTGAAATTTCGACTAAATATCTTGAAATTTCGACTTAATAACTCGAAATTTCGACTTAATAACTCGAAATTTCGACTTAATATCTTGACATTTCGAGTTATTATCTCTAAATTTCGATATAAGATCTCGAAATTTCGACTTATTATGTCAAAATTTCGACATAATAAGTCGAAATTCGACATAATAACTCGAAATTTCGACTTAGTAACTCAAAATTTCGACTTAATATCTTGAAATTTCGACTTATTATTCGAAATTTCGACATAAGACCTCGAAATTTCGACTTATTATGTCAAAATTTCGACATAATAAGTAGAAAATTCGACATAATAACTCGAAATTTCGACTTAGTAACTCGAAATTTCGACTTAATATCTTGAAATTTCGACTTAATAACTCGAAATTTCGACTTGATATCTTGAAATTTCGACTTATTGTCTTGAAATTTCGACATATGATCTCTTGAATAGAATCCACACCTGGTTATCTCGTAAGGGGTAGCCGCTGGTTACACACTCAAAATCTTTATGCGAGCTTCCGGCCATGACAGCCAAATGTCAACAAACGGATACATTCTCCTGATTCATTATTTTTTAGTAAATTTCATAGACATTGAATCAAAGCGCTATAGGCGCTGGTAGCCTGGGCATCAGAAGGCCCAGGGGCTTCAAAGCTCACCAGATTTGAAAACGTGAAACTGTTCATGTTGTCCTACAAAGGTTTGTGTAGACAAGATACCCAGTTAAATTTGCATCCATATTGAAACAAGATTGGATATTTGCATGCAATGACAAATGACTAGAGATCCATTTGAAAGCCTGTAAAATATACAAAAAAAAAAAAAAAAAAAAAAAAAAAAAAAAAAAAAAAAAACTAGAAAAGTGTTCACAGTACACGGATGTCCCCGCTTTGGGGTGTATAAAACTGTGCAAATGTTGCCAAATTAGCCTACGTCAATGCGGGAGCATCTGTGTAACTTTGGACACATTTCTAGTTAAAAAAGAATCCAAAAATAATGGGAAATGTAAAGTCCTTTAAACCATGAGACTAAGAAACTCAATTATGTGTTCTCTAGTAAGTGATTTTCAACAAAGAATGCAAAAATAAGGAGCAATATAATATGGAAGCGTATTGGTACCCCCCCCCCCCCCCCCCCCCCCCCTTATATTTTTTTCAAAACTTAAATTTATGTTGAGAAATATAATAATAACATGATATGGCGACAAAATTTTGTCGACAAATCGGGATAAGTCAATATGATAATGTTATAACATATCGTATTCGCTACATATCTGTATATTGTTCACGAAATATTTGATCGTGTATGACCTTTTCTTTACTGCGTAGTATTTTTATCACGCTATATTTTTATACGCTATACCAGTAGGTTTTTTCGTGCACTTCAAAAAGTTATTTCATTGTTGCAGACCATTTTGTCGTCATAATATCTGGCTGGAATAAGTGACGTCACATGGGCCACTGAAAGGAAAACTTGGCCGAACAAAATAGGTTAAAAAGCAATTAAAAGACACGGGGTTTTCATTAGACTGGTATCAGAGCGGTTTCATAAAAACAAATTCACTAATAAACTGCAAAACATATACACTAACATAATGTTCTCAAGTAATATCTGATTTATATTTAGATAAGGGGCAAATAATACATATTTCTATAGGTTTACTGTAGTTGTGTACCTTGTTTTTTAGAATGACTCAAATGCAGGGCCTGATTGCCAGGCTAGATTTTCATCGGTACTCAGTCACCATAACGGAAAGAAAAATGTCTAGCACACATGCTCAACCTTGCTTTGAAATACATATACACATTTTTTATGAACAAGTGGGCCGAATGATTATCCCTTTCTCAAAACTAAGATGTAAAAAATGTACGTGTACCCCCGCGTGTACCAAGCTACAATGTGTACAAATAAACATACCGAACCGGTGTACCGGTTTATCTTGAATCCTGGGTAGCTTGCCCCTCCCCCCTCCACAATCCTGGGTAGCTTGCCCCTCCCCCCTCCCCACACAGGGAGTGAAGCTGCCTTTGTGCAGTTTGTTTCCCCTCCGGGGTGAATATACCCCGGGGTATGCCCCTCACCCTGGGCAGCTTGCCCCCTCCCCCAGGGGGTGAAGATACCCTGGCCTGGGGAGCTTGCCCCCCACCCCAGAACACCTGACAGAACTTAATGCAGAAAGAAAAAAATAATGAAGAATATACAATAGTACTGTTCTGATAATTAAGCGTTATAAATTTGTTCTAAAAATAAACATTGCTTTTGAACTGAGTTTGCGAGGTTTTCCCGGATGGTGGGGGTGGGGGGGGAGCTGCCCCGGGTAGGGGGCAAGGTACCCCGGGTTATCTTGCCCCCGGGGACAAGCTGCCCGGGTGGTGTGGGGGTGGGGCAAGATAAACTGTTAAACCGGCTAAAACTTGATACTGACGAAAAGACAAACCATTTAACAGAGCTGAACCGCAACAAATGTACCGCAATAGATGAGACCGCTTAAATTACTTGGGGTATTTGCAGGATTTTCTCGCAGATACTAAGCATTCGGTCCCCCTGGTAGCCTCTTTTGATTGACAAATGATGTCAGTGTTCCGCTTTTGATTTTTGATCGTGCGTATGGCGATAAAACAATACAGATATCAAGATCTTTAACTTCAGTTCCGCAAAAAACATAGCGTTGTTTCGTAAAACATATGTTGTAATGTGCAGTACAAAATATTCAAACAATACAGATTACCACATAATGTTGTCGTTTTTATATGATTACGAGAATATCTATAACGAAATAAAATTAAAATGAAATAATGAACACGTGAAAACATTGTTTTTATTTAACTTTTATGGAAATCAGTATATAGTAAAAACTCGATATTTTTGCATTTTCATGACAAAAATATTGCCACGAGAAAAAATATATGGGGGCTACCAATACGCTTCCATAATATAAGGCCCGTTGCCTGCAAGGCCTGTAACTCTTAAACTATAAGACTAAGAAACTCAGTTTTGTGTTCCCTAGTAAGTGATTTTCAACAATGAATGCAAAAATAAGGAGCAATTGTCTGCAAGGCCTGTAACTCTTAAACCATAAGACTAAGAAACTCAATTTTGTGTTCCCTAGTAAGTGATTTTCAACAAAGAATGCAAACATAAGGAGAAATATAAGGCCCTTTGCCTGCAAGGCCTATAACTCTTAAACCATAAGACTAAGAAACTCAATTTTGTGTTCCCTAGTAAGTGATTTTGAACAAAGAATGCGAAATTAATGAAAAAAAAAATAAGACGTGCATCCAGAGTATAAGTAAGGGAGATAACTCCAGATGGCCGGACAGACGGACGGTCAGGCACCTTAGCCTGCAAGGCCTGGAACTCTTAAACCGTATGTCTGAGAAACTCAATTTTGTGCTCTCTGGAAGCGATTTTAGATTTTAATGCAGCAGCGCCAGTTACGCGTGGAGTTACGCAGTTGTAATAACATGTACGGGGACTGACTAGTATAGTATAAACATATCTTATTGCTTTTTCTTCAAATAATAGTACAAACAATGGGGTCCTGGAACAAATGCTAAGGAAATTTAACAGCTTGTGTATTTCAAAGTAGACGTAGGTTGCAGTGCATCTTATTTGATATGTTAAAGAAGTCTTTCATAGTCCAGATAGCTGAACTTCATTTTGCATAACCAGCGGCTACCCCTTACGAGATTACCAGGTGTGGAATTGCAAACGAAGAATCAACTTGAAATATCATGTCGAAATTTCGAGATAATAAGTCGAAATTTCAAGATATTAAGTCGAAATTTCGGGTTATTAACACGAAATTTCGAGTTATTAAGTCGAAATTTCGAGATCTTTTGTCGAAATTTCGAGATAATAAGTCGAAATTTCAAGATATTAAGTCGAAATTTCGAGTTACTAAGTCGAAATTTCGCGTTATTAAGTCGAAATTTCGACTTATTATGTCGAAATTTCGAGATAGTAAGTCGAAATTTCGAGATAACTATCAACAGAAATAAAAGGGTGTGTGGCCCTAATGCTCCTTCGTAGCTCTCCCCTGAGGTTATTCATGAACATTTTTTTAATGAAAGGCTTTTAAGTTTTTTTTTCACACGCCTGGGGCTAAATATGGTTTTATTCCTGATATTCTAAGAATCTTAGATAAATACTCTTTGAGTCATATTTTGACTGATTATATTCAATCCGGTAATTTTATGTCCAAATATTTTTGGAACAGATTGGTCAAAACAACGATTGACAATAAAGATAAACGTTTATGGACCGAAAAATATCGAATGACTGCTCATTGCGAGTTTTTTGGGGGGGGTTTATTTGTTTTTTGTTGTTGTTTTTTTTTTTCAGATTCATGATAAATATGAACCGTGCGCTTTTTGGGAATTCTGTAAAAATAACTCCAAATACAGGCTATTTTGCCAAAGCAGCGTCAAACTGATAAGTTTATTATTTTGCAAGGTTGATATGGCATATTGTGAAACATGCGGCCAATGTTATAGCTGTTCCCCGAGTGAGCTTATGGTGTTATTTTGCAGTTATAACGAAAACACACGAAGAGAGCTATGGACAAAACTTTTGGCCAGATTTGTTGAATTTTATCTTTGGTTTATATCATTAAGTGCTTATGATCAAGTGGTTTCCTTGTTGTCCACATTTAAATATATGGTCTTTAGTGAACAAGACAAACAAAGTGCAATTAGAATCGTAATATTCGATCTGTACAAAATGATAAAACCATACATAATCGGTTACAGTACTATGGAAGCGTCCTAGTGCCAGGTGAAAAAAAATATTTAAGTCCTACGTAGGAGATAATAAGTCCTACGTAGATTAACTCCTACGTAGGAGATAATAAGTCCTACGTAGGAGATAGTAACTCCTACGTAGCAGATAGTAACTCCTACGTAGGAGATAATAAGTCCTACGTAGAAGATAGTAACTCCTACGTAGGAAATAATAAGTCCTACGTAGGAGATAGTAACTCCTACGTAGGCAATAATAAGTCCTACGTAGGAGATAGTATTTAGGTATAGATAATTCAATACGATTTTGAAATGAAGATCAATAGTTTAACCTAAGAAAACAAAACATATTGTTTAATTAAAAAAAAAGTAATATATTTAGTGAATGATAATCCAGGAAGACCAACAAGTAATCGTCTGCTGAATTAGCCCAGAGAGGGGTAAAGGTTAAAGGATCAAATACCATCCCCCCCCCCGCCCCCCCCCCCCCCCCCCACACACACACACAAAAGGGTTTGACATTTCATGCAAAGTGTCTCTGTTGGAAACAATTTGCATGAAATGTCAAATCCTATTTTCTGGGTAAAATAAGACAAATATCATCCATTTATCGTCTGCTGAATTAGCCCAGAGAGTGGTAAAGGTTAAGGGTTAAACTATTTTACCCCAAATATTTGTTTGACAGTTCATGTTTGACAGTTCATGCAAACTGTCTCTGTTGGAGACAGTTTGCATGATATGTCAAAGCCTACTTTCTGGGAAAATTAAGAGTATCATCAGTTTGTCCTTGTTGCCTTACAATCATTTTTCAGTTAATCATTCAAACTTTAGAAATTTTATTGATCTGACAGATAAAAGAATTGCAGTGACCTGTCTCATATACAGGACACTTGTGTCAGATTATGAAAAAAGGGAGATTGTGTATTATGCAAACACGAAATACCCAGATCAAACAGCACAACTGCACATTCTGATCAGGATTTTCACTGTTTATCAATGCATTTTACAGACAGTTACTAGTGTTTCTTTAGGTACACAAAGATGCCGATTTGTCTGCCCGGATTCTTAGATCATTGTCGTAATCACCAAGGGAAACCCGATATCGGGATATCGGAGGTTGCGAGATTTCGGAGGCAAATAAATGATGTCATCCAGCGACAGTGTATGTACTTACCCTCTTTTAATGATCAAAAAAGTGCTTCTGGAGGATAAGCAACGTAACCTATATTTTCTCAGTTGAATAGTTTAATATATGAAAATGGCATTTCAATATAAAGTAGCCTCCTATTTATTCAAAATCACGTTTGAAAAGGAAATTTCATTGTTTTTCACCCAAATTCTATTTTTGATTGTTTATAGCTTTTATTCTGTAAAGCTTTTTCATTGAGTATGTATGTCTGTATAATCTAGAACCTTTCTATAAATTATACAAGAAATAGCAGATGTGAAAAAATTAGTAAAGTGGCAGATTTTTTAGATTTCTTTAGGGTTGTTGTCATATTTATTAGTAACAGGATGTCGGAGGTATGATGCAGGGATGTCGGAGGACAGATTTATATTGGTTAACGGGATATCGGAGGAAAGGAAATTTTGTGTTCTTCTTAAAACGGCTACAACTTTTCTGAAACATGATCTTGCCTGATTTAATATGTTGAAGACGTCAGGAGTGGCATGAATCTGAATCGTCAGGAGTGGCATGTAGCAAGCGAACAAAGCGTTTATGCAGACTGGCAAAGAATAAATGAAATAATGTGCCATAGACTGAACAAGATAAAACATCAAGATAACCAGCCTTCGTGATGAAACCCCGGTAACAAATACGACTTCATATAGAAAAAGTGGGGATTGCAGGACTATAAATCTTTTTCTCTCTCTCTCTCTCTCTCTCTCTCTCTCTCTCTCTCTCTCTCTCTTTCTTGTTTCTGCTCTAAAATATGTATTGAGGTACTCTTAAGAACCACGTCGTTTCTGCTCTAAAACATAGGTTGCGGGTTAAGGTTAGAACCGCCTCGATGAAAAAAATAATAATAATAATACGAAAATTAAGTTTTCTTTGTGAAAAGTTTGTATTGAAAAAAGTTTGAATGAAAATTTCATTCTGCGTGTTTTCATATTTGTTCATCACAACGTTTTGTGCCTTTGGTGAGTTTCCAGGCCTATACAGACTTTTGAAATGGAAGGGGCGGATGTGTGAATTCTTGACTATTCTTAAAGGGGACACAGATGCCAACAAAATACAGATGGGGGATGCAAAATTAAGGAATATAAAGTGATTTTATGGCCAAACCTGCGCGACTTTTGAAATAATTGGCCCGAAAGGGGTACAGGTCTCGTTTCATCGTTTGGTCGGTCAGACACTCCATGGATTTTTCAGTTACATTTAATTTAGGCTAAAAAACCCAGGCCCGTGGGTTTTGAAATGGGGATGGTGTGACCGTATGGAGGCGTGCAAATGCTCTGAAAATATCGATTTAGAAGCGAAAATTAGGGGTGTAACCTGTGTTTTCGATTAAAATCTGCTTGATTTTTTTTAAATAATTTGTCAACAATGGGGGCTACGTTCGCCAACCCCCCCACCCCCCCACCCCCCCCCCATCTGCTTGATTTTGAAATGAATTTGTCCACCCCCATTCCCAATCACACACACGCACACACACACACACACACGCACGCACGCACGCACGCACGCACGCCGCAGAGCGCGTATGGGAGAACACGTTACAAAATCTGCAATGTTTTCTATTGATGGCAAATGAAAATGACAAAGGTCGCCTCGATACAACTCGATACAACTCATATAATTATCATATCACGCTAGCAAATTTATGCGGTGAAGACCTCTTGTAAATCTCACTTATATTAGGAAAATGGGATTGCAGGGGAATGTGTAATTTTTCTGGCTGCTGCTTAAAACCTAGATAAGCGGACTGTTTGTAAAGATTTGTAGACAACAATGTTAAGTAACACCACATTGGGAGTTCTTATAAGACAGTTTGCCGACAAGCATTTAAAATCAGGAGCGTTACATAAATAAAAAAAAATACAATTAAGATTCTCTGATATGGACTTTCGGTTGTACGCGCAAGGAGAATACAAGCAAAGAACAGTATAGTTCTAAACTATACATTGTAACATTTGAATTTCGATGCACATTTGATGAAATTCCGTTAAAATGATGGGAGCTAAGGGCATTATAAGATTTCAAGATGACTGACATATGGGTGTTTTCTTTTTGTTTTGAATGTTTAACTGGATTCCACAGATTTTAAAGGAACTATTTACCAGGCTCATCGTGTGATTATTATTATTATTATTATTATTATCATTATTGTTGTTGTTGTTGCTAAATTCTAAATTAAGAGACCCACCTAACACAGGTAATGGTCAAATATGAACGACTCAGTATAAGAAAATAGATAGATTCTTGTAATTTGATATACAAAGGTCAGCCCGATGGACGAATAAGCACCTGTTGTTAACTTATCATAGATTTTTTGTACTGATATTGGTGAATATTTTGCCGAGTTGGGATATTGCTATGAATAATTGATATATCATAGATTTACAGTGATAACGTTACGTTTATTATTTCTGATCTGATGGCACTCGTTGGCACCGCATCGGCGCTGCGGTTCTTACGAGTTTCCAAAATCAACATTTCAATCGAAATTTAGGTAGGAAAATATCACGTTTCACATACAGAACATCATTTTTGCAGCGAAAAGCTGTTTTATTGCATATAAGTTCTTAAACGTAATGACATTGGTTCTAGTAATATTATTACATTAAACTCTCCTTCAAACCAATCAAACCCTATTAAAATTGATACAAAAAGAGACACTAGTATTTGCATACAGGCTTAGCACCATATTGTGCGAGCAGGTTTTAATTTATATTGCTTTTTTAGACAGAACTCACTCCGTCAATTTTCAGTGCCTCCGAAATCCAGCAATAGATCCTCCGAGATCTACAGCATCTGTGTCAATGTAACTCCGAATATTTCGTTATCCAACATTTCGCTAGTACTTGCTTTAAATTTCATCCGGGGGCGTTATTTTTTGTTGATAAACTGAAACAACTATGAAGACAGTCGAAGAGAAGATAAGTCCATCCTTGGGCAATAATAAACCAACATGTCATTTACCATGATCGGGCTGGTAGCCGTCGAATAGGCAAAACTGAGATGAAACATTGATCATCTTGGTTCAAATGCCGTTTTCACCTCCACAAAGTAGCTGAGAAAGGAAATATTTGCTTTAACATATTCATTATTATGTCTCTAGAACGAGCAACTCAGCTTTTTTATCAAATGAATAAGATATAAGCTATAAAAAATGGATAAATACATACCCTGTCGCTGGATGACGTCATTTGTTTACCTCCGTAATCTCGCAACCTCCGATATCCCGATATCGGGTTTCCCTGGGTGGTAATGGTCCTTTACAAATGTTGATGTTTATTTGATGTTTGGACCACTTTGTTTTTATTGCATGGGTCAAACTATAACCTTGTCCAGTGGCCTGAGGCTTCTGGTTCTCAGCTGTATGATGTCAAGTAGATAAATGAAACCAGGTGGTACAGGTCCCTGGAGAAGGTTTACACTTCATAGAAATACTGCCGTTATGTGACTCAGTTGCCTGGTAGTGTTAAAAGTCTAGATACAGATACTGGAAATACACAATGATGTTATTAAACTTGTGTTTATATAATATACTAATAAAAATAAAAAATAGAATGTCTTGTTAATATTTTGTTAACTTTGAGGTGTCTGCAAGTAAAATAAGAAACAATGATGTAATAAAAATGGACTTTATAAATTATGCGACCACTGTAGACCCAGATTAGTCTGTACGTCCGCTTTATGATCAGAGTCTACACTACACGCGAATAGAGCTTGCACATTCTATCAGCGAAAAAACTGTGTGCACATGCTGAGCTGGAGCTACAATTGTTGCACATATTATTAAATCCTGTTTTTATTATTTGGAGAGACTCTTGTTATTTCTGTGTTGGGTAGTTAGTAAATATGGATAAAATGTCGTTTTCCTTAGATTATTATTGTTACTATCCTAGGTTTCTAGACAGAGAGGCGTGTGCTTACATTGTTGACCCGGATCAGATGTCACATAACACATTGTATAATCAGGGTCTACACGATCTACACGGTTCTACACTTAGCCAGCAATGTTTAGACAAATCAGTGGCCTTGTAAAAATATAGGGCAAGTGTGGTAAAGGATCATCTGATATCCCAGGTTTGTTTTTGAAACAATAACAGCATTCGCGGCCCCTGATTAATACATTACAGAGCATCTTATTAAGGTCTGCACACTGTTTGCCACTCAAATAGCACGTAATAAGCTATGTCAACAGGTAGTAATACGGACTTACTACGGACTTAATCAAATTTCAGTTTGATAGGGATTTAAGGTGTTTAATAATTAGCAATATTATACTCCTAAATGCACATGCAGTAAAACCTGTTAAAGCTCCACGTAGCTATTTTAAAAACAAAACGTTTTGAACATGACCAACATAATAACATTTATTCGTCGGAGTTCAAATGTACAGCTAACTCACTGTTACTATTACTAATCATTTTAATAAATAAATAAATAAATAAATGAATAAATAAACAAACAAATAAATAAATTAATTAATTAATTAATTAATTAATTAATTAATTAATTAATTAATAATAATAATAATTATAATAATAATGGTAATAATAATGATAATAATGTTATTATTATCGCTTTGTTTCTTTTCCATTATTATTACTATGTTTAATTTCCGAATTATGATATACAGCTTGATTACTATTATAATTATTTCTGAAAATAATATCAATAATAATGTTATTATTATCATTTTGTTTAAATGTAATTTCTTAAATATTATAAATAATCAATTGAATTTATGGAATGAAAACATTTTTTTTCTCCGCATTGTAATGCGGTTACTAACACCTTTGTAGGAGAAAGTAAGTCCTATGTAGGACATTATCTCCTACGTAGGTGTTAGTAACTCCTACTTAGGACTTATTATCTGCTACTAACTCCTACGTAGGACTTACTATCTCCTACGAAGGAGTTACTCTCCTACGTAGGACATATTATCTCCTACGTATGAGTTACTAACTCCTACGTAGGACTTATTATCTCCTACGTAGGACTTATTATCCCCTACGTAGGACTTATTATCTCATACGTAGGAGTTACTATCTCCTACGTAGGACTTACTGTCTCCTACGTAGGACTTATTATCTCCTACGCAGGACATTATCTGCTACGTAGGAGTATAGGACTTACTATCTCCTACGTAGGAGTTACTATCTCTTAAGTAGGACACTATCTCCTACGTAGGATTTATTATCTCCTACGCAGGACATTATCTGCTGTAGGAGTTGCTAACTCCTACGTAGGACTTACTATCTCCTACGTAGGATATATTATCTCCTACATAGGAGTTACTAACTCCTACGTAGGACGCACTATCTCCTAAGTAGGACATTATCTCCTACGTAGGAGTTACTATCTCCTACGTAGGAGTTATTATCTTAAATACTTTTTCACCTGGCACTAGGACGCTTCCATACAGTACAGTTCAGTCCTAGGCTAGAGAGAATAGGATATTTGATAATGTAAAATATATAGCTGTTATATGACATCGGTTAGTACATTTAGTGAGATTCGCAATATTTGTATTTCGTTTCGACAAGCGTTTGCTTATCTCAATAACGTTTGTGCTTATATGTTAATTTGCAAACGTTTCCCGTCTTGTTCTTGTGAAACGTCTATTAATAAGGATTTGCGCGGGGATACACTGTCTGTATTATGGCAATTTAAACATGAACATAACTTTTAAACAGCTTTCTTTCGGAGCCAAATTTCAGACAACATTCGTTGTCCGCTTTTATTTATTTATTTTTTCCACAAACTATCCCTAGGAGGGAAGTTATCATGTAAAGTTGAAAGACTAAATGTCAAACAGCGTCATGAGCCGTCTCTTCTGGATCTGTGCTGTTTGCAAAAGCCTATGCCTGTGGCAGTGAAGGAGTTAATACATTAACTATAGAAAACTGCATTCAGGTGCTTGAGTACTGCTTAAAATTATGCAGAACGACAAAAAAATAATTTCAGCTGTACATAGTGTATGGTCTTTAAAAAAAAATGTGTGTGCACTTAATTTTGTTTGTGTTTCCGTCACATTCATTCTTTGTTGTATGTTGTTTGTGTACTTATGTCATGTACTATGTTTTATTTTGTATGCTCTCCTTGATTTGGAGGAAATAAAAGTATTTATTTTATGATTTTTGTTTATGACCTTCAAATTCTATTTATAAACATTATGCAGTTTACCACGAAATCTTTCTGTTTCATGTTTAATGTAGGTAACAGTCAACATTATTTCTACTTACATGTAGTCCTTATTAAAACAAAGTGTTCATTATTATAAGCTGTCTCAGGACATATAGGAGATATAAGGTATGTGAACACCGCGATGACTGGTCATTGTCCTCTATGCGCCCAATGAAAAGCTAAGGACCCCAGCTTTCTTCATGGCAAGACAGCAAAGACTAATCAGACTGAGCGGACACAGGCTGATCTGAGTCTTCGCCAGGGGCACGTCAATTGTAAATTTTGTCATGCTGCAGCTTAATGCATTAGGATAACATAAAATAAATCAAATAACGCAAACCTTACGGTAATATGAATTTCCCCAAAAGCAAACAGTGTTGCTTTATCTATTAAATTTACAGAAAACAATAATCCTTAAAGATAAGTGTGTAATATTATTAATTTAGAAACATACATAACACAATGAAATTAAATTTATATTAGAGAGACATAATCGCTATTAGAAAAAAAAAAAAGGTAAAAGAAAAGTCCAGGGAGTGCCACAGTCACAAACCGCAGCCCATCCCAGACACCAAGAGACAAAACCAAACAAGCGCACATCGAAACAAACGTAAGAAAAGCACTAAGATTAGCTCTAAGCGAGGTAATCGCAATGCTAAAAGGACTGAAAAACACAAGAAAAAAATAACACAAGGTAAGACATCACTCACTTTGTGTTATTTTGTTCTATGAAAATGGAGTTCTGCTCATGTAACGCTAGAGGGCGTTAAGCAGTGTTGCAAACTTCATTACTCAATAAAACCGAGACTCCCATTTTCTAATCCGTAGTGTGTTCTTTGTTTCCAAAGGCAGTCTTTTTTACGTTTATTTAACTCGTAGAATAAACCACAAAGCAACAAAGAGTAACACCGGGACCACCATAAATTTACTTTCCACTCTTGTGATGAAAACAAAAATGATATGCAACATGATTTGCATATATACCATAGGAAACTATTAAACAAAACTATTTTTTTCTAATGTAACATATACTATATATAGCTAAAACTTATGAACGAAAATCAGCATTACATATTTACTTTTGACTTTGTGTAAGAATAAGCATTCTGAGCAGCAAAAGTTGTATCCTTAACACCAGAGTATGTCTCAAATATGTAAATTTGAAGACTAAACAGTGTCTCTGCAGAAGGAAAATGTCTTTAAAGAACATGGGACTTTACTAATACAAATTATACTATCACCATATATATAAGACACAACAAGTCCTGTCAGTTAAGGAAATCTTATTGTACTATTGTTTTAGCTATATGTTGTCAAAGACACATACTTCGTTCGGGATCACTCTGATGCACCACAAACAAATACGCAGATGCATATGTCATAAAGACAAATCTAATTGACAATATTTTTGTGGCTAACTGTGCACCGTTGCTTGCCAACTTGCATACTCATAAGGGGCGGAGTTTGTA